>CP125979.1:13680670-14158880 GCA_030063025.1 Avena longiglumis | reverse complement strand
TATTTCAAAGTTTGCAAACTGTCATACCACTAAGACAAAAGCACATTGTGAAAAGTCTTAAAAGGAAGCATGGCAGTTGAGCGGCCTCATATGCATAAATAAGGGCAGATGCACAACGATGATAAAGCACAGAGACGAGCTCCCACATCTTGAAACATTAAGAACGCAATGCACCTTTTCATCAAATTTAAGGGGAAATGCGAGCACTAGCTAGTTGCTCAAAGAATATATAGAAGTTTGGACATAAGTCACCATTATGCATAGTGAAGACATAGTACTACATCATCCATGGACATAAGTCACCATTATGCTTATACCCTTCCGTCGCCACCACAGCGGCATCAAGGATGGCAGGAGTGCTGACAATAAACTCGACGCACTTGGCCTTGAGATGCGAGCAGTTGTGCTGTTCAGCCAGAGCCAGAGTCGTCGCCGCAGTGTCAACAGTGACACCACCGGCCAGCTTGCTCTCGCAGATCACCTTGAGCCTGTCCAGCCCGTACCTGTCGGAGGCCGCGAGCAGATGTTGAGCCAACGTCGCCACGGCCTCCAGCTTCCGATCAAGCTCAGGAACCGTGTCGGTGTAGATGAAGTGCAGCATGGCTTTGAACGCTGCAGCCTCCATGTCCTCGATCACGACCCGTCCAGCGCTCGCCTCCCTCATGTTCCCGAAGAACTCGGCCATGAGGACAGGGGACCTCGCAGCAAGTATGTTCTTGTGAGCAGCGAAGGACTCACCGGAGACGACGAATGTGATGTCGGACCCGGTCCCGCTGCTCAGGAGCTCGCCGAGGTGCCGGTGCAGGTTGGAGTTCCGGTAGTTCCTTGACTATAGTTATGGTGCACTGCACGATGAGATAATCATCTTTGAGAGACGCCGGCACCGGCAGAGAGGATCCGGGGCGCAAGAGGGAGATTCCAGCTGAGCAGTCTTTGGGACGCTTGAAGACATGTGACACGGTCTTTTCTACTACGTGGGATACAATCCTCGGGTGTATCAGGAGACAGCCGAGACTTGTCCTCACGTTGCTGCTGCGGGCTTCACCGAGGAACATTAACTTGAAGTCTACCCAATCGTGGGGACCATAATATGCAGGATAGCACTGGATTTCCCACTCGTACCCATCGACATTCCACCTGGATTTGATGCACTCGGTCGTGCTCATGGTCTTGGCCACCAAGGTGAACCCGTCGATCTGGAAAAGACGCACCGAGCCCACGGTGCCGGTGAGCTTCGTGCAGACATTCGCCATGGCGAGGGGTGGAGAAGTGGAGAGTGAGATGCTGGGGAATTGGGGGTCGCGGTGAGTCGAAAAGAATGGCGGAGGATGGCGATTTATGCAGCAGCGCCTGGCCTGGTTGCACTTAAAACCAGCGAGAAGGTGACTCTTCGGTAAACATGCATTCATGGCCATTGGAAGTTGATAATGCAAATCAATGCAGAATACCAAGAATCACCTTCACCGCCGGGTTGGAGTACACACTGTTCGTCTTCACGATGAGTCGTACGTAGTGACGCACGCCCACAGCGGCTCGGTCTCCAACTGGTGCACTGCACTGTCAGATAATCATCTTTGAGAGACAAGCTAGTAGTACTAGTGGAGTATCAGAGCACACAGTCCAACAAATAGAGAACAAATTGTTAAACAAAATGGAGGAAAACTGATGGACTACTTGCAAGTATAGAGAGGCAGCAGGAAGCATGACCAGACTGACTCGTCATGTACATTTGTACAGAGACAGAGAGACAATACACCAGGGGTTCAGAATGCTCAGTTTCAACCAATGGAAGACTCTCTATATATATATATATATATACTGTCTACATAACTCAAACCGCTGCCAGTTTTTCGAATCCTTCTGCTCAGAAGCAGGTAGTAAGTTAACAAGCAGTTTTGGGAAGTTCTCAACGTTCTCGCTGAATCCTTCCCGCTAGTAAGAGCATAGCAAGAACAGCTGAAAACTGCTCAGAGGAGGGGCATCAAGTACATCCACTTTGGTCGAAAAGTCAGACTACCAAGTAGTTCAATACACGAGTAGTCTTATGAAGTTATGACCGATCGTACAGGAGCAGGAAAACATACATTGTTCTAATGTTCTTAAACTTAACCAGGAGGCCATTTCATCTGCCTTCCGCCAAGTACATGCACGTGCAGGTGATAGACTGATTGGCCTGTGAGCAGGAAGATGACAGGCATTAGCATAGATGCTTAAAAATACTGTGATGGAAGGAGCAGAAAGAATTGTTGGGTGAAAGATCTGCAGCATGATCTTGCTTACATCCTTCTGCTCCATTGTTTATGACGACGCGGTATCCATCTGCCACACCTTCTTTCTCGGCCACTACTTTTGCCGCGTAAAGAAGCTGCCCCAGGATGTCAGCATGTCTTGGTTCAGCCTACATGTATATCTGTGTATAAATAAGGTGATACAATGGATATGGAGGACTATCTAATAAAGGTTAAATTACTAAGTTCGGTCAGAGAAGCTGTTGAAAAAGCATCAACAGTTGTTTCCATGATGTTTTACATGTTGAATTCCTTCAGCGGACATAGATGATAACTGACAAGTAAGTAGCCCTACATACCTTATCAAGTCCAGTTAGCCCATCTCTTAGCTTCGGGATGACAAGAACATGCACAGGAGCTTGTGGATTGATATCTCTAAATGCCAAGACTTTCTCATCCTCGTAGACAATGCTTGAAGGGATTTCCTTTGCAATGATCTTGTCAAAACTAACAGAATGAACAAAGAAAAATATTCAGAGCCATGGAAAGGGTTGTAAAATGGTAAAAATAGGCAAGCTTATGAGAGGCCTACATGGTTGGTCCTCCAGTATCAGCAGTCGCTGCCGCTGCTCTAGCTGCAGCCTCTTCATTTATAGACGAAGCAATGTGGCGCACAAATCTAGCATAACAGGGCAAGTGTAAAAGACAACACTAGTGAAGGACCATAAGTGTGGACTAAGAGATGGCCTCACAAAATAGCAGTGAAGTTTCAAAATGACCATGACTGGAGAAGGGATAAGTCAGAGCGAGTTTTGACATTTATCAAGTGAGTTAGAGTGAGCTTGGCTGCGGAATCACGTTCTACAGAATCAAATAGAGGTTTTTAAGGAGCTTTCAGTGAAAACTCAGAAGTTTAATGGCTGTAACTGGACTGATTCCCATCTGTTTATCGGGCGTTGCTGAATTTTGAATTGAAATGTAAACCAATATCATAACTAACTGGGATTCCGCAATGGCCTTTTCGTACTCAAAGCCGAACTGATAAGTGATTACTCTGCGTAATCTTCTTCCTTATTGCATTCTACCAACTGCAGAAGCATAAACAACTTCAAATGCTTCTTCAGCGATGCTCAGATGACCAAAACCATATATCGAATCGCTTCAGGGTATAACATTAATCAAAACCGATTCTTCATAGGTCAATAAATCTGAAACTGCAGATGCACAGGTGTTTTACAGTACTATGTTTCTATGCATCAGGGAGTTGCTCGACATTAAACCAAGTGCTAGCAACAACGAATTTTACAATGAAATTCTCATAAATTATTTGAAGATAAAGCTTCAGATACTAGTAGTCACTAAAATTCCCAAGGATGAGCATGACCGCAACACATAAGCCTGGCCCAAATTCTCGACTGATTTACACAGGAATTCTGGGGGCGGGGCAGTAAAGATTCCTGATACAAGGATACACCTGACCTTCGGGGAGCGAAGTCGCGGGAGACCCGGAGCCCGTGCGGCCGCAGCAATGGGGAGCGCCTGCGACAACAGGGAGGAGAAGGCGTTAGATTGGACTGGACTGGACTAGATGTGATATCTGATTGGCCGGGACGAAGAAGGAGCGAGAGATCTCACCGGAGGAGGGAGGAGGTGGCCGCCGCGAGCGTCGCCGCCGCCGCCGTGGCCGCCATTGGAGACAAGGTTTGGGAGTAGAGGCTGCGGCCGTGCTTGTGCGGCTTGGGTGAGGTGTATCCGAAGTATCGGCCGCCCGATGGAACAACAACGGTGCAGATGGAGCGTGATGTCCGTGGACTCTCTCTTGGCATTTGCACGGTGAAATGGTGATTTCACTAATTTTTTCATAGGAGACATTCTATCGAGAACCCATCCAGATAGAATCGGTTTGCCAAATTTAGTGTCTCCGTGTTCAGATTCACGGTGGTCCTTTTATGGAGAATCCATTAAATATATCGAGAATCCATTCAAATATATCTAAGTTGTTTTATGTCTTCGTGTTCAGATTCAGACAACAAACAAAGCGGTACGTACCGCAGCAGCCAGAGAGAGGAGACATGAAGGAGAGAAAACCCATCTAGGGTTCCATGGCTCATTGGCGACGTCGCCGGTCCGCTCCGCCTCGGGTGTTCTTTAGTCTTGGTGGTGTGGCGGACCTCGACCTCTCGTCGGCGGGAGGATTTCTGTTCTTTATTTAGTCTTTTTTAGTGTCTTCTTCGAAATGTTAAATTGACAACTACGTCCTGAAGTCAGAATAAGGTCCTCCCCGTTCTATCCTTGCTCCGGTGGCGTATCTAGTGTCGATAAAAGGCGCCTGAATTCGTTTGTCCGGCGGATCTCCTGGGATTCTGTCCATTTTCGTGTTTGCTGGTTTGTTTTCAGGTCAGTTTCTACCGATCTATGGTTGTCATCATTGGTGATGGTTGCTACTCTAGTGCGTTAGTCCTTTGTGGCCTTAGCACTCCCGTCTGTCTATTATAATAAGCTCTACTACGACAAATTTTGCTCGGTGATGGAGGCGAGGGACAAGGCGTCTTGACTGGCGTTAGTGTTTGTAGTCGTTGCTAGATGATCCAATGACCTATTTGTAATTTTTATTACTTTTGATCCTCTTTGTACTGCTATTGATGATTATTAATAGATAGTTGAATTTCGTAAAAAAAAGATTCACACAATAATAATAAAAAATTGTAAAATAAAAAAACCTAGACAACAATAATTTTTTTTAGATCAGATGGTCCGACTTAGACATAAGTTTAGAAAAATACGACATGTTATATATTGTATTAAGGTTTGGTGATTTGCGACATGGCGACACGGCTTTGTTATACCAGACAACCAGGGTACTATGCTAGTTGAGCTCTCCATTTAAGTTGTGCTTGTGGTGCAAAGTGTGGTTGAACCACTTTAATCTGTCATATTTTAAAAGTACAAAAGTCAAGATCTTCATCTCCTTCTGACAGCGAGTAGTGACTTTCTCAGATTGGGAGAAATTGAATGATAGTACTCGTACAAAAGGTATGAGGGGCAAACAGGGTTGCATGACCTTCTTGACTTCTGAACAACATCACATAAATGAATTGCGTATGTTCAGAAATCTCTAACTCAAAAGACAAAAATGCATCTTGTGATTTAATCCTTTATAATCATGTCAATACATAGATTAGTGCATCACGCGTACAGAAAAATTTTCCCTATAAAACACGATTACTGATCTGAACTTGTATGATAACAAATAATTAAAATACACCTGCAACATAGTTTCATATCCCCTTAATACAGAATTTTAAGGACTTTTCTGAAGTCTTGTCTCGGAAGTTTATTGAGGGCAATGCTCGTGCCACGGCATATGTCTTGCTTTGCTACATGCATGGATGGAATCAACGGGTTATTCCTCACCACTGGATCTATTATCATACGCTCGAGAGAAGTCGCATTCCGAAGGAGGTAGATTGCTAGCTCAACCTGACCAAGTAAACCGTAGAACCCTCTCATTTTGATAGTCTTGAGATGATGGTGCGGATGTGGCCGGTAGGCATCTTCACTTGGCTCACCATTGATTGCGAGTCAAAACAACACATCTGCATGATTGTATTGGTGCGTTAGACATAATAAGTGTAAAAGTACTCCCTCTGTTTCATAATATAAGATGTAAATCTACATACTAAAAGGTGTCTAGATACACGCTTTTCATAAAGCTAAAACATTTTATATTTTGAAACGGAGGAAGTATTTCATACCGAGCCAACAAAATAGTTTAATTGTTTTCTGTCCCAGATATTCTTGGTGAAAAACACAAAAGAGGAAAATGGCAAAAGAGAGAAAGTTTGCGAAATTTAGGGTGTAAAATTAGGTCTATAGTGCCTTGTTTGGATGTCGTTTTAGACAAAGAAACAGTCTCCAATATATATACAACCTATAAACGCATGAAGTTTACTCCACGTTGGTATGTGTGACCAAAATATGCCTGCCAATTATCTGCAAAAAACATTGCATATGCACCTACGATTCCTCAATATACATACATCTGGGATTTTCTTTTCCAAAAAAGTTCAAACATCTTTTTTGTTTTCTGACCAAATGCAACCAATATAATTTTTCATGGTAAAGTGAGATCACTTACATGGAGTGCTAACTCTTTCAAAACAGGGGCTAACTCCAAAAGATAGGCCAAACGAAGAATCCCACCAGTAACTTGTGACGACCCAACAATGTGTATTTTCAAGACCAGACGTCTTAGATTGGTGAGCCTGGTCTGATTTTTCACAAAATTTATAACCTGTAAAAGAAGCATATATGGCAAGAGTGAAACAAGAATGGGACAACGTCTTCCTCATGATAAAGCACAAAGAAATGGAAGCTGGATCACAAAGGCGGGCACCTTCCGGAGAATGTTTAACGAACAAACCTTGGTTTCGATTCGGAAGCTTATGGTGAGGGACCGAACATGCGAAAGAGCGTCGACAAGATCAGTAAAGACATAACTGAAGCAGTCCGAAGATGTGACCAACTCGATTGTCGCCTCCGAAATCTTCACAGGTTCACCAAGCAATATAGGTATCATACGACCAGCGAACACAAACACAGTGAGATTTGGAACTCGGACATCAAACTTCTGCAGCGAACAGGGACGGAGCTGGCTTGTTAGCACTGGGGTCAGCTGACCCCAATAAAAATAAGCAAATCCTTCACTAAATTAAAGCCAAACACTGTTCATTTGTAGAGAATGACCCCATTGCCCTTGAGATGACCCCATCCGAATTTCTTTCTAGCTTCGCCCCTGGCAGCGAACATAACTTCACCTCCAAATAATGGAGCCTGCTCAGTTCCTGGCCTATGGTTGCCTCGTCCAGTCTACACTTGGTGAGACTTAGCCACTCAAGAAGAGCGCATTTTGTGAGCAGGCACTGAAAATCCCCTATGACATGAACCAGTTGCAGAGAGAGCTTCTTAAGGTTTGCAAATCCACTGTGATCAGGAGGAGGCAATGTTAAGTAGACGAACCCTAGAGTAAGAGACTTCACGCAAGAACCACTGAGAAGATACAGCGGGAAGCTGTACTTGTCATCTTTGTCGGCGCTGCCTTTTGGCCCTGGACATAAATCAAGAACAACATTCTTTGCCCTCGACGTGACACAGAAATTGATCCAGCTATCAATGTGAGGTGTGTGTGCCTTTTGCGAAGTGCAAACCTGACCACAAACTTATTCAGGTTAGATGACTTGAGCTGTCGCTGGATGCTGTTGAGCCCCCTGATAAACCTTGTCCGCAAGGGTTTTGCAATGCCTGCGCCACGACGCATCGTGGCTCTGGTGGATACTAACTTTGGGTAGCATTTCCAAAGCCTGCTCCACTTCCTAGATACTAGTATGCTCATCCGCACGGCTTCTTTCATTGTCAATCGTGACAGTATACTACGCAGTACATCCTGGGGAAGGAATCAAAAAGCAACTCAGCGGTCCTCCCAGTAACAAAGATGCAAGAAACGAAATTAACTTACAGTTGGTAGATGGTGAAGCTGAACATCCTTGGATCTTGACATCTTGAAAGTTTTTTTGACACAACAATCAGTCTTCGGTCCCTGCCCACAAATAAGCCTGGCAATGGTCCTATAACTAAACTACACCTCGACCATACCCAACAATGTGGAATTAATAACCATAACCAAAACCACACCCCCGGCCACCCCGTAAAACTGAAACTAAACCAAACTGTACATATCGTCTACCCAAACCATAACTAAACCACTTAACAAACTATGGGTTAAACCCGGTTCTCTGTTTTGGGTTGAAACCATTGTCGCCTTCAAGAAGCTAGCTAGTGACGTCCTGGCGGCCTACAAGAAACAGCACAAAAGCTCACGGTAAAAAAAAGCACCCAGCTAGCTTGTTTCTACAACGTAATCGTTCTTTATGGCAGCACAGCTGCGGAATCGACATGCAAGGGTTCGTAAAGCGTAACACAAACCAAATCGAACTGCTACTTTTGTGTCCACATGCTGAAAACCTGTTTAGGCCCACCTGAAAAACCGGGTCTTAACCTGAAGTTTTGGTCAGTTTCATCCGTAACTATTCAGGACCATAACTAACCATACCCAACTGTTTGTTTTGAGTACCCAAACTAAACCAAACTATCCCACGGACTCAGCCATTCCCAATCGAACTAATCAAACCCAAAATGAGGAACTGAACCATCCAAACCGTTTATGCTAAAACCATTCTCAGGATTACCCACAAACCATGGAGCCACTCGTTTTCATGGCCATAGTAAAATTGCTAGATCTGCATTTAAGTAATCATGTTATCATGAAAGCCCAACACAAGAGGAGGCGTTTTTTTTCTTACATGAGCACAGAAGGAGGCGTGGTATTATTTCTAAATAATCAAATTTTCGCATAACTATTGGGTTCATCTGAACATTTGTCGCCGGTAGTTTGATTAACATTTCCATCCATTATTCCATAATGCATAGCATGCTAGTGTAGGAGAATGAGTTCATGAGCAACTTTGTTGCATGCGTGATCTCGTCACCGGGGAAGGAACAACGAATTTCTTTTACTGACTATATATATGGGGAATACAAACAATTAGTACCCAACGTCACCGGGGAAGGAACCAAAACCTGGGCACTCCAAAGTCGCCGAGGAAGACGATGGAAGGACGAAGGAGAAGGAAAAAAAACAAGTAACCGGAATTTGGGCATTGCTCGGCCTGGACCACCGGTACTTTATTTATGGCGTAGGGGCCACGTGGCCTGTGACGAGTAGAAAAGATAGAGCATCTTGAGTCGAGTATACTTTTCCTACTCGAGTTCCGATACGAGTTCGCCTCGTACTCGATCGATCTTCTTGTACCGCCCTATTTCAAGCTCCTGATCTCGTCGATATATCTATGCTGAACTGAACCCTATCTAGCTGCGATCCAGGCAAACGAGAGCCCGCGCGACGACAGACCGAGGATACGACGTACTGTACGATGGAGACGCCGGGACCGCGAAAGCCGTTCGAGGACCGCTTCCGCGAGGACGTCGCCGACGGCTTCCTCATCTCCGCCGCGCTCGGCTCCGCCTACCACTTGGTCAACGGCGGCATCCAGGCCGTGTACCAGAACGTGCCCCGTCTGAGCTTCTCTATGGCGGTTTTCCTCGGCGTCTACGGGGCCGCCGAGCACGCCACGGTCTCCTGGCGCGGAAAGGAGGAGCCGGTGCTGGACTGTGCCGTCGCCATGGCCGTCGCCAACGGAATAGTCGCCTTGCCCTACGGGGTCCTGTACGCCGGCTCCGCCGCTCTCATTGGTGGCGTCTTGGGCGGGTTTGTGACCGCCTGCTTCAGGCTCCTCCCCGTCGAGGATTGGTGCCGGAATCGCTTGGCGCAAGTGCTTCAGGAGGGTGATCCCGGTCTTCCCGTCGTGTACGCTGCCCTGCCAACACCGCCTGTCTGATTTCGGGCTCTGTAGTCCTTGATTCCTTGATTAGACACATTGTTTCCTTTATTCTGCCAGATTGTTTTTTTTGTATAGTTTTACGCAATGGACAGGCGCCTAGCATTTTGCAGTAGTCTCGGACGTTCCTACGGATACCATTATATTAAGTTTTTATTTGATAAAAAATATATATTAATATCACGAAGGTGTCAATTACATCAATCAATAAGACATTTAAAGATATCAAGGATTCGCTCCAAAGCATTATTGTCACCCCATTGTAGATCTTGGATTCTTATCCTGAAGAAAGTCAAAGTTTTCAAACAATGTCTTTAGCAAGACCATTACGTGATACAACCAATAGAGGCTAGCCTTGGGTTTTCACACTAAAAATCGAGACTCGGTATTCGAGGAGCACCACCAAGAATGTAGTCCACCTGTTGTAACACCCTCAGAATCGGACCTATGCAAGTTTGAGCAAAATTCGCCAAACCCGCATAGAAACGATTCAAAGGTGCCCACCAGGCACTTTCGTGCGGGTGGAAAACGAAGTAATAACATTACACAACAGTCCTCGATGGGACCCACAGAACAGATACATATGACAGCGACTCAAAGAGTCAAGAATACAGATATAACATACAAAGACCCAAATTACCTGGAAAACGATAGAGCGTCCAGCTACGGACAAGATGCAAATGGGGCTAAGAGCCCTGAAGAATAACCAATGACGTCCATAACCCTGCCCAGGCCAAGCCGGAAGGGTAACCCTGCTAACGGCGTCGATCTCAAAACCTGCTTAAACAAAAGGGGTGCCGACAAAGGCAGAGGAAAAAGAAGGCGTCGATCGAGGCCAAGACAGCGAGTCTAGAATTGGCGGTCGCCTACATAGGTATGGTGGCGGCAGCGGCGGCATGCACTAAACAACCTATAGAGACTCGATACAACTGGCGGATATCGAGAGGGTAAGAATGACCTATCCGGATCCAACACAAACTAACACCAAACAAACCCATCCGTGTTTCCCCCTCGATACCAAACGAGGAAGTCAACCGAGGAACTCACCAGTTGGCGGTTTACTTATTCGATTATCGTTGCGTAATTACTAGTCGATCTAGATATTCATCCGATAAAATAAGCGTGGGTACTTTTAGTTAACCATTCCGTTATAGTTGCAATTACTAATCGATCTGATAGCATGATATAAACCCAAAACCCAAAGCTTGTTGGTACTTTTATTCAGCCATTTCGTTGTAGTTGCAATACTTACTAGTCGATACAATTGTCATGGCGACAACCAAACAAGCAGTTGGGCAGTATTAATTAGCCATTCCATTATAGTGAAGCTGATTACTAGTCATTATAAGTCAAATTTATAGCAGTAAACTTTAGTTATGCTTGTCTATGATCGAGATCGTGCTCCAAGTCGTCCATATCCGCGGACACGGCTTTCGTAAAGTTTTACCCGGCGGGTGCACCAATAGCAACACACGCCGATCAACCTCGGAAAAACCAAATCAAAACCCAACGAGGCTTTCACGATCGAACAATCACGAATTCAGAAATATTTCAGGCCACCTTAAGTAGATCCCGCAAGCGGCCACCGACTCGAGACGGCTCAAGGTTTGGGTAATCTGGTGTGAACGATGGGAACCCGAAAGTGTGGCTGGGCTTGTCGACATCGGAATCGTGTCCCGATCCTAAAGATGTGCTCCTCGCACAATTTAATTACGTAAAGTAGCATGGCATAAGTACAGATCGTAAATAAAACCTCAAACTAGTTTGTGGCCCCAAGAAATAAGACCAATCAAGCTCGCTCGGGGGTCCCATATACCTCCCGGATGTGGATAGCGCGAAAAATCAAGGAACAGGTATCAAGTACTCGGGGTCTTACGGGACACAAGTGGGCGTTCGGAACCAAATATTTTCTATCACCCACCGATGCCTCTGCTTATTTCAATTTTAGTTGTTAAACAGAAATTAAAGTGACGATAAGTAAAACTAGAATCATCTCCAACATCAACATGCGGCAATACATCAGCAGCTGTGGCATTGAACGACACGCAACATCACTTGAGCAAGCGACTACGACACGCAAGTCCAACTATCTACCAAACAACAGGTAATAGGATGTGTCCGAGGCAATATAGGGCTGCAAGGGATATCACAGGTACGGAAACTAAAGCATCGCAACACAGATAGCAGTAGATCAACAGGAAGGCGTAAAGCACTATAAAAGTAAGATAGGTAGAAAGGGGGAGATGCTCTTTGAAAACATGTTCAAGGCTCAACCAAGATCGGGTCGACACTCGCATCAACTCAACGGCCTTATCCGCGAAGAAGCAAAACACTAGAAGAAACACCGGATGCAATATTTAATACAACGGCAGAAGATCGGCATGATGCATGTATGATGCATGACATGGCAAGGGTGCGATGCGATTAGGTCATATTAAGTGGAACCGGGGTCCCGACAATTAATAAGACGATTCATGTTGTTTAGAACCCCCGCAATTTAATTGTTGCATTATCAAGACAAAAGGTGGCACCGGTTCGCTACACAAATTTAAATGAGGCCAATATGAGACTAGATTTGCCCGCATATGGGCCCCATATTTAATTATTAGGTGAATCGGCATAAGGCCCCCAAACCACATGATATGCATGCAAGATGAATGTTTAAGATGCGATAAGTTGTTATTATATTATAAGATTAGGGTTTCGGGGAGGGGTTCACACATTAGGGTTCTCGACGAACTTGGGGTTCCGGGGTCCGGGGTCGGTCTCGGGTACAGGGTTCGACGGAAACGTTCTCGGACTCCGGGAAGGACTTGGTTCGGTGTCGTTCTTGTCGCATGCAGATCTTGTCGGTACCGCGTATCGGGACGGTCTTGGCATCCGAGGGGAAGTTCATGTCGCATCCGTGGTCCTCGGCCATCGGATCTGGGGAAGTACTTGTTGCATCTACCGTCTTCGGGTTTGCTTCAATCGGATCCATGTCGGAGTACTCGGCGTTCCGGGTTGGTGATCATGGTGTTCCATGAGGAAGTACTTGTTGTCCCGCGAGGTAGGTCTTGTCGGTTCCACCCCCTAAGCCTTGTGGTCCTGGGACGGAGGCCTCCGGGTTCGGAATTGCCATGTTGGCGAACTTGGCGTAACGTGGAGGTCTTGCGGTTTGATCTCGGGGTCTTCGAGGGGCGTCTTGCGTCTTCGGGTTTGAGGCGCTGGAGGACGAGGCGGCCAGGCTGCGTCAGGCCCGTGAGAGGGCGCAGACGGCGGCGGGGACTCGGGCTCGAGTGACAGCGCGGCGGCCCATCCGTTAGGGACACGACAACAACGCCGAGAGACGGTCGGCGGGATGGCCTCGGGACGGAGAGGGCGGCTGGCCGCGGACGGGGCCCGCAGAGAACGGCTCGGTGGGGGCCCACAGCGGGTCGGCGGATCGGCGCCCGGCGTGGACGCAGTCCAGACGCCGGGAGCAGCGGGGCGGCCGAGAGGAGCGGCGAGCAGCCGGCTCGGCTCGCTGGCCGCGGGTGAGGAGGCGAGGTGGCCACGGGCGACGCGGCGAGGCTACCGGACGGCGTCTGCCGCGCGCTACCGCCAGGCGGATGGCGGAGCTCGCCGGAGAAGCGAGCGGCGGCGCGGCGCCAGCAGCGGCGGCAGCGTCGGGCTTCATGGGCGGCGGTGACGCGGCTCGGCAGGCTCGAGCTTGAGCTGAGGCACGCCGGGCGGAGAGGTCGGGCGGCAGCGGGCGGTGTGCCGGCGGCGTCGGCGGGCGGTTGTTGGCGGTGGAAACACGTCGGCGCGGCCAGCGGCTCTGGGCGACGGGCCAGCGGCGCTATGGCCAGCCTTGGGTGGAGATGATTTGCAGCGGCGGCGGGAGGCCGGAGCGGGCGAGGCGGGCGGTGGCCTGTTGAGGCCGGGCGGCAGCGTGCTCGGGAGGTTGAGGCGAAGCTGCTGCGTGGAGGCCTTGGTGGCGGTGGTGGCGAGCGGCAATACGGGCGAGGGCCGGCGAGGTGGAGGCGATGGCCGCTGCGAGGAGGAAGGAGGAGGAGGCGTGGTCAGGCGGGAGGTAGGAGACGAGGAGGGAGGATGTGCGGGGAAGAGAAACAGGCGTGGGGGTGGGGCCAGAAAGAGCGGTCCAGGAGGTGGGGCCCGCCTGCAGGGTGGGTCCTGTAGGCGGACCAGTGAGGCGGTGGTGGTGGAACGCAGCGTGCGTGAGTCTTGAGTGTGCGTGTGTGGCTTGGGGTGTGGGTGGTTTGTGAGAGAGAGATAAGAGAGGGGGTGAGGTGGAGGCTAGGATTGGGTGGGGAAGGATGAGGATGAGGTGGCGTTCGAGATTGGAGGGTGAGGTGGAGGCTGGGTTGGAGATTAGGTTGGGTGAGTTTAGGATTTAGAGGCGTGCATTCGACCGATTGTTGTATCTGGGGTGGTCGTTGGTCGGGTTGGCCGTTCGACGCCCCTACTAAAATAAATTAAATATTTTATTATTTATAAACGGACTTTTGCAAACCGATGCTAGACAAAATAAATAATCCGGACAAGCCGGTTTTGGGGTTTTGAATAAAAGGCAGGCGTTTAGTATAGAAAACAAAACGGGCTTTGCGAAATAGTTTTAGCAAACAATGCATGATGATGACGATGCAATGCACAAATTCAACGCGATTTTCTAGTAGTGGTTTTTGCGGGATGCCACAATTCGACACCACTAACGATGGATCTCGCCCTCGAGATCCGCCTCATGGTACCGGAAGGAAGGGTCGGCGATCTGCGTCTTCTCTCTTCGTGTAGATCCTCGCGACACCACTAACGAGGGTTCCTTCTTCATCTGGGAATCGGCGACACCACCAACAAAGGGTCGTTGTTCCTGATCGTAGAGAGAACACTCCGGAGAAACAATGGACGAAGATAGAGGTATCAAACGAGAAGGCCACCCCTAACTTCCGTTAGAAGAGGGAAAAGTTACATTGATCCACCAGTTCGATGTACCGAGCGAACAGTAAGAGTCGGGTAGGGTGATCAGTCCATCCCGGAACCAACTATCAACTCGATACATGAGTAGGAGAATCAGGCAACTCAACTCTCGAGATTTAGACTGAAGATCTTCATAGGTGGTAACCGGAACAAAGGAATGTTGCCAGCAGAAATCGTATGAAAGACACAATGATTAGGTTTCGCGGTGGTTCCATTGGCATGAACAACACATGCTCAAGGTTAACCCCAACTTCACCAATGCTCGTCCTTCTCATATGTTTTTCAACGACACTGATATCCAGCAAGGAACACATAGGGATAAAGAGCTCAAGATCAAAAGATTGGAGGAAGGGTACAACTGACAAGTTGCAGATTGATGATCGTAGCACCTCCGTTACAAAAGGGAGAATTCGAAACCCTGAAGGTACGACGGAAAACCCAACCACGAGAATTCCTGGACTCGAAGAGAGAGAAGAGAGCAGATTCAAAACGCGTAGAGGTAAGAGGAGAACAGCAGAGGGGTAAGGAGTAAAATCAGACCTAATCAGAACTATCCAACCGATTTTTAAAAATAGTTTTGACACTCTACTTCGGCCGTTAGCTAAGGTTATCCTACAGGCTGGACTTGTGGGGTATCGCAACTGCTGAGCTCTGATACCACTCTGTAACACCCTCAGAATCGGACCTATGCAAGTTTGAGCAAAATTCGCCAAACCCGCATAAAGCGATTCAAAGGTGCTCACCAGCACTTTTAAATGCGGGTGGAAAAGCGAAGTAATAACATTACACAAGTCCTCGATGGGACCCATGGTAGATACATATGACAAATGACTCAAAGAGTCAAGAATACGAATATAACATACAAAGACCCAAATTACGAAAAGCGATAGGCGTCCGACTACGGACAAGATGCAAATGGGGCTAAGAGCCACGAAGAATAACCAATGACGCCCATAACCCTGCCCAAGCGGAAGGGTAACCACCTTAACGGCGTCGATCTCAAAACCTGCTTAAACAAAGGGGTGCCGACAAAGGCGGAGGAAAAGAAGGGCGTCGATGTTGAGGCCAAGACACGGCGAAGTCTAGAATTCGCGGTCCTCGCCACATAGGTATGGTGGATCAAGGCAGCGGAGATGCACTAAACAACCTATAGAGACTCGATACAATCAAGTGGCGGATATCGAGAGAGGGTAAGAATGACCTATCCGGATCCAACTGAAACTAACACCAAACAACCCATCTGGTGTTTCCCTCGATACCAAACGAGGAAGTCAACCGAGGAACTCACCGGTTGGCGCTTTACTTATTCAGTTATCGTTGTAATTACTAGTCGATCTAGATATTCATCCGATAAAATAAGCGGTGGGTACTTTTAGTTAACCATTCCGTTATAGTTGCAATTACTAATCGAATCTGAGATAGCATGATATAAACCCAAAACCAGCGGTTGTTGGTACTTTTATTCAGCCATTTCGTTGTAGTTGCAATACTTACTAGTCGATACAATTGTCGCAAGCGACAACCAAACAAGCAGATTGTGGGCGTATTAATTAGCCATTCCATTATAGTGAAGCTGATTACTAGTCATTATAAGTCAAATTTATAGCGATAAACTTTAGTTATGCTTGTCTATGATCGAGATATCGTGCTCCAAGTCGTCCATATCCGCGACACGGCTTTCGAAAAGTTTTACCGGCGGGGTGCACCAATAGCAACACACGCCGATCAACCTCGGAAAAACCAAATCAAAACCCAACGAGGCTTTCACGATTGAACAATCACGAATTCAGAAATATTTCAGGGGCCACCCTTAAGTAGATCCATAGCGAAGCGGTGACTCCGAGACGGCTCAAGGTTTGGGTAATACTGGTGTGAACGATCGGGAACCGAAAGTGTGGCTGGGCTTGTCGACACCGGAATCGTGTCCCGATCCTAAGCGATGCGGTGTGCCTCGCACAATTTAATTACTGAAAGTAGCATGGCATAAGTACGGGATCGTAAATAAAACCTCAAACTAGTTTGTGGACCCAAGAAATAAGACTGAATCAAGCTCGCTCGGGGGTCCCATATACCTCCGGATGTGGATAGCGAAAATCAAGGAACAGTATCAAGTACTCGGGGTCTTACGGGACACAAGTGGGCGTTCGAACCAAATATTTTCTATCACCCGATGCCTGCTTATTTCAATTTTAGTTGTTAAACAGAAATTAAAGTGACGATAAGTAAAACTAGAATCATCTCCAACATCAACATGCGGCAATACATCAGCAGCTGTGGCATTGAACGACACGCAACATCACTTGAGCAAGCGACTACGACACGCAAGTCCAACTATCTACCAAACAACAGGTAATAGGATGTGTCCGAGGCAATATAGGGCTGCAAGGGATATCACAGGTACGGAAACTAAAGCATCGCAACACAGATAGCAGTAGATCAACAGGAAGGCGTAAAGCACTATAAAAGTAAGATAGGTAGAAAGGGGGAGATGCTCGCCTGAAAACATGGTCGAAGGCTCAACCGAAGATCGGGTCGACACTCGCATCAACTCAACGGCCTTATCCGCGAAGAAGCAAAACACTAGAAGAAACACCGGATGCAATATTTAATACAACGGCAGAAGATCGGCATGATGCATGTATGATGCATGACATGGCAAGGGTGCGATGCGATTAGGTCATATTAAGTGGAACCGGGGTCCCGACAATTAATAAGACGATTCATGTTGTTTAGAACCCCCGCAATTTAATTGTTGCATTATCAAGGCAAAAGGTGGCACCGGTTCGCTACACAAATTTAAATGAGGCCAATATGAGACTAGATTTGCCCGCATATGGGCCCCATATTTAATTATTAGGTGAATCGGCATAAGGCCCCCAAACCACATGATATGCATGCAAGATGAATGTTTAAGATGCGACAAGTTGTTATTATATTATAAGATTAGGGTTTCGGGGAGGGGTTCACACATTAGGGTTCTCGACGAACTTGGGGTTCCGGGGTCCGGGGTCGGTCTCGCATGTGGTTCGACGAAACGTTCTCGGACTCGGAAGGACTTGGTTGTGTCGTTCTTCATGCAGATCTTGTCGATTGCGTGATCGGGGGTCTTGGCATCCGAGGGGAAGTTCATGTCGCATCCGTGGTCCTCGGCCATCGGATCTGGGGAAGTACTTGTTGCATCTACCGTCTTCGGGTTTGCTTCAATCGGATCCATGTCGGAGTACTCGGCGTTCCGGGTTGGTGATCATGGTGTTCCATGAGGAAGTACTTGTTGTCCCGCGAGGTAGGTCTTGTCGGTTCCACCCCCTAAGCCTTGTGGTCCTGGGACGGAGGCCTCCGGGTTCGGAATTGCCATGTTGGCGAACTTGGCGAACGTGGAGGTCTTGCGGTTTGATCTCGGGTCTTGAGGCGTCTTGCGTCTTCGGTTTGAGGCGCTGGAGGACGAGGAGCCCGGCTGTGTCTTGGGCCCGCAGGCGCCGCATTTAGGCGGCGGGACTCGGGCTCGACAGCGGCAGGCGGCCCATCCGCAGGGGACACGACAACGACGCCAGAGACGGTCGGCGGGATGGCCTCGGACGGAGAGAGGCGGTGGCGCGACGGGCCCGCAGAGAACGGCTCGGTGGGGGCCCACTGGCGGGTCGGCGGATCGACGCCCGCGGTGGGCCTTGATCCAGACGGGCAGCGAGGCGAGCGGGCGGCGAGGAGGGCAGCGGCAGCCGGCTCGGCTCAGGCGGCAGGGAGGCGGGAGGCGCAGGCGGGCCGGCGAGGCTACCGGCGGCGTGGCACCACGCTTCAGCCGCGGATGGCGGCGAGCTCGCCGGGCAAGGCGGGCGCTTGCGCGAGCGAGGCGTCCGGCGTCGGGAGGGAGCTCGCGGGTTGGCAGCTCGACAGGCTCGACGGGCTCGGCAGCTCGAGAGGCCTGGGGAGAGGTCGGGCGGCAGCGGGCGGTGTCGTGGCGTCTGTGGCCAGTTCTTGGCGGTGGAAACGGCCTTGCGGCCAGCCTGGGCGACGGGCCGAGCGGCGCTGGACGCGCAGCGGCCAGGGGTGGTGGGAATGACTTGCAGCGGCGGCGCCGGAGGGCTGAAGGCGGGAGGCGGAGGCGGGCTCACTGGGACGCGGGCGGCGTGCTCGGGAGGTTGAGGGGAGAAAGGCTGCTGCGTGGGAGAGGGCCTTGGCCAGGTGGGTGGGGCGGAAGGGCGGGCGATGGGGCGGCCGCGAGGGCCGCTGAGGGTGGAGGCGATGGCCGGCAGGGGCTGCAGGGAGGAAGGAGGGAGGAGGAGCGTGGTCGCGGGCGGGAGGTAGGAGGCAGGAGGAGGATGCGGGGGAGAGAAAGCAGGCGTGGGGCTGGGGCCAGGAAAGAGCGGGTCTGGGGGAGGTGGGGCCCGGCCTGCAGGGTGGGTCAGGCGGACCAGGGGGCGGCTGGTGGTGGAGCAGCGTCTTGGAGTGCCTTGAGTGCGTGTGTGGCTTGGGGGTGTGGGTGGTTTGTGAGAGAGAGAGATAAGAGAGAGGGGTGAGGTGGAGGGCTAGGATTGGGTGGGGGGAAGGATGAGGATGAGGTGGCGTTCCAGGATTGGAGGGGGTGAGGTGGAGGCTGGGTTGGGTAGATTAGGTTGGGTGAGTTTAGGATTTAGAGGGCAGGTCTGTTCGGACCGATTGTTGTATACGGGGGTGGTCGTTCGGGTCGGGTTGGCCCGTTCGACTGCCCCTACTAAAATAAATTAAATATTTTATTATTTATAAACGGGACTTTTGCAAACCGATGCTAGACAAAAATAAATAATCCGGACAAGCCAGGGTTTTGGGGTTTTGAATAAAGACGGGGCGTTTAGTATAGAAAACAAAACGGGCTTTGCGAAATAGTTTTAGCAAACAATGCATGATGATGACGATGCAATGCACAAATTCAACGCGATTTTCTAGTAGTGGTTTTTGCGGGATGCCACACCTGTGCTACCACCTCTGCTTGCCAAGGTTGCCGCTGCAAGTCGCTAAACACCCGACACCTCTAAAATCTTATCTGCTAATCGCTCTCGCCTTCACCACCACCTAGACTTTCCTCCTATTTCTGGCCGGCTCTGCACCATGCCTTGCCGCCTACCCAATTAATAGTTAGCCCAACCTCACCATGCCCTTGTGGGAATGCGTCGCGACGCCAGAACCAATGCCTCCCGTAGTTCGGATGACGATGATGTGTGGTTGCTCTCCTAGACGAACGGGGAGTTGTCTGCGAAGGTAACAGTCGGTCCACTACAGCAAGCACTCCTCGTATCCTTCGAGAGTGCTCGTGAGAAGACGGGCAAGGCGTGCAGCCTCGAGGAGATAAACGCGGCCTTGGAGGCCCGTGCCATGGAGATCTTCCGAGAGATCTGCGACGAGGAGAAGAGTCGCTTCCTTATAGAGACCGAGCGACATGCCATTTTTCGCATCAACTTGTAGAACAAGGCAAAGGCAAAAGGGCGTAGCCCAGCTACGACTGCGCCCCCGTGGATGGTAGAACGATCGGCAAGGAGTGCCTAGAAGAAGTCCTACTAGTAGCCAAGAACTGGGACGCCAAAAACAACAAAGAGGGTTGGTCATCTCGCCGGGACAAAGGCGGTGCTTAAATCTAGGGTTTAGGTTTAAGTTAAGTTAAATTTCATCTAGTTTGTAAGATTTTATCCTAATATGAATTGATTTTATTAAATTTCTTAGTTTGAATTTAATGGCTATTGGGGACGCGACTAGGGAGCAAGGTTTTGGGTACCGGATTGGAAAATTTCTCCGGGGGTGGTTGGTATTTTGGGTTACCGTGGTTACCAGACAAAAATTTAGACTAAAATTTGAATTCAAAACCGATAAATTTTAAAATGTTCGGTAACCAGCCGTTTACCGCCTGGCCGGTAACCATCAATTTTCTAAACATTGTACGAATATAAGCCAAATATAAACATGTACGGAATCTTTTGACCGAAAAAACAATTTATTGGGGGTGCCGGCCGGTAACAAAAACCCTGCTAGGGAGAGGTGTCTCTCAATCGCGGCAACACCGGCCGACGTCCCCCCAATAAACCGATTCGGATTCTCGCAAGGAAATCTAATAACTCCGAACTGCCTGTAGATCCGGATTCCATGGCCTAAGTAAACATTGTAAAGACTGGAGATTTTGCACTAAATCGAGTTCTTGTACACCTTGTATTCTCTACTTAACCCGTCGTTATATTATATATCTCTGCAAAACCGCTAAGAAGGCAACCAAGTCAACGAGATCAGCGACCAAGACAAGAAGACGACGATGGAGGACACGTCTTCCAGATCACCGCGCAAACAACCGTCTGTGGAAAGCTTCCTCAAGGACATGGGCAATGGCTTCCAGGTCGGCGCGTACTGCTCCACCTACCACTACTTGAAACACGGCATCCCTGCCCTCCTCAAGAACGTGCCCCGTGTGAGCTGCTCCGCGGCGGTATGTTTCGGCCTCTTCTCCGCCATCGATCACGCCATGGTCTCCGCGCGCGGCAAGGAGGAGCCGTTCCTCGACTGCGCCGTCGCCGCGGCCGGCGCCTCGGGAATCACTACCTTGCCCAGGGGGATCCGTTTCGCCGGCGCCTTCGCCCTCATCGGCGGCGCCATCGGTGGGGTTACGCTGGGCGGTCTCAGGCACCTGGATATGAGGGCTGGCCGGATCCAACGAACAAGCAGGTGATCGTGATGAAGACGCCGCCCGTTGTGGCCGGCCGGACAGATCCGTCGTAGCTAGCTAGCTAGCGGGTAAGTACTTTTGGGGTCTACTGTTTCTGATTGTTGATACTGTCAGTCAGGTTTCTTTTCTGTATGGACATGCGTCTGGTGGTATTTTGCAGCAAAAAATTGTCGGCTGCTAGTCTCAGATTTCATCGCATTTCCAGCAGCCGTTTAGTGATCCCCGGCCAGCGTTCGCTTCTGAAAGTGTTAAACTTGCATGTTTCCTGAACGAAATTTACATGCCAGTGATGGTGCTAAATTCTTGATCATATTTTTTCTACACATTCGATGGATAATACCTGACATATGAGAGATTTGTTTGTTAACACATCTTCGATGACGGTTACTTTGGATTCATAGTTCCTAGCCATGCATTGTCGATCGTCCACTTCATCTTGTGTACCATAATGTGACGATGTGCTTTGAGCTCCTATAAAACATGTCGCTTTCCATGCTACGAGACAGTGGCGGAGCTAGAGAAATGGTGGCCGGGATACACGGCTCTAGAACACGGAACCAGATCTCAAAATACTTATTTGGAAGTGTCACATATGGTGAAAATAGCCATTTTACAAAGAAAAATTATACTTCCCTCTGTCATGTGCACCCCCAAAGCAAGAGGTTGATCCGCCCCTGCTACGAGAGCGTGCCAGATCAAGTATGACTCGGTGACTCCCAACTCTAAACTTCCCAAAACTCCTTGTTGATCAGGGTTCATGTACCTGATTCTGTAAAGACCAAAGTCTTCCTACTCGAGTTCCGAGTTCCTATACAAGTCTACCTCTTATTCTTGTACTCCCTCCGTCCTAAAAAGGATGTCGCAAATCCGATCTAGAGATTTCTTGTTCATCATATTTTCTCGGTTCGAATTTCTGATAGAACTGTGTCTCCATTAGTTTTGGTTGTGCGAGATCCATCTCAAATTTTGAATTCGAAGTGGCCTAAATTGCCGGATTCGACGTGCAATTCATCTCTGTCTCAGTATTTTTTGAACGGTCGTGTTCCGGTGTGCGGAAAGTAAACTTCATGAGTTTATTCACATTGACACAATTTCTTATCAAGGCCAGTTAGACTATTATATTCCTTCCATGCCCGAGTCTTAGAAAGGTGTCATATGGTAAGATTATTTTGTCGAGATGAACTTAGATTTGCAGTCAGATTGCTTAAAAGTATATCCATTACAATGCTCTAGGTTGGAAAATTAAGAACTCACAAGCCAAATTACATTGATTAACAGCAATCAATATCAAGTGGCAAATACACATACATCATACTGCTTTAGCAATCAAATTAAATAATTGGAGCATCTTTAAGTGGGGCAGTGCCTCAAGTGCAGTTGTCATGTTGATGAGCTGATCTTGTTGCTGCAGCTGACGCTCCATGGAGGCCATCAATAAATGCCTGATATCAAAAGAAAGAGATAATAAATAATAAGCATAGTATAGCCCAAAAAAATAATAGAAAGATACTTGGTGTTCAATTGTTCATCCCATGTTGCACACAAATAATTCATATCGTACAATTATCTTTGTCAGTGGAATTGAATCTCTTGTGGAATGCCTTAAGCCTTCTTACACTATGAGGTTTTATCGGTATTGGATCCAAGACTTTGCCAGTAAAATCTTGGTTGAAAGCTGAAAAATATGCAGGCAAAGGACCAAATGTTCTCGCATCAATACTCTTGTCATTCTCGCCGGCCTCCTCATTCTCGTCATACGGACCACTGTTAAAAAATTCTAGCACACTGCTTGATTCCTCCGTGCTCATTGAAGCTTTGAATAAAATTTCATGTGCAACAAGGAATGGAGCTGGTTCCATCAATTTCATGTTCAAACATAATATGCAATGACACGATTGCCCGAATATGCAAGCAGATAGTAAGTTACAGTGTCTAATCAGGTTAGCATTTACTACATCACACAACAAAATCAATCAATCTTGCAAGTAATGAATCGTCAACCAAATAGAGTATATAAGAATAGAATTTTGGGACTGAAAAGGAAAACACTGCTCCATGTAAGTGTCTTACTCTAGATTAATTTCTGCTCCAACAGTATTTATTACTGCAATATTACAGTAGCTCATACCTCAAGCTTTCAGATCTGATAGTATAAACTGTTTACTATGACGTCTCAGATGAGAGTCTTCATTGATGTCTCCGACAATATCTTCGGCGAAGTCAGATATTTTTTCTATCATTGTTGATTTTTTTTTTGCTATAACTGTTTTATGGTTTCACTACAATAGCGCATCCTTTTGGTACAAGGTCTCCGGCGAGTTTTTCTGGCAAAAGTTTTTCAGTGAGGCTGGGGACAACGTGGGTTGGCTGGGGACCGGGGATAAAAACCGCCGATCCCTGCTGGATGCCTAGTAGTGTCCTATCTATGCTGATATTCCATGAAATATAGTGGTGTTGTTTACCTGTGAATTACACGGCCATGTCAGTTTACCTCAGCTGACGGAAACAACAAACGACACGCGCGTCGGGAGCGTGGTCCATTGGTTGCCGCCGAGTTCAAGAAGCAAGACGCAGGCAGGGGCGGACCCAGAACCAAAAATGCCCGGTGTCACTGTCTTAGCCCCACATTTTTTTCAGCTAGAGTTGGGGGTGTCACATACTACAAATTAATAAAGTACATGAAGCAAATCATTTTTTACGGGTGTCCTTTGACCCCTGGGAGCATAACCTAGGTCCGCCCCTGGACGCAGGCGACATCAGCGTCCAACGGAGGAACGATTTGCGGGGTTCACGGGGAGCGTGCGACGTACATCTGAGGTGTCGGTGGCGCCGCCGGCATGGGGGCATCGATGGATGCGACCTCCCGCGAGTGGAGGCGGCGGCTACGTGCAGTCAGACTTGGAGAGCAGAGAGAGGGTGGCGGCAGCGCGAATGTGGGTTGGAGGCGGTCAACGTATGCAACCTCCCGTCTAGAGGTGGCGGTGGCGGCGACGTTCAAAGCGGAGAGGGTTGGAGGTGGCGGAGACAGGCTCTATGGGTTTTGTTCGTCAACGACTCAACTTGGTCTTGTTTAGTCATTAAGTTTTTTTAGCAGACGAGTTTGTCGTTATGTTTTCCACCTAATAATAATTATAAGCTGGCCTGCTGGGCCTGATTTTCTTTGACCGTTAGATCAAATCATACTTGTCATATTTTAGGAGCAGTAAAAGGTATCGTAAAACACACCCATGTTGTACTGTATTTTCTAAACTTATGTCTAATTCGGACCATCTGACCTAATCTTTTCTTTATTGATGTGTGAGTTTTTTTCCAGGGAAGGCTTGCTGCGAGTGTGAGCACGAAGACACTAGATTTAGCAAACCGATTCTATTTGGATGGGTTCTCGATAGAATGTCATTGAATCAGGTTTTCGCCCCGTTATATCCTCAAAACAGGCATACACCCATCTATATTAATATATCAATGGTTGAGACAGCTGCTAGGCCAGACACTATAACGCCCAAAGAAACAACAAAGAAAATAAAAAGAAAAGGCAAAGAATACAAAGCCGACAACAGTGGCTTGACAAAAACGACGATGACCCGCAACTGTTGCGCCCTCCAAAGAAATACCACCACACTCCTAGCGCTCCAAAGCATCGCGTATCAAGCAGCACCTTGTAACACCCCCGGTCACTCCGGACCGACGGCTATCACTTCTGGCATCTCAATAGGATCTCTAGACTAACCACACGGACCAACAATAGTCTTTTCTACGCACTTTGTCCTCACTCGTGCGCACCCGGTATCCACTTCCTAGTCGGTCACCCATTCTAGAATTGCTTTAGGCAAAGCACGCTTAACCTTAGAGTTCTTTTCGAATAAGCTTCCGGAAAAGAAGTTGCAATTTGTTGGTATGGATTTCCTATCAATCCTATTGAGCCATGCGCCAGGGTCTCACACGCCTCCAAGAAGGAAAACGACGACAACGACGCTACTGTCCGGACTGGTCTTAGGGTTTCCCCCGATACACTACGGAAGGTGGGGAAGAGATTCACCCGACGCCCTTCAGGAAGGACGGCTACACCCGCAGGTGTGACCACGTCGGTGTCAAGACGACAAGGATTTCCTCCGACCCCTCAAACAACCACACACCCGGACGCTTTGAATTGCTCCACCAAACTCATCGCCCACCAGCACACGCCATCACGGTATTGCAGTTACCATCGCCGTCTCACCGTGACCCACGGTGGGAGGCTGGTACAACCGAAGAGGAGAAACTGCGGCGGGGGTTGACAGATAAGAATCCGCGAGGTAACTACCTCCACGCCAAGGCGATAGCCGACGGATGTAGCAAACCAGGCTCTCTCTGGCCCGGCCAAGCCCACCTAGGCTCGTGAAGTCCCGCTGCCACAATGCAACAAGGGGGTTTCCGTCGCCGCCAGCCCTAACGCGAGTCCCTACTCCTCTGTCCCCCAGTAGATCCGCTGCCACCGGAGATCCCCGCCGCCAAGCCGCAGCGCCATCGCCATCGTGACCACCCGGGACTACCGGACCGCCGCCGGTCTGAGGATCACCACTTGGTCCCGCACGGGCGAATAGGGATGAGCATGGTGAACACGACACCTTCTTGCCGCCCCGGGTCACCCCGAGCAGGTTTGTCGGGCGACCACCATATCTACGCCCGCCCGGCCTAGATTCGGTGTCCTGGTCGCACCGCAATCAGGAGGAGCACATGCCCCGTCCGGTGACCGAGGGCCCTGGCCAGCGCCCGCATGGCCCAGATCTGGCCCAGATTTTGTAGGGTTCGCAGCATAGAAAACAAAAATTTTCCTACGATGTGAACTATATACCAAGATCTATATACTAGATACAAACAACGGGCGGATGTATATCCGTAGAGAACATACCCTTGAAGACCGACAAAGCTTAACGAGTTCAACTCGTGGTTGATGTAGACGATCTCTTGCCGATCTCAAGATCGAGAGGAAGTCCTAGCGCCCGCCGTCAGCATCCGTTGCTCGCACACACGTTCGAGGCACCGAGCAACCTCCGCCTCCTCGCTCCAGCGATGCGGAAGCACAACTCTTTCTTGCCGAATAGCCACGGAACATGTATCTCGCTAGTCCGAGACCATGGGGATAAATTCTAGAGGAGAGAGATCCTTCATGAGGAGGTGTGAGAGACAAGTGAGGAGGGGCTCCTTTTATAGGAGGAGGAGGAACCCCAAGGGGTGGCGGCGCATGGGGCTGCCTTGCCCTCCCTCTTCATGTGGGTGGACACTCCACTCACAAAACTCCTCTAAATTCCCTCCACTCAAAAGTCCACTCAAAAATCCCATTAAATTTCCACCAAATTTAATGCAAACTCTCATTAAATAAAACTCTTTTATTTTATTCAGAAATTTGTCAATTACTTTAATGACAAACATTCACAAATAACCCCTTGCTAGAATTCTATTTCACATGCATAACCACTTTATGCAATTTCACCCGAAAACCTGTTTTGGTATATAGTGAAATAAATTCCTGCGCTTGTTCATTCTTTCGGCATGAAACATTTGCTCCAATTGGATGTCGGTGTCTCTTAAGTGTGTCACCATACGGTTCGTGAATAATGCGTACATGATCGAGACCCCTACTGACTCCCACACATTCAACGATGACTTTCTTGTGATCGTCGGAACCTTTTACGCTAGTATCTTAATCCATTTTTTTCACGATATATTACATGTCCGAGATTCGATCATCGGTATCTCCATACCTAGTTTGATCTCGTTACCGACATGCACTCTTTTCTCGTTCCTGTGATATAACATTCTAGTGATCAAATCACTTGCTTGCAAGCTAATCAATGTGATATCACCGAGAGGGCCCAGAGTATATCTATCCGTCATCGGGATGAACAAATTTCACTCTCGATCCATGAGCCTCAACATAACACTTTATTAGTTCTGAATCCATCTTTATAATCACCTCATTACGGTGTGACGTTTGATGTTATCAAGAAACTCTTCCGTGTTAGTGATTGACATGATCTCATGGTCTAAGGATTAGGATCACTTGTAAGTTGTTATAGCAATATAAACTCAATGACTTTGATCGTGATGCTATACTTGGATGAATGTTCATCACATCATTACACTAATGTTGTGATCCGTTATTAACAACATCCAATATCCATGATCGAAACCTTGATCATCTTGTTAATCAACGAGCTAGTTTATGAGAGAGGCATAACTAGGAACTTTACGCTTGTTTATTAAACACACATGTATTAAAGTTTCCGTATTAATACAATTATAGCATGCAAAATAAACATCTATCATATACTTGGAATACACATAATAAACACTTTATTATTGCCTCTCGGGCATATTCCTTGATCTCCCACTTGCACTAGAGACAATAATCTAGTTACATAGTGATAAATCTAACACCCATTGAGTTCGGTGTTGATCATGTTTTGCTCTAGGGAGAGTTTTAGTCAACGGATCGCTACATTGAGATCCGTATGTACTTCTAAATCTTTATATCTCCATCCTTGACATGCTCGCGGATGGAGTGAAACCGGCGCTTAATATGCTTGGAATGCTTGTGAGACCTTGGCTCTTTGGCATTGGCAATGGAACCATTGTTGTCACAATAGATCACCATTGGGTCCAACGCGTTTGCCACAACTCCTAGTTCGGATATGAACTCCTTCATCCAAAATGCTTCCTGAGCCGCTTCGAGCGACAACATATTCGCCTCCGTTGTTGATCCGCTACCACAGGTTGTTTGGAGCTCCTCCAACTAACGCTCCGCCATTCATGAGAAATACGTATCCGGATTGAGACTTAGAGTCATCCGGATCGGTCAACTAAGCGTCGACATAACACTTAGCGACGGGCTCTTCTTCACCTCCGTATACAAGAAACATATCCTTAGTTCTTCGTAAGTACTTAAGGATATTCTTGACCGCTATCCGATGTTCGAACCACGGATCCGATTGGTACCTACTAGTCAAACTAATAGCATGTGCCACATCCGGTCTTGTACATAGCATGGCGTACATTATAGAGCCTATGGTGAAGCATAGGGACTTTGTCCATTATCTCTCTTTCTTCATTGCGGACTTTGAGTCTTACTCAATGTCTTGCCTTGCAACATAGGTAAGAACCCTTCTTACTTCCGTCCATTTTAAACTTCTTTAAAATCTTATCAAGGTATGTACTTTGTGATAGCCCTATTAGGCGCCTAGATCTATCTCTATAGATCTTTATGCCTAATATGTATGACGCTCACCTAGGTCCTTCATTGAAAATTTGCTGTTTAGATAACTTTTAGCACTGTTTAAAGTTCTATATCATTTCCGATCAATAATATGTCATCCACATATAATATCAAAATGCCACATTGCTCACTCACTTTCTTGTAAATACAAGCTTCTCCATAAGTTTGGACAAATCCAAACTCTTTGATCACCTCATCAAAGCGGAGATTCCAACTTCGTGATGCTTGCTTCAATCCATAGATGGATCGTGAAGCTTGCACACCTTGTTAGCATCCTTAGGATCGACAAAACCCTTTGGTTGTATCATATACAACTCTTCTTCAATATTACCATTGAAAGCGGTTTTGACATCCATCGCCATATTTCATAATCGAAATATGCAAGAATTGCTAACATAATCCTAATCGACTTTAGCATCGCTACGGGAGAAAGTATCATCGTAGTCAACTCCTTGAATTTGTCGAAACCCCTTTGCGACAAGTCGAGCTTTATAGATTGTCACATTACCATCGACATCAGTTTTCTTTTGAAAATCCATTTGTTCTCCACGGCCTTTGGTCGTGAGGTAATTCCACCAAGTTCCAAACTTGATTTTCATACATGGATTCCATCTCGGATTTCATGGCTTCTAACCATTTGTTGGAATCCGGGCTCATCATCGCTTCTTCATACGTCGCAGGTCATTATTTTCATCAACCATGAAATTCATGACGGGATTTCCGTCTGACTCGGGGCTGCCCGTCTGTTTGACCTGCGAGGTTCGGTAGTACTCTCTTTTGGAGTTTCATGATCATTATCATTAGTTCCCTCTTCAACAGTGGAGCCAACTCCGGAACAACTTCGGTATGCGCTACTCGCCATATTTTGAAGAGAAGGTTCCACAACCTCTTCTAGTTCTACCTTGACTACTCACACCTTTCGCGAAAAACTCTTTCTCTAGAAAGGATCCATTCTTGGCAACAAAACCTTGCCCTCGGATCTGTGATAGAAGGAATACCCAATAGTTTCTTTAGGGTATCCTATGAAGACGCATTTTTCCGCTTTGGGTTCGAGTTTATCCGGTTGAAGTTTCTTCACATAAACATCGCATCCCCAAACTTTAGAAATGACATCTTAGGTTTGTTTCCAAACCACAATTCATACGGTGTCTTTTCAACGGATTTAGATGGTGCCCGATTTAAAGTGAATGCAGCGGTTTCTAGTGCATAACCCCAAAATGACAACGGCAAGTCCGTCGGAGACATCATAGATCGAACCATATCTAATAAAGTACGATTCGACGTTCGACACACCATTTCATTGTGGTGTTCGGCAGGTGTGAGTTGTGAAACAATTCCACACTCTTTCATGTGAGTGCTAAACTCGTAACTTAGATACTCACCTCCACGGTCGGACCGTAGAAATTTGATCTTTCTATTACGATGATTTTCCACTTCATTCGAAATTCCTTGAACTTTTCAAAGGTTTCGGACTTGTGTTTCATCAAGTAGATATAACCGTATCTACTCAAATCATCCGTGAAAGTAACAAAATAACGATATCCACCTCATGACACACTCATTGGACCACATACATCGAATGTATGATTTCCAATAAATCGCCTGCTCCATTGAACCGAAAACGGCGTTCTAGTCATCTTGCCCATAAGGCATGGCTCACATGTATCAAATGATTCATAATCAAGTGATTCTAAAAGTCCATCCGAATGGAGCTTCTTCATGCGTTTAATGCCAATATGACCTAGATTGCCACATATATGCGGATATATCATCATTAAGTTTAATCCTTTTAGCATCAACATTATGAATATGTGTAACATTATCATTGAGATCTAACAGAAATAAACCATTCATCATCGGTGCATGACCATAAAAATTTCATTCATATAAATGGAACAACCATTGTTCTCGATTTAAATGAATAACCACTTTGCATCAAACATGATCCAGATACAATGTTCATGCTCAGTGCAGGCACCAGATAACATTTATTCAAGTTTATGAATAATCCCGACGGTAAGTGGAGAGGCAGCGTTCCGACGGCGATTACATCAATGTTTGATCCATTGCCGACGCATCTTGACCTCACCCTTGCTAGCGGTGCTTGTTCGCAGCCACGATTCGAGTTACAAATATTAGCAACCGAACCCGGTATCAAATACCCGGTGCTACTGCACTAGTCAAGTACACATCAATAACATGTATATCATATATACCTTTGTTTGCCTTGCGGCCTTCTTATGCGCGGATACTTGGGGCGATTCGCTTCGATGGCATCCCTTACAATAGTAGCACTCGGAATCGGACTTAGTTCCAAATCGGGGTTTCTTTTCGGTGACACAGGCTTTGCCTTACTTCCTTCCGTTTTCCTTCTTGTCTTTCTTGAAACCGGTGTTCCTATTGATCATCAACACTTGATGTTCCTTTTGATCTCCACTGCGGTTTTAAGCATTGATGAAGCTCTGGAGAGACTTCTTCATGCCTTGCATATTATAGTTCATCACGAAGCTCTTATAGCTAGGTGGCGTAGTAGAACACGATGGATGCCTAAGTCAATGGAATCGATATTCCCAAGGACACAAGCTTATCGGCGTAACGACATCTTGAGTACATGCTCACTAGCAGCTGTGCTCTTCCATCATGACTAAAGAACTTTTCAAGCATTGTAGCTCTCTGACAGATGTGTGTCGAAAATCATTTTCAACTCACCCATTGTATCAAATGCATTGCCGTTTTGAAGCGCTTTGAAGTTCGGCTCTAGCCCATACAATATGCCGATGAACTAAGTTGTGGTCCTCTGACGAGTCGATAGACATTCTTCTCCTCGTCGGGGCATCATCAAAGGTGGGGGACTAACGGCGCTTCTAGCACATATTGCTTTTGTGCAGTGAGAGGAGAATCCTCAAATTCATGGCCCATTCAAGAAAGTTGCTACCGTTCGTTGCTAGTTTCTCTTTCTCCATGAACACATTGAAATTAAAAGCGGTGGTGCCATCTACAGTAATTTGTAAAGTTTAGACTAAGTGTATGATAGATCGAGTTCAACTAATCTATATTACGAATGAACTCCCACTCAAAAGCGACATCCCTCGTGCCCTTTTGGTGATTACATGAACCAAATCCACTACACCAAGTCCGATCATCACGTGAGTCGGTATAGCTTCAAAGGCGAGCATCAAATGGGCATCATATCAACTATATGACTCATGCTTAACCTTTCGGTCCGTGTTCCGAGGCCATGTCTGTACATGCTAGGCTCGCCAAGTTAGAACCTTAGTATTTGCATGTGTAACTATTTTACACCCGAAATATGGTCGTGGATCCAAGAACACCCGATCATCACGTGATGTCTTGGAGCGACGAAAACATAATCGGTGCATACTAAAGGAAGAACACATTCTTATCTTGATATTTAAATGAGGGATCATCTTATTATGCTAACAAAGCGCTAAACAAATAATATAAGATGCAACCAAACATCATATGTTTATAAGTGAAATTATATGGTTCCCGCAGATGATCTCTATCATGTGCATCGTGGTATGATCACTATCATACCTATATGTGTAAATCCAAGGTCTATGGATTTTACACGCTATGTGTGTTGTAAGAGTATCATCTCATACTTCTACTTACAACACTACCATATCATAACACTAGCCCATCAACAATCTAAACTAGACGCCTCTAATTTATCCATTGCAAGTTTTACGTGGCTTAGGGCTTCGAGATAGAACCGTTCTTACCTCGAACATGAACCTAACGAGGATAATCAAATTGTTGACAACTCGCTTGCAAAATAGATATTGACTATAGTAGGAGAGGCAGACACCGCTAGCCACTTATGCAAACTAGTTGCATGTCAAGCGTGGAACAGGTCTCATGTGCGAGGACATGTAAAGTTTGTCCGCCGCTTCATCCCACTATGCCACCAATATCCAAAATCACAACAAAGGAGCAACAACATCATCATCGCCCACATACTCATATGTGTACTACCCGTGTAAAGTATCTACGCATAGATCCGGCTCTGATACCACTGTAGGGTTCGCAGCATAGAAAACAAAAATTTTCCTACGATGTGAACTATATACCAAGATATAAATACTAGATACAAACGGGCGGATGTATATCCGTAGAGAACATACCCTTGAAGACCGACAAAGCTTAACGAGTTCAACTCGTGGTTGATGTAGACGATCTCTTGCCGATCTCAAGATCGAGAGGAAGTCCTAGCGCCGCAAATCGCCAGCCGCATCCGTGCTCGCACACGTTAGGCACGAGCAACCTCCGCCTCCTCGCTCCAGCGATGCAGCGGAAGCACAACTCTTTCTTGCCGAATAGCCACGGGAACATGTATCTCGCTAGTCCGAGACCATGGGGATAAATTCTAGAGGGGAGAGAGATCCTTCGAGGAGGTGTGAGAGACAAGTGAGGAGGGCTCCTTTTATAGGAGGAGGGGAACCCCAAGGGGTGGCCGGCGCATGGGGCTGCCCCTTGCCTCCCCTCTTCATGTGGGTGGACACTCCACTCACAAAACTCCTCTAAATTCCCTCCACTCAAAAGTCCACTCAAAATCCCATTAAATTTCCACCAAATTTAATGCAAACTCTCATTAAATAAAACTCTTTTATTTTATTCAGAATTTTGTCAATTACTTTAATGACAAACATTCACAAATAACCTTGCTAGAATTCTATTTCACATGCATAACCACTTTATGCAATTTCACCAAAACCTGTTTGGTATATAGTGAAATAAATTCCTGCGCTTGTTCATTCTTCGGCATGAAACATTTGCTCCAATTGGATGTCGGTGTCTCTTAAGTGTGTCACCCTACGGTTCGTGAATAATGCGGACATGATCGAGACCCTCTCGGATCAATAATCGAGCGGGATCGGAGACCCATCTTGACTCCACACATTCAACGATGACTTTCTTGTGATCGTCGAACCTTTACGCTAGTATCTTAATCCATTTTTTCACGATATATTACATGTCCGAGATTCGATCATCGGTATCTCCATACCTAGTTTGATCTCGTTACCGACATGCACTCTTTTCTCGTTCTGTGATATAACATTCTAGTGATCAAATCACTTGCTTGCAAGCTAATCAATGTGATATCACCGAGAGGGCCCAGTATATCTATCCGTCATCGGGATGAACAAATTCACTCTCGATCCATGAGCCTCAACATAACACTTTATTAGTTCTGAATCCATCTTTATAATCACCTGTACATTGTGACGTTTGATGTTATCAAGAAACTCTTCCGTGTTAGTGATTGACATGATCTCATGGTCTAAGGATTAGGATCACTTAAAAGTTGTTATAGCAATATAAACTCAATGACTTTGATCGTGATGCTATACTTGGATGAATGTTCATCACATCATTACACTAATGTTGTGATCCGTTATTAACAACATCCAATGTCCATGATCGAAACCTTGATCATCTTGTTAATCAACGAGCTAGTTTATGAGAGAGGCATAACTAGGAACTTTCGCTTGTTTATTAAACACACATGTATTAACGTTCCGTATTAATACAATTATAGCATGCAAAATAAACATCTATCATATACTTGGAATACACATAATAAACACTTTATTATTGCCTCTCGGGGCATATTCCTTGATTTGTACAAGAGCCGCAAGAGTCCTGGGTACCGCTCGTCGAGCAACCCGTCGCGCAGCCAAGAGGATGCTCAGCTGCTGCCGCGCTGCCGTCCATGGCAGGAACCAATCTCGCTACCACCATCGGGCCACCGCAAAGCGTCGCCAAATGGATGGGACAGACCACATAGCCACCGCGCCAACGCCGGAGCTCCGCGTCGTCGTGCCCTACGAAAGCGACCTGCCCGCGACCGTGAGGGCCCGTCTTTGGCCACCGCCACGAGAGGAGAGGGGCCCATTTATTCTTAAGCCGACAGGCTTCCGGCGGCCCTCTGGCGGCTGAGGAGGAGGGCAGGTGGGGGCGGAGGGAAGGCGTCGCCAGGCTCTCCGCGTCGCTCGCGGGAGCGACACATAGAGCAAGTCCTCCAAAATAATAATAAAAAAATCCTCGCCCCGTTATATTAATATAGCCAACAACCGATACAGCAGTTGGGGCCTTAGCACAAACTAGCACAAACAGAAAAAAGAGAGAAACAAAGAGAAAATAATGCCAACAATGGAAGATCGACTAAACGATGATGGCTCGCCACTGCTGCGCCTGCCGACTCAGTCCCCACCACACTCCAAAACCTTCGAAACATCGCGTATCAAGCAACACCTTGTCCTAGGGGTTTTCCCGTGCGCGGAGGTAAGAGGGGAAAGGGGTATACCCAACGCCCTCAAGAGGGAAAGACGATACCCGTAGGCATCACCCGTCGGTGTCGGCATTTCCCCGACCTCCAAAACTCCTCTACCCTAAACTCCATAGGCTTTCACCCATCCACTCGCCCACCAACTCGCCAACACGATATTGAAGCCACCATCGTCGTCTAACTTGAACACCGACATGAGGCCTTATAATGGAGAACGGGCAAATGCAAATTAGTGAAATCGTCATTTTTTTTGACCTGTGAAATCGCCATTTTAATAGAATGTCTCCTATGAAAAAATTAGTTAAATCGCCATTTCGCCGTGCAAATGCCAAGAGAGCACGATGGACATCAAGATCCATCTGGACCGTTGTTGTTCCATCGGGCGGCTAGATACACCTTGGCCCCAGCCGCACGCGCACGGCCGCTGCCTCTACTCCCAAACCTCGTCTCTAATGGCGGCCACGGCGGCGGCGGCGACGCTCGCGGCGGCCACCTCCTCCCTTCTCCGGTGAGATCTCTCTCTCCTTCGTCCCCGTCAATCAGATACCACATCCGGTCCAGTCCATTCCAATCTAACGCCTTCTCCTCCCTGTTGTCGCAGGCGCTCCCCGTTGCTGCGGCCACACGGGCTCCGGGTCTCCCGCGACTTCGCTCCCCGAAGGTCAGGCGTATCCTTGTATCAGGAACCTTTACTGCCCCGCCCCCAGAATTCCAGTGTAAATCAGTCGAGAATTTGGGCCAGGCTTATGTGTTGCGGTCATGCTGATCCTTGTGAATTTTAGTGACTACTAGTATCTGAAGCTTTATCTTCAAATAATTTATGAGAATTTCATTGTAAAATTCGTTGTTGCTAGCACTTGGTTTAATGTAGAGCAACTCCCTGATGCATAGAAACATAGTACTGCAAAACACTTGTGCATCTGCAGTTTCAGATTTATTGACCTATGAACAATCGGTTTAGATTAATGTTATACCCTGAAGAGATTCGGTATAAAGTTTTGTGCTAGGATTGGTAAACACCTTGGTTGGTTAGAAAGTCATTAGAGCATCACTGGAGATGCATTTGAAGTTGTTTATTCTTCTGCAATTAATGGAGAAGATAACACAGAGTAATCACTTATCAGTTCGACCCTTGACTACGAAAAGGCCATTGTGGAATCCCAGTTAGTTATGATATTAATTTGCATTTCAAATCAAAATTCATCAGTGCCGATAAACAGATGGGAATTAGTCCAGCTACAGCCATTAACCTTCTAAGTTTTCACTGATGAAAGCACCTTAAAAACCTCTATTTGATTCTGTAGAATGTGACTCCGCAGCCAAGCTCACTCTAACTCACTGTCAAAACTCGCTCTGACTTATCCCTTCCCTAGTCATGGCCATTTTGAAACTTCGCTGCTATTTTGTGAGGCCATCTCTTAGTCCACACTTATGGTCCTTCACTAGTGTTGTCTTTTACACTTGCCCTGTTATGCTAGATTTGTGCGCCACATTGCTTCGTCTACAAATGAAGAGGCTGCTGCCAGAGCAGCGGCAGCGACTGCTGATACTGGAGGACCAACCATGTAGGCCTCTCATAAGCTTGCCTATTTTTACTATTTTACAACCCTTTCCGTGGCTCTGAATATTCTTCTTTGTTCATTTCTGTTAGTTTTGACAAGATCATTGCAAAGGAAATCCCTTCAAGCATTGTCTACGAGGATGAGAAAGTCTTGGCATTTAGAGATATCAATCCACAAGCTCCTGTGCATGTTCTTGTCATCCCGAAGCTAAGAGATGGGCTAACTGGACTTGATAAGGTATGTACGGCTACTTACTTATCAGTTATCATCTATGTCCGCTGAAGGAATTCAACATGTAAAACATCATGGAAACAACTGTTGATGCTTTTTCAACAGCTTCTCTGACCGAACTTAGTAATTTAACCTTTATTAGATAGTCCTCCATATCCATTGTATCACCTTATTTATACACAGATATACATGTAGGCTGAACCAAGACATGCTGACATTCTGGGGCAGCTTCTTTACGCGGCAAAAGTAGTGGCCGAGAAGGAAGGCGTGGCAGATGGATACCGGGTCGTCATAAACAATGGAGCAGAAGGATGTAAGCAAGTTCATGCTGCAGATCTTTCAACCACAGCAATTCTTTCTGCTCCTTCCATCACAGTATTTTGAACACGTATGCTAATGCCGCATGATCTTCCTGCTCACAGGTCAATCAGTCTATCACCTGCACGTGCATGTACTCGGCGGAAGGCAGATGAAATGGCCTCCTGGTTAAGTTTAAGAACATTAGAACAATGTACGTTCTTCCTGCTCCTGTACGATCGATCATAACTTCATAAGACTACTCGTGTATTGAATTACTTGGTAGTCTGGCTGTTTGACCAAAGTGGATGTACTTGATGCCCCTCCTCTGAGCAGTTTTCCTCTGTTCTTGCTATGCTCTTACTAGTGGGAAGGATTCAGCGAGAACGTTGAGAACTTCCCAAAACTCCTTGTTAACTTTACTACCTGCTTATGAGCAGAAGGATTCGATAAACTGGCAGCGGTTTGAGTTATGTAGACAGTATATATAAAGAAAGTCTTCCGTTGGTTGAAACTGAGCATTCTGAGCTCCTGATGTATTGTCTCTCTGTCTCTGTACATGGACATGACGAGTCAGCCTGGTCATGCTTCCTGCTGCCTCTCTATACCTGCAAGTAGTCCATCAGTTTTCCTCTATTTTGTTTAACAAATTTTTTCTCTATTTGTTGGACTGTATGCTCTGATACTCCACTAGTACTTATCTCAGATAGTGTATAGTGCATGCGGCCAGGTAGTGCATGGAGACCTCTGGGCGTGCGTCACCATGTACGACTCATGGTGAAGACGAACAGTGTGTACTCCAACCGGTGGTGAAGGCGATTCTTGGTATTCTGCATTGATCACTAGTGGCATTTTCAACTTCCAATGGCCATGAATGCATGTTTACCGAGGAGTCACCTTCTCGCTGGTTTTAAGTGCAACCAGGCCAGGCGCTGCTGCATAAATCGCCCTCCTCCGCCATCCTTTTCTACTCACCCAATTCCCCCAACATCCCACTCTCCTCTTCTCCATCCCTCGCCATGGCGAATGTCTGCACGAAGCTCACCGGCACCGTGAGCTCGGTGCGTCTGTTCCAGATCGACGGGTTCCGCTTGGCGACCAAGACCATGAGCGGTGAAGAGTACCTCAAATTCCGTTGGAATGTCGATGGGTACGACTGGGAAATCCTTTGCTATCCTGCATCTGATTTTTATGTAGAATTTAAGCTTATGTTCCTGAGTGAAGCCCGCACTGGAAGTGTGAGGGCGAGCCTAGGCTGTCTCCTTGTACATCCGAGGAAGCTGCGCAATGCATCCCACCATGAAGAGACTGTGACACACGTGTTCAAGCGTCCGAAAGACTGCTCGTCCAAAGTGCTCGTGGATACAGAGTTTCTCGAGGCACCTGCTTCTCTCAAAGATGACTATCTGTCCTTCCAGTGCACCATCACTATCCTCAAGGAGCTATCGGAACCGGCAAAGACGGTTCCCGTGCCAGCCTCCAACCTGCACCGGCACCTCGCTGAACTGCTGCGTAGCGGGACCGGATCCGACATCACATTCGTTGTCTCTGGTGAGTCCTTCGCTGCTCACAAAAGCATACTTGCTGCAAGGTCCCCTGTCCTCATGGCCGAGTTCTTCGGGCACATGAGGGAGGCGAGCGCTGGACGTGTTGTTATCGAGGATATGGAGGCGGCCGCATTCAAGGCCATGCTGCACTTCGTCTACACCGACACGGTTCCTGAGCTTGATCGGAAGCTGGGGGCCGTGTCGACCACCATGGCTCAGCATCTGCTCGCGGCCGCTGACATGTACGGGCTGGACAGGCTCAAGGTGATCTGCGAGAGCAAGCTGTCTGGCGGCATTACCGTCGACACCGCGGCGACGACGCTGGCTTTGGCTGAGCAGCACAACTGCTCGCACCTCAAGGCCAAGTGTGTCGAGTTCATCGTCAGCACTCCTGCGATCCTTGATGCGGTGGTGGCAACGGAAGGCTATAAGCATCTGGAGGCAAGCTGCCCTGCAGCGCTTACTAGCATCCTGATCTCCATCCGTGGGGGAAGGAATTTTGAAGCCTGATTAGGTGCTGAGCGGCCCAGATAAGTCCATGGATGATGTAGTGTGACTTCACTATGCCTATCTTTTTCCCAATGGTGAATTAATTATGTCCAACTTCCAATGTATGCTTTGAGCAACTAGCTAGTGCTCGCGTTTCCTCTTAAATTTGATGAAAAAGTTTATTGTGCTCTGAATGTTTCAAGATGTGGGAACTCGATCTTTTTGGGGGTTTGTTTCTCACGTCTGCCCTTATTTATGCATACTCCCTCCGTCCGCAAGTAAGTGTACATCTAGAAAGTACTAGATAAATTAGTACTAGACAAATTAATGCATAGAATATTCATGCCACTATTACAATTTAACACTTAGAAACTAAAGCAAATTCCGTCGTGTATCACGGAAGTAATCGCTCTCGATCATGGTTCGCCAACTCCGGCAAACACACTTGAGCCTTGCAAGTGTTTTGTGAGACATTTCCCGTCGTAGTAGCACCAATGACATGGCGAAGATGATGTCCACGTGAGGCCGCCCAGGAGAGGCGACACTTTCCTCGTAGAAGGCAACATGTCTCAAGAGCATGCTATCATTACCAAGTGAGCTGAGATCCTCCATCTCGCCCGTCACATGAGAGTATGCGCACATCCTGAAGTCTGGTATATAGGACAACAAACATGGCTGTCTGAGCATGATGCGCGGACCATTGTCAACAATAGTGAGGGGCCGGATCCTCTCGCGGTCGCATGAATGCAACAATCTTTGGCGACAGTTGATCCGCACCGCCGATCCCACTTGTCTATTTCATGTTCGCACAGAGCTTGACGTCATACCGGTAGGCGGTAGTATTTTTCGCTGCAGAGAAGACATAGACGCCCACCAAGATCTGTCGAATAGGGCATAAGTTCATAGATATTCTTCCTGTCGACGGGTGATGGTAGTGGCACCATCTGAAACTTCCCGTTGTCTAGGGAGAAGGACATCATGAACATCTGTTCCTGTCCGGAGTCGAGCCTAGGCTTAGCTAGCCAGTGCACATGCCCTTGCGCGAAGACACTTGTTTTATAGGCATTTACCCAGCCGAGCGGCTTCGCTTGGTCCCCTCCCTCCGCAGGCCGCCAAAGCCCTGTCCCGGAGTTGATCACATAGACCTCGCACCCGGCGAGCCAGGGACGCTTGTTCACATCACAGCCATGGTAGTAGATGCGCACCACTTTGTGCTTCCTAGTGATTGTGTCGTAGCCTAGCGACAAGCTTGCATAACTGTGGGTAGACCTGGCATCGGCAGCACCACGGCCCGTGGCCCTACCCTCGGGAAGGGCCGCCATTTGGCCGCTGGACGGGTTGAACACGTGGTGTGTCCTTGCGGCGGCAGCTTCGAGGACTACGAGGCCGCGACACTGCTGGGTGACGAGGTGCGGGGCGCCGATGTTGGCCACGGGTCTGTACGGGGCATCGGCGGTGCCCCTGAACGCCGGGATTGGGAACGAACAGTGGATGCGGGTGAGGGCGTGGGGCACCTCCATGGTCGCCTTGCTAGCTGCAGGGTGATCCAGCGACCATGTTCGCAACACGGGTTGGCGGCTATATTGGCGGCCATGGCGTGAGCGCCAGTCCTGCAGGAGGAGAATCCTGGGGCCGCCCTGGCGGTTGGCGACGCGGAGGTGGAGGTCGACGAAGTCGTCGGAGGCGAGCGTGGCGGCCCAGACGCGAGAGAGGCAGCGGCACCTCAGCACGGACTTGCCTGGCAACCGCGCGAAGATGTCCTCCATGACATGGTCCGGGAGCGTCGGGCATGGCTCCGCCGGACGGCCGGCGGCGGGTAAGTGCTGGTTATTTGGAAGAGGCGATGGACCGGAACGAGAACGGACAGATCGATCCATGCCCTAGCTATCTGTTTTTTCCCCTTTGTTTCTCCGTCTTCGATTGTACGTGTCCGTTTATGTCTTCGTGAGAGCTCCTAAGTATCTGTTACGTGCGTGCTCTCTTCGACCTATCCGTGTGCGAGCGCGCCATGGGGAAGGCCCAAGTCCGACCGACAACGGCGTGCGCGCTCGGTGCGGCAGTTCAAAATCGACGGCTTCACCACGGCCGCCGGCGACGACTGCCTCAGGATGACCAGGTGGACCGTGGGTGGGCACGACTGGGAGATCCGCTGCTACCCGCCCGGCGTCCTCGGTGTGCAACATGCATGTGGGTGTCCCCTCATGCTCGCGCTCCTCGCCAAACCCAGCGCCGGCGTTACGTCGTGAGCGATCGATCCGGCATCTCTGGCCGTAGAGCCGTCGGAGGAGAGGACCGTCTCGGCATCAGTTCAAAATTTTGGACTAATAGACCATCGCTGTGCATCACATCAAACTTGAGACAAGTGTAGGAACCAAGTTACTCTCGTAGCACATAGTATCCTTTGATAGAAGGGATGAAATCGATGATTTCATAACGGAACAAAGCATAAAACTGTCTTAGATATTGAAAGATCAGAAAAGAAATGACAGGCTCATAGCACATTTAGATGGACTTCGCCATTCCTTTTTAGGGAAGGAGCAAACTCAAGTTTCTACTAGTAGATCATATGCTGCAAGCAGAAATAGAAACTAAGCATGCATCCTCAAATCTGGGAAATGTAGGACCTGCTACGCTTCATGCTCGATCTTCATCCATTGATAGACTTGAGTGTCAGCACTCGAACGGGTGGTATGGCTAGGGACGGTCCGGTGGAACGCGCCCGGGGTTTAGTCCCACCTGGCTAGTTGAAGGAGGCCGACACCAGCTTATATAGCTGGGCAAACCTCTCCCTTCAGTCGCGGCTTTTGGGCTGAGAGAGGCCTTGGGCCTCCAAATACACTGGTTGAGCGTGGGTTGGCCTTTGGGTCGCTAACATCTGGTATCTGAGCTGCGAGCAATCGTCCTGTTTGGCTAAGGCAAGAGATGTGGCTGCTGTGTCCACGGTGATGCCACGAGAGAGATTTGCCTCGCATATATCAGCTAGCTTGAGCCTGTCGACCCCGGCCGTATCTCTGTCAGATTAAAATTTATGTAAACCAATTTGCAAAAATGTTCACGGGTTTTAAAAAATCATTCATGGATTAGAAAAGTGTCTTCATGGTTTCAAAAATTGTGTAAATCGATTTAGAGAAATATTCACGGGCTTCAAAAAATTGTTCATAGATATAAAGACACCGTTAATGGATCAAAATATGTTTTCTTGTATATAAAGTTGTTCACCTATTTTGACATAATGTTCATGAGGTTTAATAAAATGTTCGTGTGAGATCCCAAAGTTGTTCACTGGTTCAAATAATTACGCTCATATAATTTAGAAATGTTCACAGGCTAAAAAAAGTGTTCACAAGGTTCAAAAATTATTACGGGTTCAAAAAGTATGTTCATAGATTCAATTACATTTTTTTAATTTTTAAGTTGTTCATGAGATTTAATCAAATGTTCACGAAGTTCAAAAATTGTTCATAGGTTGAAATAAATATGATCTTAGAATTTAAAATGCTCAACGATACAAAAAAGTGTTCACGAGATTGAAAATTATTCATAAGTACAAGGAATATGTTCGTGGATATAGAAATGTCACGACGTTCTAAAAGGTATTCATGGGTTTTTGAAAAGCAGATGTTCACTAGTTTTAAAAAGTGCATGATACAAAATATGTTCATATTTTTTATAAAACATAATATAAAATAATAATAAAGAAAACACAAAATGGTGGATTGAAGACTCAATGACAATTTAGAATGTAAAAAGGAAAAAACACTCAACAAAACACTCAAGTGAAACAAAATATCAACCAAGTTGGGCGCACAGCAGAACATCCTAATATGGGCCAGCCCATGTCTACTCAACTTTAGGTGGCACGACGCGCTCCTCAGAGCAGTGTATAGCACTACCACAAAGTTCCGCTAAAAGTATTTACGGAGTTCAGGCCAATGTCATGGGCCATCACATCATCAGTAATATTTACCGAGGTCGGGCCATCATCAGGGCGCATCACATCATTAGTGAAATGACATGAGGGTGAGTTCAAGAGAATTCTTGATTACTATGCAACTCTTTATAATTCATTTCAATCTACCAGGAAATTCATCGCGCCAAATCATTATTCTCATTCATAACAAAGTATTTAGTAAGACGTAATCACTAATAGTATATGAAATAATAAGTATATAATTAGGGGTGGACACTAGAGTGTCAGGTGGGATTCCGCTTAAATCCCACTTCTAGTTCATTTCTTAAAATGAACTAGAAGTGGAATTTAGGTGGGATCCCACTTGACACCCTAGTGGACACAGAGAATAACCTAATGAAAACTCCTTGAAGAATTAATCATCTCAAACCCAAACAAACATATGACACATGCAAAACAATAGCATCCTGATATATTATTGACTGAACGACATAGAAAATATTGATTCTCATAAACTATAAGGATTATAGGATGATGTTGTTTTATATGTTTCTAAATAGAAATATCCCTACGGTATCTCTTCTACCATAAGAAACTCTACATGGAATGTTGCTTGGCACTAGGAGGGTGATGCCGCAATATTAAGTGTGGCACGTGGCTGGTAGTAGTATAAGCAAACGACCATGTTAGTGTATTACAATGCCGAGAAGTGGCCATATGCCTAGGGTTATGGCCTTGGCCCAATCCAACTATACTATAGATAGAACTACCATGTGTTTGTCAAACAATGTTGCTCCAAGAGCCTAGCAGACATTGGCATCTTCCTATGTCATGGGCTCGCCCATGACAATGCACTACAGGAATGGGAAGCTACGCCGACGGCCAAACGTCGGGGCCGTCGGCGTAGCCATCGTCCAGGCTAGCCCCGCCAAGCAGCCATCGGCGTAAAATTGCCCTCGGCATAATCTATGCTACGCCGACGGCTGCCCTCGGCGTAGCTATTTTTTATTTTATCTCATTAAACTTTGAAAAATCATAACTAAATCATTCTAATTCGGAAAAATACAAATAATATATCAAAATTTGCAGAAAAATAAGACCTATCTATCTACACTCAAATATTACACATTTATAAATAAAAATTAAGTAAAACATAAAACATTATATATAGTTTAAAACGGGCATAAAAATTCAAAAACGATCGAAACAATGCGAAACCTTCGCGTGGTGTTATATTATGTGACATAGTTAGAAGGAAAAATATCAAACTTGGTATATTGATTATGTCTCAAAGAAACCTTCACAAAATGACCTATCTCATTCGAGGTTTCTTGACTTTCGGGTTAAATGACCAATGTTATGGCTAGAATCAAGGCATAGTTTGTGATAATGTGCCCATATTGTGCATACACATGCATCATGGGATGGCGAACAATGTTGCAGGAGGAAGTTTTCCTTTTCGTCGCACCAAAAAGCCATTTCCCATTTTCCGAGCATAAAAAACGGCCGGTTTTGTGAAGCAACCACCAAATGGCTAATTCAAAATACTACCACCACATTTTACAAAAATACTATACCACCTTATATGGATAATGTACCAACAGGGGGATCCGAAACCTTTCCGTCCACCTTTGGTGAAAAAGACAAATTTCTGCCGAATCGGCGGGAAGTGGGTCAGATATGAACTACAGGTATATGATCCGATGCTCATATTTTTTTACAAAAATCATTTTTAGGTTCACAATATGCTATTTTATCAAAGATCTAATAAAAGTTTAGCGAGGCTCTGCCCCGAGCTAAAAATCTTTATGTCCGCCGTTCGACAAAGTTTGACAATAGTTTAAAACGGGCATAAAAAATAAAAAATGATCGAAACAATTCAAAACCTTCGCGTGGTGTCATATTATGTGACATATTTATAAGGAAAAATAGCAAACATGATATATTGATTATGTCTCAAAAAATCCTTCACAAAATGACCTATCTCATTTGAGGTTTCTTGGCTTTCGGGTCAAATGACCATTGTTATGGCTAGAATCAAGGCATAGTTTGTGATAATGTGCCCATATTATGCATACACATGCATCATGGGATGGCGAACAATGTTGCAGGAGGAAGTTTTTCTTTTCGTCGCACCAAAAAGCCATTTTCTATTTTCCGAGTATAAAAAACGGACGGTTTTGTGAAGCAACCACCAAATGGCTAATTCAAAATACTACCACCACATTTTACAAAAATACTATACCACCTTATATGTACAATGTCCCAACATGGAGATCCGAAACCTTTCCGTCCACCTTTGGTGAAAAAGACAAATTCCTGCCAAATCGGTAGGAAGTGGGTCAGATATGAACTACAGGTACATGATCTGATGCTCATGTTTTTTTACAAAATAAATTTTTAGGTTCACAATATGCTATTGTATCAAAGATCTAATGAAATTTTAGCGAGGCTCGGCCCCGAGCTAAGAATCTTTATGTCCGCCGTTCGACAAAGTTTGACGATAGTTTAAAACGGGCATAAAAAATTCAAAAACGATTGAAACAATGCGAAACCTTCGCATGGTGTCATATTATGTGGCATATTTATAAGGAAAAATAGCAAAGTTGATATATTGATTATGTCTCAAAAAACCCTTCACAAAATGACCTATCTCATTTGAGGTTTCTTGGCTTTCGGGTCAAATGACCATTGTTATGGCTAGAATCAAGGCATAGTTTGTGCTAATGTGCCCATATTATGCATACACATGCATCATGGGATGGCGAACAATGTTGCAGGAGGAAGTTTTCCTTTTCGTCGCACCAAAAAGCCATTTTCTATTTTTCGAGTATAAAAAACGGACGGTTTTGTGAAGCAACCACCAAATGGCTAATTCAAAATACTACCACCACATTTTACAAAAATACTATACCACCTTATATGTACAATGTCCCAACATGGGGATCCGAAACCTTTCCGTCCACCTTTGGTGAAAAAGACAAATTCCTGCCGAATCGGTAGGAAGTGGGTCAGATATGAACTACAGGTACATGATCCGATGCTCACGTTTTTTTACAAAAATCATTTTTAGGTTCACAATATGCTATTGTATCAAAGATCTAATGAAAGTTTAGCGAGGCTCGGCCCCGAGCTAAGAATCTTTATGTCCGCCGTTCGACAAAGTTTGACGATAGTTTAAAACGGGCATAAAAAATTCAAAAACGATTGAAACAATGTGAAACCTTCGCGTGGTGTCATATTATGTGACATATTTATAAGAAAAAATAGCAAAGTTGATATATTGATTATGTCTCAAAAAACCCTTCACAAAATGACCTATCTCATTTGAGGTTTCTTGGCTTTTGGGTCAAATGACCAATGTTATGGCTAGAATCAAGGCATAGTTTGTGCTAATGTTCCCATATTATGCATACACATGCATCATGGGATGGCGAACAATGTTGCAGGAGGAAGTTTTCCTTTTCGTCGCACCAAAAAGCCATTTTCTATTTTTCGAGCATAAAAAACGGACGTTTTTGTGAAGCAACCACCAAATGGCTAATTCAAAATACTACCACCACATTTTAAAAAAAATACTATACCACCTTATATGGACAATGTCCCAACAGGGGGATCCGAAACCTTTCCATCCACCTTTGGTGAAAAAGACAAATTCCTGCCGAATCGGCATGAAGTGGGTTAGATATGAACTACAGGTACATGATCCGATGCTCATGTTTTTTTACAAAAATCATTTTTAGGTTCACAATATGCTATTTTATCAAAGATCCAATGCAAGTTTTCCTTTTCATCGCACCAAAAAGGTATTTTTCATTATCCGAGCGCAAAAAGGGGATTTTCTAAAGCAACCACCAAATAGCTAATTCAAAAACGAAGGGTTTGTGATTAGTTAATATGGATATCATATTTGGATTCCTCTCATTTTTTGATCAAATTAAACATATTATTTGTTGAATTTCGATTTACAGATATAAAGATATTAATTATTCTATATTAAATAGAAAAATACAAAAAAATAAAATTATTATATTTTTATTTGAATTCAATAATATTTTTACTTATTCATTAATATTTACTTAAATAATTGTTTGTAATTTCAAAAAATACAAACATGTGACATGATGATATAAGAGTTAATAAGATTGATATCATAGTATTGACACCAATGTATGAATTACTTTGCGGTAACGGATTCTGAAGGAACGAGGAAGTTAAGCGTGTTGAAGCTGGAGTAGTATTAGGATAGGTGACCTGTTGGGAAGTTTTACTAAGTCTGGAATTTAATCAAATACTAAGTATAATTAGTATTAAAAATGTTCAAAGTAGGAGATTAACAAGTGAAACAATTCAAAGAATAAAAGAATTGAGAAAAAATAATAAAAAAATTATTATTTTTCAAAAATAAAAAAATAAAAAAAATATTTTTCCAACCGGTCGACAGGCTATGCTGACGGCCGCTACGCCGACGACAAAACCCTCGGCGTAGCATACGCCGACGGCATTTTAATACGCCGACGGCTTGACTGTGCTCCGCCGAGGGAGATCTTTGCTGAGGGCAGCCCTCGGCGTACCGAGGGCATTTTGGCCTACGCCGACGGCTTTTTGCCCTCGGCGTAGCGCGCGCGTCCCGTAGTGATGCCTTAAACATCTGCATACTTTAGTACACAATTTCAAAAGGCAACAAGGGTTTTGATGAAACTCATAGCTTTGCATGCAGAGAAGCCACTTACGCTTGGCTTGCATATAGGTGCTATGTTGTTTAAGTTCTATTTTCCTAGGTGGTATACGGTGACGGTAAAGATGATACTGCGTAGAAGTGAGTTCATTTGGCTCTTTGTTTGGTCGTCCAAACAACATTCTCATTGTTGTCGATGGGGAAACCTGTGAGGATGTGTGATCATCATGTATGTGTCTCGATCTTATGTGACATCTTTCTTTAATGTTGGTCTTCTAATTCGTTAAGTTGAAGGCACAAGATGGGTAGGATCCTACACACGGCAAACACGGGGCATGCCATGGACAATCTGTGAAGCAAATGAGGTGGCGCATGTATATATCTAGTTCCACTTCTCCAATAAAATTTATTGTAATCGATAATAAACCCTAGACAGTTTGATTTTAATATGGTGAACTATGTAACCATGTTTTTTTTTTTGGATAAATAGAGTGGATTGAGATCCGTGACGTCAATTACGTACCCAAACTTGGGGTCATTATTTTGAAACTATGGGAGGCCATTATTTTGAAACTTCAAAAAAAAAAAAATCATATTTCAGTGTATCAAAAAATTCTGAAAAATATAGATGGAGATAGTCATTTATATATACTACAGGTGTGCAAAAGTCTCACTGATAAACTCTAGACTACACAAAAATGACAAAATGTGATAAACCTTATAGTTTTGAAATGTGCACTATTGGATCACTATACTCGGATCTACACATTTATCATTTTTGTGTAGCCTAGAACGTAAAGTATTTGAAAGTGAGATTTTGCATACTTGTAGTATATAACATGGACTACTATATCCAGAATTTTCTTCGGAATTTTTTGAAGCTTTCAATTGTGATTTTCAAAATTATGAAAATAAAGGGCGCCTGGAGCTCGGCATCCATTTGCAGTTTCCGCAGTTAAAGTCCTTTTTTGTTTTGGTTTTATATGAAATCCCTTGAATTGCTTCATCACTTGATATCATATACGATAGACGCAAGTGTACGTGGATTTACCGTCTGGCCAGGCGATGCGAGTGGCGGTCAATAGAATTAGAAAGAAAAAGCTGCACCCGTTTGGCATCTTGCTCGGCTCCGTTTCCTCTGAAGCTAACGGCGCTAGACCATGAACCTCCGTTTCCGAGCTCTGGGTCTCCGTACAGGTTAACGGCCGTCTCTCCTTCCGTCCCTCGTTCCCTCTCTGCGCTGTGCGAAAAAGTAAAGCTGCAGCACGACGATCGTCACCCCGGCCTTATGATCCCGAGGCGAACACCCTCCTCTACCTCCGCCTACAAAGCTCCCACCCTCCTCTGCCTCCTCCGCCGCCGCCGCCACCACCACCACACGCGAGAGCAGAGCAAGAAACTCCGAGTACCTAGAGAGATCCATGGACGAGGAGATGGGCTGGGAGGACACCGGCGCGGTCCACCGCGTCGGCGTGCTTGACGCGGCGGCCACGGACGGCGGGGCCTTCCACGCGCGGCTTCCGCTCGAGGTGGTCCGGCGCTTCGTCGACGCGCGCGGCGGCGGCCGGCTGCCGGACCAGCTGCTGGCGGCCCTGGAGCTACGCTGCGCCTGCTGCGTCGGCCTCGCTGCGCTGGCGCCGGATCCGGACGCGGCCCCGTGCGCGCTCTGCCGCGGCGCGCGGGTGTGGCAGCTGCCGTGGAGAGGCCACGCCTCGTCCGACGGGACCATCCAGGTGAGCGCGTCGCGTGCACGTCCATAGGTAGATCTTTCCGGCCGTGTCCATGCATGAAGTGTGTTGCTTTTTTCCTCTTGATTGATGAATGTTCGTGTGCGTGCTACATGTTTGATTAGCTCTGGCCGGAGCATGCAAGTTTTTTTCATTTCCTTTCAGCAGGTGCATGTTATTTCATACAAATGGTGATAAAAAAACGTTCCTTTATCTATGGTTTTTTCGAATAATCATAAATGCATGCTGTGTATAACAGTGTATTTGAAGCGCTAAAATGAGTCAGAAAATTGCGAAAAGAAGAGGAAACTATCTGGCTCTACATCATCATACATTGCGGCTTCGCCTGCCCAAATGGGCCAACTTGCTACTTCAGCCAGGCCTTAGCCTGGTAGCAGGTCGTTTGTCCATGGCCGTCACAAGCCGCAAGGGCATCCTCATCGTTCACTCGCCCACCGGCCCCAATTCTTTCAGTTTTGAGTGCTTTTCCTCCTTCAGTCCATGTATCAGTGCATGATCCATGATCAAGGGATTGGTGAATTCGTTTGTTGATTCAACAGGATGTACTGACATTCTTCTTGCAATGTAGCTAAATTATCCAATACATTGTTTGTACCTTCATATTTGACATGGCAGTACTCAGATTTACACCTTATTTTGCAGTTTCTCTAAATAGGTTGAGATGTTGCTAACAGTTACAACAAACAGTTTGTGATTTTGATTTTTCTTTTTGTGGGTCTATGCAATATATTACATTCAAAATATTGTGTACTCTGAATACTGATCATGGAATCCACGTGCCCACAACATTTTAGGTGCCCAATGATCTCGCAAAATGCACCGCCATTCGTGAGAACACACTTGTCTGCCTCCGCATTTGGGACAATCTTCCCGAAGCAGAGTTGGTTGTGATCAAGGCGGTGCCCGAGGCCAACAACCTGCTGCCGGAGTGCACGTCACCACATCTTGCCCACCAGGTATGCTATCCAGCACCTCTTGCCCACCAGGTATGCTATCCAGCACCTCTTGCCTAGCCCATGCACTATTTTAGCTAACTGTCATTGACCCAAATCCCTTAAAATGTATCTTTTATTTAGTTGTTAACCCAATATGAATGTGTTCACTGAATACCACTACAGTCACCAAAAGATTTCAGTGAGACTATATTCTGAAATTATCATATTATAACCATCTGATCTGTGGTTATGATTTAGCAGTATATGTATTATGATATTGTAGGTAGTTCTCATTCCAAATCACTTGACAACGAAGTGTTATATGTGATTTTTTGTTCAGTCTGTATTATCTCCCAATTAGTTGTTTGACACATATGGTTGCGCAAGGCTGCTAGGAGCTCAGTACATGAGATTCAGTAATGCTACCACTGTTAATTTAGTTGGAATATTTCTCTGATTGTTTTGTTCGCAGTGGAACACCAACCAACGATGCCTATGGCTGCAGCTATTCATCAATTAGCTTAAATCTGAATCGTTGTACTGAGACGTGCATATAAAATGGAAAGACACTGCAAATCTGAAAATAATGACAACTATAACGATATCGATTGAATCCCATAGTGTATTGTAGGATCAATATGTACTTATCAGTGAATATCGACAACACAAGTACAGGGTGTAGACATATTATCAACTATGGCTTGGTTTGCTGGGTGGGGAAGAACAGGGGACGCAAAGAGGTGTCTGTAGGTACTACATGTGTATCAGTTTTAGGCGGCATCACTCAGTTTGTTGCGAGTTAAGGGCATGTGCAGAGAGGCAAATCTTTACACGCCCTCCACTTTGTGTTGGACAGGTTGGGATCGTTTACTTGAATATGAAATTTCCTCTGTGGAGAAACAGGGAGAAGCTTGGAGAATTTGTAGTCATTGGCACACTGCCAATGGCCACAGGTTAGCTAAAACTTTTATCAGTCTTCCATCTAATATTCAAATGAGTTTTCAAATAACACAGTTCAGTAACTTGTTTGAAATTGCAGCCATCTTGGCTAAAAATACAAGGGTACATGTGAGGCAAGGTGTGAAAGACAGTCAGATGGGAGTGAACCTTCATCATCCCATCTTCCATCCGATTGTTCAAAATCCACCAGAGTCAGCAGTAGTGGGACTGGCAAGCATGTCTCCATTGGTTGAATGCATTGCAAAGGTAACTTGTATATTGTACCAAGAACTATATAATACGTGCAATTACACTGGAAAATAAGGGACACATGTTTTCCTCTCTCTAGAAATTTCTGAGCTATAGGAACTTGAAGCAACCAATCCGTGGCAAGTGCTCGGTCATCCTTTATGGCCCTTACCAAAAAGAAGCAATTGCCTGGGGAGTTGCTTGCGCTCTGAACATGAGATTTAAGTCCACCAATGCACAACAGTTGATAAAAGATTATCCTGGTGACTCTGTAGCAGCTGTAGGTTTTTTCTTATGCACATATTCAACTTGGTAGATTAATCAATAACCCATTTTAACTTTATTTCTCGCATATTTTAGGTTAACAAGTTGTTTGCAGACAGAGAACCATGTGTGCTATTCATCGATAAGTTTGATGATGCTGCACCTGAAGTCGGAAGAGGCTACAGCCGCATCACTGATGTGATAGCCGCACAGGTAACCGTTAACAAATGATCCTCCTAGTTAATTTAATTTACACATAGCTAATCTGACGTCTTCTACAGCTTAAGCTCACCTTTGACGAGCCAATTGACACATCAAACTTTATCATTGCTGGAGCAAGGTTAGAAAAATTCTTGTATAGCTTTTTAGGTACTAGTGCACGTGCACCTTGCAGGATTCTACACAGTAAACATTGCTTGTGTGCCACCTTTAACTTATAGGAATTTTTTATACATTTTAAGGTGGAGATCGCTGGTAGAACCAGGTATTCATTCACGGGTCAGTGATACATTGTTCTGTGGACCAGAAGAAGAGCAGGAAGGGTGGGACAACGCTGGAGCCATTCTCCGGCGTTTGATGACGCCGCCATACAATGCAGACAATAACCGTTGGAGCACACCAAATGTTGTACTCTATGGGTGGAATTCCCAGACGTGGAAAGTTGCCAGTTCATTTGCTGCGTGCCGTTCTCTCAACCTTGTCAGAGTTGACGCATCGCAACTTCTCATGCAGTACAACCGTGTTGGAGTTGTGGCGGTAAAGACAGAGCGTATTTGATGATTTTATGCTAATGTATTTGCTGTAAATTTGGATTGAGTGTTACTCAATATTCTTGAAATTTCAGATATCAGACTTGTTCCTGAGAGCTACGTGTGAGAGACCTTCCTGTTGTTCATTGACAGGTTTGACATAGTAGGAGATCACCCATTGGTAAATGAAGTATGTGTCTATAGAAAACCTTGTATACTCCTCTTGTTTTTCATCTTTCATTCTTAATGATGTCCTCTTGATCATGTTACAGCTCTGCATGCAGTTGGATAACCTTGACAAGCAGGTGCATGTATGTGTTGCTGCCAGGTTAGTTCTAATTATATCGCTAATCACTGGAATATGTATAGTACGGCACACCCTATTGGATGTTTCACTGAAGTAGTGCTGCGTTGCTGAGTTCGGCAGGTGGTGGCAGTTGATGAGTCCACAACTCCTACAGCTTGGGAGACTTGACAAGCACATTTTCTGCCACTCAGCTGCACTGAAGCTGTCATGGGATGCCGTTGGGGAACATTTGATTCAGGTTTTTATCTTTACTCTTACCGAAACAGCTTTTCCTTTCATTTCTATGTGCATGATGATACCTGGGCCGGTTTCTGAGAATTTTCATTCTGTCAGAACTAATTTTTTCAGCTAATTGTTAATGTTGGCACCTGTTTTTGCAAGGGAGCCAGCTAGCTATTCTGATAGAGGCTGTTGCTGTTTAAAAAAATCAGACAATTTTCATGCTTAATTCAGCTCCACTGTCTTGATATTAACATCTACTTCAACTGTTCATTTATCTTTAGAACATGTTTTAATACCAGTTTGGTTCTAACTTAATCTGCAAATGATGGTACAGCTCCAGCGATCCAGGGGATGACAAACTGTGCTGGGCCTCTTTCCAAGAAACAGAGACTGGATGATCCTTCTTGAACACAGAGACTGGATGATCCTTCTTGAGCCAGCTAGCTATTCTGATTGCCATGTGAACATTGATCGTGTTACATTTCTTGCATCATAATCGTCTAATGCAATACGATCGCTACCTATTGTGGTTACGGTTGACTGTTTATGATCAGTTGATCTTTAAACATGGAGTATTATCAGCTACCAACAACATGGGATAATCATGCTGATTATGTTAATTTGGAACGCTTTATTTCTGACAATTATAATCTCCACATGCTAACTTTTGCACGCTACTATTTGAGGGGCCGTGTGCTTCCTTGTGCATATTTTTGTGCATTTATGGGGAAGTCTAGGTGGCGTCACGTGACATACATACAAGATAAATCCATAGGTTTCATGGAATACGGGGATATGATAAAATTCCCACTATACCTGTGTTTTTTTTTCATTTCCAAAAAAGAACTGTGTTTTTGTGATATTTATTTGAAGATATGCAACCACTGCCCTAGGGATTTTAAGTTCTATTTTGAATTCATGGCCTAGTAAATGTGCAGTAGGACTTCTTGAACTTTTACTATCGATATTTTAAACGATTGTTAAGTTGTTCAAATGAAAGATAATACATCTATCGGATTTTCCTGATTTTCCATAAATTTAAGTTTCTAATAGAATATAGGGTTTATTACATGCCCTAGTTCGCCCAGAAATTGGGACTATGCCACTATGAATCGGGCAATTGGAGCTACGCCATCAGCCGACACGGTTTCATTATGTCTGTGCCCCTGCATAGACGTGACGCTGGGCCCGTTACGTTGTGCTTGTTTGTCAATTGTTTGACTCGTTTTCTTACATGTGGGACCTCCTCTCTGCATGTCAGCAGCAATGAAAATAAATAGATATGTTGCCTTCTGACATGCGGAACCAAGCACACAAACCAATAGCGAAGCCGAAAATAATTAGATTTGTATTCCTTTTGACGTGTCGAACCCAACACTTAGTCCTGTCAGCAGTGGGAATATAACAGTCAACAAAGTCTATCCCCGAGGTGTCGCAAGCCGCGACACAGGCCGTTTTAGGCATGCCGAACGACTACATAACCATACCAGTCATGTTCTGCTGATCTCGGTACCATGATACAGTTGATCGTGCCCACTCGAAAGAATGCATCTATTGTACATAAACGTTAGATTCATGGAAAGACACGGCTTGATCTCGGAATAGAGAGAATGTAAGTAATGCATTTTAGGTGTTTGTTGATTGAACTAGACGAAAGTATGGGACAAGAAGCTGAAGCATATCAAGCTACGTTTTTACGATATTCGAGAGCATGTCCAAAATGGTGACATAAAGATTTGCAAAGTACACACAGATCTGAATGTGACGGATCCGTTGACTAAACCTCTCCCGAGGGCAAAACATGACCAGCACAAAACCGCCATGGGTGTTCGGTATATTACCATGTAATCTAGATTAGTTGACTCTAGTGCAAGTGGGAGACTGTTAGAGATATGCCCTAGAGGCAATAATAAAAGTGATTATTATTATATCTTTGTGTTTATAATAAATGTTTACATTCATGCTATAACAGTATTAACCAGAAACATTAATACTTGTGTAATTTATAAACTAAATTAGAGTCCCTAGTTAAGCCTCTTTATAATACTAGCTTGTTGGTTAATAGATGATCGTGGTTTCTCGATCATGAACATTGAGATATTATTAACAATGAGATCATATCATTAGGAGAATGGTGTGATGGAAATACTCCTATAGATAATCGTAGCATAAAGATCAAGTCATTTTAATAGTTCGTTTGCTATAAGCTTTCTGATACATAGTAACCTAATTCCTTCGACCATGAGATCATGCTAATCACCATCACCGGAATGATGCTTTGATGACATCAAACACCACACCTTAACTGGGTGGCTATAAAGGTGGCATTGAGTATTCGGAAAGTATGGGTTGAGGCACATGGATCAAGAGTGGGATTTGTCCATCCATATGACGGATAGATATACTCTAGGCCCTCTTGGTGGAATGTCATCCAATTAGCTTGCAAGCATGTGACTGGCTCACAAGAGATCATATATCACGGGAACGAGAAAAGAGTACTTATCGATAATGAGGTTGAACTAGGTATGCAGAGATACCGACGATCAAAACCTCGGATAAGTAAACTATCGTGAGACAAAGGGAAATTGGTATCGTATGTAAGTGATTCATTCGATCGAAAAGGGAAATTGGTACCATATGAATTTCCAAATTCCTCTATTGGTTATTGATCGGAGAAGTGTCTCGGTCATGTCCGGATAATTCACGAACCGTAGGGAGACACACTTAAGGATTGAATATTGTTTAATAGATATGGAATGATGGTAGAGATACCGAATGTTGTTCGGAGTCTCGAATGGGATCCGAAATATCACGAGGAGATCAGGAATGGTCCGGAGAATAAGATTCATATAAGGAAAGTCCGATTCCGGAGTTCGAGAAACATTCCAATGTTTTCATCGGAGAGGTTCTAGAAGGTTATAGAAGGTTCACCGGTCCGGAAGGGGAATGGTCCATGAATGTGTCATGGGTAAGTGGAATGATTGGATCATATCCTAGGTCACTTGGTGTGGACATTTGTGAGAGAGAATTAAAGCTCTAAATTGAAAGTCAAACGGGAGGTTTGAAAAGTAAACCGGAAAATGGTTTCCTAGTGGAAGAAGGAAAGAGTCCTTCCAACTTGGGTTTGAAGTGGTTTCAAACTCCCTCCTCAAGGCTGCCCTCTCATAAATAGAGGAGGGCTGCCCAACACCACAAGCCCTAGCCCTTTCGCCAAGTCGCCTGGCCGCCAAGCTGCCATCAAGACTTGCCGCAACACGCCCGGCCGCACTAACCGGCCGACACCTCATCCTCCTCCTGGTCTTCTAAACCCTATATCACGAAACCCTAGATCCACCATAACTCGCACCGCTTAGGTGAAGCCCTGCCAGGATCTTCCTCTACTTGACACCACGCCGTCGTCTTTGGAATCGCGAGGGAGAACTACAACCTCCATTTTCTTTGGAACAAGGGAGAAGGTCTTCGTCTTTTCGAAGTACCGAATGTGTGTCCGACTATGGAAAAGCGAGCCTGCCGGAAGAGATCACGCGAATCTTGCGATCGATCGGCAAGATCGACTACATCACCCACGAGAATCTGCTCTCGTTAACCGCTTTGGAATCTTCGAGGGTGAGTGCTTCTATCGACTCGTTGCTACAATCTAGTAGATAGATCTTGGCTTGTTTGTGTGCATGCGGTAAAATTTTTTGTTTTACATGCTACGAACCCCTACAGTGGTATCAGAGCCGTGTCTATATGTAGATCTGTTGCACGAGTAGAACACAATGGTCATTGTGGGCTGTGGTGCTTTTATTATCAATTGATTTTTATGTACTTTGCATCTTGCGGTATGATGGAATGAAGCGGCCCGGGCTAACCTTACATGACATCGTTCATGAGACTTGCTCCACGCTTAACATGCAACTTGTATTGCATAAGTGGCTTTGCGGGTGCCTGTCTCTCCCATCATAGTATAGATTCAATTTACAACGGGAACTTGATAGTTCAAGCATCAACGTTGTGGTTCTTGTTCGTAAGTTAGAATGACACTTATTGAAATCCCAAAACCATGTAAAACATGCAAAGAAAATTAGAGGTGTCTAACTTTGTTTTGCAGGGGTGTGCTGTGATGTGATATGGCCATGATTGTGATTATATATGATGTATGCAATGTTCCTTATTATAAGTTGGCAACCGGCAGGAGCCGTATGGTTGTCTTTTAAATTCCGTTAAGACCTGCGTGTCTATTCAAAGTAGTTATAATAGTTGATGCTGGTGGACGACAACCATGAAGCGGCGCCATTGACCTTGGTGCCATACCGGTGATGATGGAGATCATGTTCGTCCTTGAATATGGAGATCGGAAGCACAAGAAGAAAGGCCATATCATATCACATATTATGAATTGCATGTGATGTTAATCCTTTTATGCATCTTGTATTGCTTAGTTCGCGACGATAGCATTATAAGATGATCCCTCAAGCACAAAATTTCAAGTTTTAGAGTGTTCATCCTTAGTAAGCACCGTTTCTAAAGCTCGTTGTTTCGAAGCACCACGTGATGATCGGGTGTGTTAGATTCTACGAGTGTATACAACGTGAGCAAGCCAGATTTGCTCATGCAGAAGCTAAGGTTGATCTTGACAAGACTAGCATATACAGACATGGTCTCGGAATACGGATCACCAAAAGGTAAAGCATGAGTCATATAGTAGATATGATAAACATGTTGATTGTTCGCCATTAAAGCTATATCAACTCTCGTGATGATCGGTTTTGATGTGGTGGATTTGGTTCGTGTGATCACTAAAATAATGCGAGGGATATTGTTTTGAGTGTGAGTTTACCTAGATTAATTTAACTATTAATTAGAACTCAATTTGTCATAAACTTAGTCTAAGCTATTGCAAATATGTTATAGATCAATGGCGGCCTCTACCATCAATTTTAATGCGTTCCTAGAGAAAGAAAAGTTGAAAAACAATGGAAGCAACTTGCGGAATGGTTCCGCAATTTGAGGATTGTCCTCAACGCTAGTAATTTGACCTATGTGCTGGATGCACCGCTGGGTAACCCGCCTGCAGCTGATGCTACCGATGAGGTAAAGAATATTTTCCTTGATCCGAAGAATCAGTACTCCATAGTTCAGTGTGCTATCTTGTATGGTTTGGAATCGGAGCTTCAGAAAAGGTTTGAGAACCATGACCCACATGATATTTTCTGTGAACTCAAAATGATATTTGAGGCTCACACGGCAGTTGAGAGTTATGAGGCTTCTGAAAAGTTCTTTAATTGCAAGATGGAAGAGGGTAGCTCCGTCAGCGAGCACGTGCTTAAGATGTCTGGGTACGCAAGCAAACTTCAAAGCTTAAGTATAGTGATTACTAATGCTTTGGGAATTCACCGTGTCCTCCAATCACTACCACCAAGTTATAAGAACTTTGTGATGAACTACAATATGCAAAACATGGACAAGTCGTTGCCCGAACTCTTCTCCATGTTAAAGTCTGCAGAAGTGGAGATCAAGAAAGAGCACCAAGTGTTGTTGGTCAATAAGACCACCAAATTCAAGAAGCAAGGCAAGTCTAAGAAAAAGGGAAACTTCAAGAAGGGCGATAAGAAAGTTATCGCGCTGGCGAATAAGAACAAGGCTGGGCCTAAGCCTGATACTGAGTGCTTTTACTGCAAAGGAGAGGGTCACTGGGAGCGGAATTGCCCTAAGTACTTGGCAGATTTGAAGAACGGCAACATCAAGAAGAAAGGTATATCCGATATGCATGTTATTGATGTGTATCTCACTAGTACTCGTAGTAGTGCCTGGGTATTTGATACTGGTTCGGTTGCTCGTATTTGTAACTCGAAACAGGTGCTGCAGAATAAACGGAAGCTAGCGAAGAACGAGGTGACGATGCGCGTTGAAAATGGATCAAAGGTTGATGTGATCACGGTTGGCATGCTACCTCTTCATCTACCACCAGGATTAGTTTTATACTTAAATAATTATTATTTGGTGCCTGCGTTGAGCATAAACATTATATCCGGATCATGTTTATTGCGAGACGGATACTTGTTTAAATCCGAGAATAATGGTTGTTCGATTTATATGAGTAATATGTTTTATGCACATACATATTTGATAGATGGTCTATTCTTATTGAATCTCGATTGTAGTAATACACACATTAATAACATTGAAATTAAACGTTTGAAATTGAGTGATAACTCGACCTATATGTGGCACTGTCGTCTTGGTCATACTGGAGTGAAGCGTATGAATAAACTCCATTCCGATGGACTTCTTGAATCACTTGATTTCGAATCACTTGAAAGATGCGAAGCATGTCTGATGGTAAAATGACTAAGACTCCATTTTCTGGTATGATGGAGCGAGCTACGGACTTGTTCGAAATCATATATACCAATGTGTGTGGTCCAATGAGTGTATTATCGCGTGGTGGTTATCGCTATGTTCTTACCTTCACGGATGACTTGAGTAGATATGGGTATATCTATTTCATGAAACATAAGTCCGAAACTTTCGAGGAGTTTAAGGAATTTCAAAGTGAGGTAGAGAATCAACGTAACAAGAAGATTAAATTTTTATGATCTGATCGTGGAGGTGAATATCTAAGTTACGAGTTTGGCGAGCATTTGAAGAAATGCGGAATACTTTCATAATTGACACCGCCGGGAACACCACAACGTAATGGTGTGTCTGAACGTCGTAATCGAACTCTCTTAGATATGGTTCGTTCTATGATGTCACTTACATATTTACCGCTATCATTTTGGGGTTATGCATTAGAAACATCCGCATTCACTTTAAATAGGGCACCATATAAATCCGTTGAAACGACATCGTATGAATTATGGTTTGGGAAGAAACCTAAATTGTCGTTCCTTAAAGTTTGGGGTTGCGCTTATGTAAAGAAGTTCTGACGACAAGCTTGAACCCAAAGCGGAAAAATACGTCTTCATAGGATATCCGAAGGAAACTATTGGGTATACCTTCTATCATAGATCCTAGGGCAAAATCTTCGTTGCCAAGAATGGATCCTTTCTAGAGAAGTAGTTTCTCTCGAAAGAAGTGACTGGAAGGAAAGTAGAGCTCGACGAGGTTGTTGAACCTTCTCTCGAACTTACGAGTAGCGTAGCACCGGAAGTGGTTCTTGTGGCGCCTACGCCAATAAGAGAGGAAGCTAATGATGTTGATCATGAAACTTCGGTTGAAGTTACTACGGAACCTCTCAGGTCAACGAGAACTCGTACCACTCCTGATTGGTATGATCCTGTTATGAATGTCATGTTGGTGGACAACACCGATGACCCTGTGACATATGAGGAAGCGATGATGAGCCCAGATTCCAGTAAATGGCAAGAAGCCATGAAATCCGAGATTGGATCCATGTACGAAAACCAAGTATGGACTTTGGTGGACTTACCGGATGGTCGGAAGGCTGTCGAGAACAAATGGATTTTCAAGAAGAAAATAGATGCTGATGGTAATATTACTGTCTATAAAGCTTGACTTGTCGCAAAAGGGTTTCGACAAATTCAAGGAGTTAACTATGATGAGACTTTCTCACCATTAGCGAAGCTAAAGTTTATGAGGATTATGTTAGCAATCGATGCACATTATGATTATGAGATATGGCAGATGGATGTCAAAACGGCGTTCCTCAATGGAGACATTGATGAAGAGTTGTACATGGTACAACCCAAAGGTTTTTTCGATCCTAAAGATGCTAACAAGGTATGCAAGCTTCAATGGTCCATTTATGGATTGAAGCAAGCATCCCGGAGTTGGAATCAACGTTTTGATAAGGTGATCAAAAGCTTTGGATTTATACAAACTTATGGAGAAGCTTGTATTTACAAGAAAGTGAGTGGGATCTCTGTAGCATTCTTAATACTATATGTAGATGACATATTGTTGATTGGGAATGATGTAGACATTCTTAATAGTGTCAAGTATTATTTGAATAATAGTTTTTCAATGAAAGATCTTGGCGAAGCAGCTTATATATTAGGCATAAATATTTATAGAGATAGATCGAGACGCCTAATATCATTGTCACAGAGTACATATTTGTACAAAGTTCTAAAGAGGTTTGGAATGGAAGATAGCAAGTAAGGGTTCTTGCCCATGTTGCCCAATACGACCTTGAGTAAAACTCAAAGTCCTACAACGGCAGAAGATAGAGAAAGGATGAGTAAGACTCCCTATGTCTCGGCCATAGTATCTTATGTATGCCATGCTATGTACTAGACCCGATATTGCATATGCTGTTAGTTTGAATAGCAGATATCAAAGTGATCCAGGAGTGGATCATTGGACAACGGTAAAAAAACATCCTTAAGTACTTGAGAAGAACTAAGGATATGGTTCTTTCTTATGGAGGTGATGAACAACTCGTTGTTAATGGTTACACCGATGCTAGTTGGAACACCGATCCGGATGATTCTAAATTACAATCTGGATACGTATTTACTTTGAATGGTGCAGCAGTTAGCTGAAGGAGTGCAAAGCAAAGCGTTATGGCGATATCTTCAACTGAATAGGAATACATGGTAAATACGTATCGCCATAACGTATCTTCAACTGGCGGTTTGGCGCTGGTCATGTTTTGCCCTCGGGAGAGATTTAGTCAACGGATCCGCCACATTCAGATCTATGTGTACTTTGCAAATATTTATGTCACCATCTTGGACATGCTCTCGAATAGCGTGAAAACGTAGCTTGATATGCTTCAGCTTCTTGTGTGACCTTGGTTCTTGCGCATTGGCTATGGCGCCCATGTTATCACAATAGATAGACATTGGGTCCAGCGCACTTGGAACCACACCGAGCTCTGTAATGAACTGCTTGATCCATATCGCCTCTTGTGAAGCCTCTTGTGAAGCAGTTAGCTGAAGGAGTGCAAACCAAACCGCCATGGGTGTTCGGTATATTACCATGTAATCTAGATTAGTTGACTCTAGTGCAAGTGGGAGACTGTTGGAGATATGCCCTAGAGGCAATAATAAAAGTGGTTATTATTATATCTTTGTGTTTATGATAAATGTTTACATTCATGCTATAACAGTATTAACCAGAAACATTAATACTTGTGTGATTTGTAAACTAAATTAGAGTCCCTAGTAAAGCCTCTTTATAATACTAGCTTGTTGGTTAATAGATGATCGTGGTTTCTCGATCATGAACATTGAGATGTTATTAACAACAAGATCATATCATTAGGATAATGGTGTGATGGACATACTCCTATAGATAAGCGTAGCATAAAGATCAAGGCATTTCAATAGTTCATTTGCTATAAGCTTTCTGATACATAGTAACCTAATTCCTTCGACCACGAGATCATGCTTATCACCATCACCGGAAGGATGCTTTGATGACATCAAACACCACACCGTAACTGGGTGGCTATAAAGGTGGCATTGAGTATTCAGAAAGTATGGGTTGAGGCACATGGATCAAGAGTGGGATTTGTCCATCCATATGATGGATAGATATACTCTGGGCTCTCTCGGTGGAATGTCATTCAATTAGCTTGCAAGCATGTGACTGGCTCACAAGGGATCACATATCACGGGAATGAGAAAAGAGTACTTATCGGTAACGAGGTTGAACTAGGTATGCAGAGATACCGACGATCAAAACCTCGGATAAGTAAACTATCGTGAGACAAAGGGAAATTGGTATCGTATGTAAGTGGTTCATTCGATCGCAAAGTAATCGTAGAAATATGTGGGAGCCATATGAATTTCCAGATTCCTCTATTGGTTATTGATCGAAGAAGTGTCTCGGTCATGTCCGCATAATTCACGAACCGTAGGGAGACACACTTAAGGATTCAATGTTGTTTAGTAGATATGGAATGATAGTAGGGATACTGATTGTTGTTCGGAGTCTCGGATGGGATCCGTGATATCATGAGGAGATCCGGAATGGTCCGGAGAATAAGATTCATATAAGGAAAGTCCGATTCCAGAGTTCGGGAAACATTCCAATGTTTTCATCGGAGAGATTCTAGAAGGTTCTGGAAGGTTCACCGGTCCGGAAGGGGAATGGTCCATGAATGTGTCATGGGTAAGTGGAATGATTGGATCATATTCTAGGTCACTTGGTGTGGACATTTGTGAGAGAGAATTAAAGCTCTAAATTGAAAGTCAAACGGGAGGTTTGAAAAGTCAAACTGTAACAATGGTTTCCTAATGGAAGAAGGAAAGAGTCCTTCCTGTTGAAGTGTATAAGTGGATTGCACTAGCCCTTTACATCAGTTCGGACTTTGGTTGCGTTGGCTAGTGCATGAAGCTTGACATGGTATCAAAGCCTAAGGTCTCGAGTTCGAGTCCTGGCTTTCGCAATTTATTCTAAAATTGCTGTTGACCCCTCTGTGTCCACGTATAGGCCTCTTGAGTCATACGTGAATTTCGCACGCCGTCGCTCTCTTCCGGTTGCACGTGCTGACTTCTCTCCGTCACACGTGAGAGGGGGTGTTGAAGTGTATAAGTGGATTGCATTAGCCCTTTCCATCAGTTCGGACTTTTGGTTGCGTTGGCTAGTGCATGAATCTTGACACTTCCAACTTGGGTTTGGAAGTGGTTTAAAACTCCCCTCCCTCAAGGCTGCCCCCTCTCATAAATAGAGGGGGGGATGCCCCAACACCACAAGCCCTAGCCCTCCCCGCGCCAAGCCGTCGCCGCGCCGCCACCTCGCGCCATCGCACTAGCCGCCGCCGACATCTCCTCCTCCTCCTGGTCTTCTAAACCCTAGATCAGCGGGAAACCCTAGATCCACCATAACTCGCACCGGCTTAGGCGAAGCCCTGCGGGATCTTCCCTCTACTTCTGACACCACGTCGTCGTGCTTCCGGAATCGCGAGGGGAGAACTACAACCTCTGCTGCCTGCTGGAACAAGGGAGAAGAAGGTCTTCATCGAGTACCGAATGTGTGACCGACTGTGGAAGCGCTGTCGGAACGCGGTGCCGAAAGGATCGTCTACGCGATCTTGAGATCGGCAAGTGTACGACTACATCACCCACGAGAATCTGCTCTCGTTAACTGCTTTGGAATCTTCGAGGGTGAGTGCTTCTATCGACTCGTTGCTACAATCTAGTAGATAGATCTTGGCTTGTTTGTGTGCATGCGGTAGAAATTTTTTGTTTTTCATGCTACGAACCCCTACACTCTGGGTATGCCGAACAGCTAAATGGCCATGCTGGTCAAGTTGTGCTGATCTCGGTTCCATGGTAAGGTTGATCGTGTCCACTCGGAAGCACGCGTCTATTGGTACATGAACACCAGATTCATGGAAAGACACGAGTTTGAGCTCAATTTAGAGCGAATATGAGTAATGTATTTTAGGTGTCCGACGATTGAACTAGCTAGATGGGACTGCGTGATCCGAGGAATCCATCACATAGTCGCGTAAGAAGCGTCGAAAGAATGCTCAAGCAAGTCCACCATGGGGCCTCGCAAGCCCCGACGCGGTCGCTCTGGGCATATGTCGAACATCTACACAGGCATCCAGGTCACGTTATGCTGATCCCGTTAACATGGTACAGGTGATCGCGCCCACCCGTAAACAAGTGTCTATTGGTACAAGAATGTTAGATTTGAAAAGAAAAAACTTGGATCCTAGCTTTGGTCTAATGTGAGTACTGCTCATTAGGTGTTTGATGACAAACTAGATGGAAACTAACTGAAATGATCATAGATTTCTTGATTTATTAAACTATCATAGATACAAATACAACGATTAGATCACAATAACCATCATATCGGATGGTTCTTTTCTTTTCCATCTTCAGATTCTACCCCAAACTGATTTTTATACTTTGTGTGCCTCTCGTTGTTACCCGCCAATGGCCCGTGGCCATGTCCTCTAACCATGATCCAAATAAGTCGTGGACGATGTCGATGACGTACTACCTTGGGAGGGAGCCCGGGTTCTCAAGCTATAGCACCCCACTAAAACCGTTACTCATAAATTGCGTGTTATTTTTATTCATGCATCATCATGACATCATCATGCATCTATTTGCCTAAAAATATTTGCGAAAAGCCCTATTTTTATTTTCTACAAATACCCCTCTATTATTCAAATGCGAAACCCCAGACCCTTCCCGGATATTTTGTTTATCTAACACTATTTACAAAAGGTTTGAAAAATAAAACTAAATACTAATATAAAAAGTTTTATAAAACCTTTTGGGGAGTCAGCCAGCCGCCAGGCCCAAAAGCCTAACAACTAGCCAACTACCACCACAAATCCTAAAAACCCTAGCAACCCCAAACCCTAGCCAGACCACTCCCTACCCTTCCGCCGCACACACGCGACCCACACGCTAATCCCGCGTCCACCCCACGTGAACCGCCCACCCTGAAAATCCCTGGGCCCCACCCCGAACACGCTCTCCACGCGCGGACCCTGTTTCCTCTCTCTCCCTCAGCCCCGTTCCCCACCAACCATCGAACCCAACCCGCTGTTCGCCTCCTCTTTACCAAGCACCGGCCGCCGCCGGCCTCCTTAGGCGCCCCGTCTTCGGTCGCCCCGCCTCCCTCGCACCTCTCTGCCGGCGAACCCATCGCCTCCAGCGCCCCTTCCCTGACCTTCGAGCTCCGCCGCCACCCCTCCCGTCTTCAGCGTGCGTCACCACCCGCAGACGCTCGCCTCACCGCCTCCCTCTGGCCACGTCTCGCCCTGGTCCTCGCCCCGGCCTCCCGCGCCGACCACTCCGGCAGCAAGCCCGACCCTCCCTCGACCTCGGCCCTGACCTTCCCGCATCGGCCCCGCCAGCAAGGCCTGCTACCGGCCTTTGTGTTTTACCCTCCGCCGCTCATGCTCGTCGTCGCCCCCGAGCCGCACCGCCGTACCTCCAGCACCTCTGGCACCTCGCTTCGCGCGCTGCCTCTACAAGCCGCCTCCCTGTGTGCCGACCGGGCTCCTTCGTGACCTCCCTTCCGCTGGACGCTGCCGCGGGCTCACGCACGCCCTGGCCATGTTTCTGTGTCGTCTCCTCGACCTCCAAGACCTGCCTCGGCTCGCTGTTGTTTTGTTCCCGTGTAGTACTGCTACTACTTTCGTATGGTACTGCTTGTGTACCTATAGTAGGTGGACGTGTGGTGATCTTGTCTACTTGGGATAATTCAATCTCGTCCAGGAATACGAAGGACCGGTGATGCTGTCTCAAGACCACGCGCGGCCATGTGTAGATCCTCGTTGCCACCGGAGATGCAAGGTCCGCCTTGTGTCGCCAAGACCTCCGATCCCAACCGAAGGGCTTCTTCATGAGCACCGAGGACCTTCATGGGACGCCAAGACACTGTCGAACCCTCAAGCCCAAACCCGAACGAACCCTGAGAACCCCAAGATCATCGATACCATGTGTGACCCCCATCCGATACCCCTCATATTTTTATAATATATAACATATACTTGTTGCATAACAATCATTCATATTCGCATACATGTTGTGGTTTGGGGGCCTTATGCTGATTCACCTTAATTAAATATGGAGACCATATACAGGCGAATATAGTCTAATATTGGTCCCATTTAAAATTTGTGTAGCGAACCGATGATATATTTTTCCATGTTCAGACAACATTTAAATTGCGGGGTATCTAAACAATATGAACTTAATAAATAATTATCGGGACCCCGGTTCCGCTTAATATGGCCTAATTGCATCGCACCGTTGACAGGTCATACATCATACATGCATCATGCCCGATCTTATGTCGTAGTATTAAATATGCATCTGGTGTTTCTTATAGTGCTTTTCTTCTTCACGGATTAGGCCGATGAGTTGATGCGATGGTCGACCCGATCTTCGGATGAATCTTCGGCAATGTTTCTCAGGCGAGCATTCTCTCTTTCCACCTATTTTACATTTTTTAGTCTTTATTTCCTCCTGTTGATCTATTACTATCCGTGTTGCGATGCTTTAGATTTTGTGCACCAGTTATATTCCTTGCAGCCTCTATATTGCCATGGACACCTCCTATTACTTATTGTTTGGTAGATAGTTGGCCTTGCGAGTCGTAGTCACTTGCTCAGGTGCTGCTTCGCGTCGTCGATATTTCACGTTGTTGGGTAGTTAACACAAATGCTTAATGGTGGAGATGGATTTAATTACCATTTAATAACTAAAATTGAAAGTAGGTAAATAATGCATAGGCACCGGTGGGTAATAGACAATATTTGGTTTTTAACCGCTCACTGGTGTCCCGTAGGACCCCGAGTTTTTGACACCTATTCCGAGATCGAGCGCGCTAACCACAGGTGGGGTGTGTGGGCACCCCCATCGATTAGTACATGATTTCAAAGTACTGTACCGGGGGCCACAAAGTAGTTTGGGGCTTTATTACTATCATGTACTTATGTCATGCTTTACTGCTTTATTTATTGCTGGAGCGCTGACTGCTTTTGGAACAAATGGAATGTTTTCGGTATCGACAAGCCCAGTCACACTTTCGGGTTCCCGATGTTTACAACCATTGTCACAACCCTCTGGGTCCGTCTCGGAGACCGGCCGACTTCGTTGCGGGTAGCTTAGTGGGGTGGCCCCCATGTGCTTGCTTTGGGTCTGGGAAACGTCGTGTCTGAAACCCCGTCGACATACCGTTGGGTGTATGTTTTGTGATCTTGTACCTATCTGATTTGACAACAAGGCCGTAGGTGCGTGTGGAAACTTTGGTGCACCCCTGCAGGGTTAAATCTTTTTGAGAAGCCGTGTCCGCGGTTATGGACGACTTGGAGCACAATTCTCGATCATAGACAACTATAAATAAAGTTTAATGTTATAATTTGACTTGTATCTGACATGACTAGTAAGTTGGATAACCACCATGGAATGAATGAATAAAACTGCCAACTGTGTGAGTTCCTTGGTTGACTTCCTCGTTTGGTCTCGAGGGGAAAAGACCAGGATGGGTATGCTTGGTGATAGTTTCAGGTTGGATCCGAATAGGTCTTTATTACCCCCCTCTGATAGCCGGCAGTTGTATCAAGTCTCTATAGGTTGTCTAATGCATGCTGCGCTGCCGCTTCAGTCCAGCATACCTACGTAGGCGAGGACCGCCGAATTCTAGTCTCGTCGTGTACTGGCCTCAGTATTGACCGCTCTCTTTTTCCCTTGCCCTTTGTCGGCACCCCTTTTGTTTAATCAGGTTTTGAGATCAACGTCGTTAGCACACCCTTCCGGCTTGGACTGGGCAGGGTTATGGACGCCATTGGTTATTCTTCAGGGCTCTTAGCCCCATTTGCATCTTGTCCGTAGTCGGATGTTGTATCATTTTCAAGGTGATTTGGATATTTGTACTGTATATCTGTATTCTTGACTCATGGAGTCATTGTTGTATATATTTGTTCTGTGGGTTCCATCGTGGACTAATGTGTAATGGTATTACTTCGTTTTCCACTCGCACGAAAGTGCCTGGTGGGCGCCTTTGAATCGTTTCTATGCGGGTTTGGCGGGAATCGCTAAATCTTGCATAGAGCCGATCCGAGGGTGTTACACAAGCCAGGCCTTCACCTGGAAGAACCGACTCTCCTAGGGCAGAACCTCCGTCTTCATGGCTTCTATAGGAAGGTCTTCAAAGCATAGCTTGCATAGCCTTAGATAGATCCCGTCCATGGCATGGGTATATAGATTGTGGATGTGAAGATATGGGTGCCGATGGCAGGCATATCGTTCAAATTGGGAAGGAATAAATAGTAACCGAGAAGCATCGTGTTGATGGCATGCGCAATGGCTAGTTTTTTGCAGTGAGGCAGAGCTGGAATAACAGGTATCTGGCCGATGGTCGATGCCACTATTCATTATTCCAAAACCGCGTTAATGGATGAGAGGAATATAGAGGTAGAGGAAATTTAATTTTCCTAGACCGCAGGTTCGAGTTTGTTGGAATTTGTCGCCAAGGGGCCAAGTTTGTCGGTATTTGACACTAAGGGGCCAAGTTTAGATGTGTTTGATTGTTGGCTTATGATGGAACTCGAAAAATAAAAGAGGTTGTGCTTATCTGATGAAACTAAATAGAAAATTACGAGCAGAACACTACTGGATCATAAACTAAAATATGATTTTTCATTAATATATGAGCAGAAGTTTACAATCCAAGTAAACGCATACTCTATACTAGCAGAATTGATGATAGAAATGTTAGTTCCGCACTACTGTTGGTGCGACGCCTCCAATGCCACCGCACTCTATCATCTCCACCACCACCGCCGATAGGTCTTCCGACGCCTTGCCGCCACCTCTGCCATCGGCAGCTCGACATGACGGTGGATGAATCTCTTTGTTAGGGAACCGGTCCCGGTAGTTGGAATGCATGTTGGCGCAGGTGTACACCACCAGCTCATAGTCGTAGTGGTAGGCTTGGTCTATAACAATGTCGCCTCCTTGGGGTTGACATAGCAGACCATCAGTGTCATGTCAACATTTTTCTCGAGGTCGTACATGTGGCGATCGTGTCGGTGGCCATAGCCTTCGTCGAGGAAGGTACATGACAACTGACACCTCCTCCTTCGCAGGCTGAAGGCCCAAATGTGTAGGGAATTTTCCTTGCGGACCTCGAATGGATGGAGATCCTTGACAGTGGTTGGGAGCTAGAAGGTGGCCATTGTTGCACTGTTTGTACGGAGAACTTCCTTTGTGTTAGTGGGAAGAGGGATTGGAGATGGTAAGGTGCGCTAGGGTTGTGGGGGAAGAGGATGGGTTAAACATGGGGAGATCAGTGGGGATTAATGGGAGGCAGATGAGCGAAACCAAGGATTGTGGAGAAACAATATCGATTATCAAGGGGAAGCGGAGCCGATGGGATGCCTCGGTGTTTCTATGTTTCTGCGCTAGCTCTCTATTCTGAAATCATAATGGCACATCCATAATTTTGGGTATGTCAGTAGAGGAGGCTAATAGTTGTAGGTGTGATGTGTGTTGTTCGAGGCATGCGTGTGATGGCAACAACTCTGTGTGTAACAACTCGTTGGTACTTCAAGTGCAGAGTGGTGTAGCAAGTGTTTTTTCCTACAAGGGTGACTCGAGGGTTTATATAGAACTCTCAGAGAATTGGCTAGAGACTTATCCTATTTTATTTTTCAAGCAACCTACAAAACAAAGTATTTTCCTTATGTCCTCAACTCCACCGTGTGGTTGTCAAGTATAAGGTTCGTATTAATAAAACCAAAATAAAACTTATAAATAAATAAAAATAAAAACAATCTATAACCAGACAAGAATTAAAAACAATAAGGTAAATGTCTTTTGGGTTTTTTGTTCCTGTTTGCTGATAGTAAAAGTGTTTTTGTATTTTTTTATTTAATTAATGCATAAAATATAAAATACAATAAAAGTGATGTACAGTTGTTTCTTATTATAAAAAGTGGTTCGTGAATTATGGGTTCACTTGTCTATTGCCTCATAAGGTGTAATGGACATAAAAAATTCATAAGAAATATAATATTGATGAAACTTCATTATGTGTATCATAAGTATTCATATAGGCATCACGTCCTATTTTAAATATGATGCAACACAACTCACTTATACTCCTCTAGAAAGGGAAAACTCCGCAATCTAGAATTAAGAATAAATAGAGTATAGCATGTGGTACTTTTACATGATGTTTGAATAACGAATGTGCTACCTTAAATAAACAAGATTATCTTGGCTATCGCTAGATGATATTATAACACATTTATTCACTTAATTCCTAGTAAGATAACAAAATAAAGGTAAAAGCCATAGTGGATCTCGAATTTTGCTATCATATCCAACCACCACCATATTACTCCAACTAATACACACGTCCCCCCCCCCACACACCCTCTCATACATGTTGGATCAAAACAAGTACTTAAGAATGGGTATATAATATGCATCTACTAATACATCTTACACACAATATAATTCTAATCTCAAATATCAACAGACAGAATAAAGATACACCAAATAGGAATTACATAGATGACCATAATCATGTTGAACAGCTCATATGGTACTAAAAACATGATAGCACAAGAGATAAATTGATCAAGCTATAACTGTCGTAAACCCACAATCCAGAGGTGGACTACTCCCTCTTTATCATGGTGATGATGCTGGATATGTTGGAGAAGGTAGAGATTCCACCGGCGGCGGCTCCGACGGTGTTTTCGCCTCCAATCTTCGCCGGTTCTGTCTCTGTTTCGGTGTTTCTATGTTTCTGCGTTGCCTCCTCGAAGGACGTGTTAGGGGAGATGTTTATAGACGTTTTTAGGTCAAGACTTTGAATTAGGGCTGAAGATGGATGGCATGCGATGCTCGAGGTGGAAACGAGCATGGGTTGTGCCAAATGTCCTCGTTTGGGCCTCTGGGACCCGCTCGTAAGGTCCAAGTGCTCCAAGTCATTGTCTTCTCATAAAAGTAATCCTCGGAAAATCCCAGGTCAATTTGACTTCGTTTAGTTCCCTGAAAGATAAAAATACACAAAACAGGGGATTCATGTTCTGCAGATTTATAACCAAAATAAAGGAGATCATTGATAAATCCCCATAAATCAATATAAAACATATCATTAATAAGTTGCAAATATGTATCAATAAACTACAAAGTTCATGTATGATTTTACATGCAACAACATCCCCAGGCAGATGAGCTATAAAGTGATATCTCTTATGCATTACATCCATGCTTAACAATATGTCATTTTGTACAAATAAAATTACTATGGACAATTAAGCATGTAAAGTGCAAAAGTAAAGCAATTTTCATAACATCCTATTTGGTCTTAGAATCACCTTTTTATTTCTTTTTCTTTCTTTCAATCCTAGACACTTAAGTAATGGGAAGTAAGCATGGAATATATTTGCTAGTTCTTTGAGAAAATAAAAAGCATAAGAGAATATACATGATTGGTAAATTAGGTGGTGGATATTTCATTGTGTGGGAAATATATAATAGGATCAACAACCAATATAGTCAGTAATTCTTGCGCCGCAGTAAATGCACTGACCACGAGTTCTGTTATGGGAAGGGAAAGTCGGCTGTACCTTTTTTCGTTTGCATGTCCTTGTATCTTAAGTAGGGTTGTGACCCAAAGTGAAGATCAGCGGATGGGAGTCTCAAACGTCCTTATTTTTTTTGCTGCGGAATGATAACTTAGGATATTTGAAGGAATGGTAATTGAGCGTAGGTCGAAACTCGTTACAAAGGATGGACCGCGGGATCGTGATGAAGGACAATAATTGGCTTTGATCTTTAACTGAGTCTTAAACAAAAGTAAATTTGAACGAGAAGGCATACCCTATTATATATGCACTCGAGCTTAAGGTCATTTGTGAAAAAAGTAGTACCCTTCTTGAGAGTGCATGAAACGTGGCATATCACTCCATATCTTGGTAAAGGATTGCGAATGCGATAGGAAGGGGACTCTGTGTAGTCCTATACAACCGTGAATACTAACGAACATATATTTTCTAAAACTAAAAAAATACCTTTTCCAAGAAACGCATTTCAAAAACAACTCATGAGCCTAGAATTCGTATCCATGATTGTAGATAGTGCATCAAACAACCACCATAGAACATGTGAGTATGCTTGTATCTTTATAAAACCCTTGCTTAGGTATACCGAAGATCGAAAATACATCAGCTACAAAAGAATCAATCGAGGGAGAGATTTACTACGAGGAACCTGATCTCTCACGAGACATTGAAGATGTAGATTATGGAATAGAGTTTATAACAAGGAAAGAAGACGTGAAACTAGAGGAGTAGAATTGCATGCGTAGGATAGTCGGGGCTGAGCAATTTATATCTATACCTAATAAAGTTGCAAATCTCCAATGGTACTTAGCTTCGTAGTACCATTGTCCCTCAAGCTAGTGCTTTTAAATTGTTTGCATACATGAATCCTCATTGTACCGAAGAGGATCTCGAAGTTTGTAATTCTCTTTTATTGTGAACAAGGAAAAAATGAATAGTTGGACCTGCAACGGTTCTGTTGCACCACTCCGAGGGTTGTAATATTTACGAAAGAGAATTTTTGTCAGTGTTATGCCAATGAATTATGCACTACAACATGCAGTTATCAATATGAGCACACATAGCGGTTCAGATTTAGGCCCTCGCTGCCATGCAATGCAGGAAAGACCTCATTCTCTCTTAGAGACCTGCTTAGGTTGGAACAAAATTCAATGACTCACCAACGTCATTGCCTGCGTCGTCCTGAGCCGTACCTTAACCCCAATATTACCTAGTCACGTCATGATGGGTCCACATGCATCGTCTCGTCTCGACCCGAGGATACAAGGATACACGAGCGACCTTTCGGATCGGTACTCCATGTCATGAAGAGAACTCTCTTACCCCGAGACCTCCTCAGGTCATTAAAGGTATTTTATACCCTTATTAGAAACATGTTTTTTCTCCGTTTTTAACGTCTTTTCAGAATCTCGTCGCAAGCCCATTACCCTAGGACATCTGAGAAGAGAAAAGTTACTAGACCTGCTCTAGAGATAATGACACTTGGAGGACTATCCCTTCGGGTCATTGATATACACAAAAGATCTTTTCCGTTAGGTCTCTAAGGTTCACCAGACCTACCTCATCCTAGTTACTGAAGTCGTCGAGCTCATTAGTCGAAGGTTGAAGCAAGAGCTGGGATAAAGGAAGGTTGTCTTATTAAAGGTACCGATTGAGGGCTTGTCGGGTGATATGTTAATTTGGGCTTGTATTTTACATAGGCTCTCATCCACATTCCTGCCCACGAAGATCCTAGCGTCTGACTTGGAGGCCCACATCCTGATGCTCTCAACCGACCTCGTCTGTAGGGCTACAAGACAACTTCGAAGGATTCCCGAAGACCATACATACATCAAAGAGAGATCGAAGATCAACTTAATATGAAAGACAAGATGAAAACCTATCATGACTAAGAAATACTCTTACATCAATGTCTATATATATGCATGAAGCCATTATCTGAAGATAACATGCCATATCCGCCCACGACATAGCCATTGGGCTTAGTCATACATCTTAGATTTATATTTTTGATAGATACTGTTATAAACCCATCGATCCTTCTCGTAAACCCCTTGTACAATATCTCAGTCAACTTATGAATAAAGACTGAGTAAATCCTCCACACTACACCAATCTTTGTCTTTGAGATCCAAACCTGCCGACCTGTGTCGATTGCCAAACAAATAAACATTTTTTGATCTTCAAAAATGAGATTGTCGTGGGATTGTGAAAATTATCCTTCGTCACAATCGTTATGAAGTTTTTCTATAATAGTATAAAAGATTTTGCTACGATGTCTCCGGGAAGAGTCCCGGTGATGTCTTCAGTGAGGTCTTTTGCTATATTAGCATATTTTTTGCTATGGTGTCTCCGACAGAGCCGCCAACGAAAACAATATATTTTTCTATTTTTGGACGAACCTTTTCTACAATTGTGACCAATATAGTAAATAGGGGACTTTATGTACTTTTTTTGTTTAAAAATAAGTAACTTGGATTTGTCTAAATTTGTATGTATCTAAATATGTTTTAGCATATAGATATATATAAATTTAGACAAAGCCAAATCATTTGAAGAGAATAGAAAAAACCGGAACACTTGTAGCAAAACGGGATTTGAGGGAAAAAATTGAACGTGTGGCGTGGAGGGCCGGGAGACTGGGGGATTTGATTCCAGGAACGCGTAGTACAAGCCTTTATAAATTGATGAAAAGAAATAGGGGTGGAACAGAAGAACAGAATGTAGAATACGGGTACAAGTCGAGCCCCGTGTAGCGAACAGGCGCAGCCCACAGAGAGAGCCCAAGCAGCAGCTCCGTGCCCGCCGTCTCCGTTCCGTACGTCGCCGGCCTCCGCTGATCGATCAGGTCCGGTAGGGGTTCAATTGCATCGCACCGCGAAAAATTCCATGGAGGTGGTGGTGCGCACGGTTCCCGGCGTCCGGAGCTGCTTCGCCGCGCTCCCCCTCCCCGTCATCCAAGCGCTCGAGCGCACCGCCTCCGCCGGCTCCCTCCCCGCCGTCCTCGCTCTCGAGCTGCGCACCCCCGACCGGGCGCGCTGGCGCCTCGCGTGGGCAGGCGCCGTCTCCGCCTCCCCCAATGCCGTCGAGGTAAAAAGTCGCCACCTTTAATGTGCCCAAGGAGGATGGAAGGAGGATTATTTTGGTTATAGCTATGGTTCGTACAGTTCAGCTGCGACTCCCATGTTTTGAAGTTCACGCCCCGAATTCTATACCCTGGCATTGAGCAAGAAAATATAAGTCTGCACCACTTTCAGTTTCGCCTCTTTAGTTCTACCATCTGAATTTCCGAACCGAAATCTTGAGCAGAGATGCAAGCTTTAGAGATTTTTCATCAAACTGGTAGACTGGTACTACTTGAACTGACCTTTTTGCATGTTTATATTCTCAAGAGTGACTAGAATCTTCAAATATGAAAGGTTCTGAATTCGAAGGTCTTGGGTATATATTTATCATCTTAACATCGAACAGTTTCAGTGTGCTTCTCTGCTGTTTGTTGTGCAAAGCATGCAAATCCATCTTCGCACGGGATTTATTTGGAGAATACTAGATATTCAGATTTCAAGATGACAACCTGATGTAACTGCATATTTTTCTTGTACCCACATTTTTTTCCTATAAAATTACCTTTCATGGATAATAAACCATGTGTATGTGCAATATCCATCCACTCATTTGAGAATCTGCATTGCCACCATATTCACGCACATTCTTATTTCAGGTTTCTCAGCAATTTGCTGCATGTATTTTGTTACCTAACAATACAAAAGCATCGCTAAGTGCTGTTTCTGTGTTGCCAAAAGCCAAATTTGTTTCGGTGGAGCCAATAAGCGAGGAGGACTGGGAAGTGCTGGAGCTTAACTCAGAATTGGCCGAAGAGGCCATTTTGAAACAGGTAACAATGTTGGTTGATCCACCTTAACCTTTCACGAGTATAATCACAAAATCAGCATAACGATAAAACTGAAATAAACATTTTATTTGGGGAAGACAAGATGAACATTTATACTGCTGCTTGGTAGTACTTTTTCTTCGAGAACCATGCTTGATTGTAATGATCTGTAAAAGTTCTACACAGATAAATCAACAAATCTGTTAGATCTCATGCCATTGCAAACTTACTATGCCCTCCGTCCCAAATTAGTTGCTCTAAGTTTGTCTGGGACGGAGAGAGTACAAAATATTAAATACATGGAAACATGCTTTTTCTTAGATTTCTATGAATCATGAATCAGGGTAGTCTAGCGTTACGTGTGAAGTATCCTCTGTGAAATCCCGCAAATAAATTGCAGGTTGCAGTATAACATCTAAAGCTTTCAGATTCTTCTTCTGAACTTGTTATGCTTCATGACCAGTTTTGGGTTTTAATGTAGGTTGGTATTGTTTATGATGGTATGAAATTCCCATTATGGCTGCATGACCATAATGTTGTGGAATTTCTTGTTGTTTCAGCATCACCTAGTAACTCAATAGGTGAGTCCAATCAATTAATTGTCCATTATTTGTGATTCGTGTTAACCTTTTTGTTCCCTACTTTATTTTCTTAGTTCAACTTGTTCCTGGGACTGAAGTTTCTGTTGCACCCAAGAGACGAAAAGATGACGCAAATTCTAATCAGTGTGCCCGGAAACAAGATTTACTCAAAGAGCCACATAAAAGGCACTGCTCCGTGTACAAGAAGCAGGAGGGAAATATGCACATCGATTTGAGTATAATGGAATTCAACTGGGTGTGTTTGTTACATATGTTGTGCAGATACACCCAGATACTGCTGCAAAATTGTCTCTCGGTAATCTTCAGTTGGTCAGTATCACCTCTAAGTTCTCTCAAGGAGAGTACAGAAAATGGAAAACGATCTGATCAGCAGACTAAGGATTCAGTGTCTGGTATAAAGAGGAATAGGCACATCAATGTCCATATCATATTATCAGATTCAGTTGCTAAAGAGCATATCATGCTTCCTCAATCCATCCGCCATTACATTGGAACAGGTGTCCATTCATGTAAGTATCTGTTAGATCCTGGTGTTTGTTGGCTGCACCTATTTTTTGCATAACAGTATGACCATTTAATATGTGAAGCACATTATGCTTTTTCGATACATCTACTGTTTCATTTGAATAGGCTGGTATTTGTTTTTTTTGTTTCTGTTTTTAGTAATATAATATTATACATATACTATTTGTGAGGCATATTGTTCTTCTCAAAAACCGAGAAAGAAACAGTATTAATTCATAGAAGTTTATTTCAAATCCTGATATCAGTGTTCCAATCTTTTTATTATTATTTAATGATGGTTATATCTGTTATGTATGAGGTAAGTGATGTGGTCCATTCCATCAAAGGTTTTTCATTGGTTTACTTTTGTTTTGGTTATGTTTTCATTACTGAGTTAACTAAGATTTGTTGTGTGCTGTGCACTCCATTAATTGCAAATGATAAGTTAGCACCACCCTCGAAGGCCTCAATTTTGAGTTAAATAGGTGGAAGAGTTTGCAGTAAAAACTGCTCTACTCTCCAATATTGCTGCAATACAAGTTACTGGTGTGCTAATGATTCAAAGAGCAGCCCAATAAAAAGGCACTGCTCCAAGAACAAAATTTAGCAGAATACTCTATGACTTGTGTTTCTAAAGTTTATTTTAGTAGGAATGTGCTAATGATTCAATTTTCTTTTAGGGGTTTATGTGCAGAGATTCTCACCCATTGTGGATAAGAATACACCGTCGGTAAAAATTTCTCCAGTCCACTTTAAGATGATGGAGAAAAATGCGGATGGTACCAGTGCGTTAGACTGTAAAGAACATGATATTTATCGAAGGCTAGGTGAGATATCTTCAGCTCATCATCTTCCCACGGATGATAAGATCAGCATGTCGTGTGGTTTCAATCATATCACTGCAACTGCGAATGGGGAGGAAAGTTCTAAGTTGAAGCAGGAGAGGTCTTTCATCAGATCATGGCTTATTGGGCAGCTAAAGGGAATCTCCTCTCAAATTGCCCAACTTGAACTAAATACAGTGCTCCTTCCATCTGAAACATTACTTCACTTTCAAGTGATTGATCCAACAAGAGGCAGCCCTGTTGACCTCATTTACCTCTTGACAGTAACTTCTGATTTTGGTGTCAAGCACAAGAAAATGGAACCTGTCATGGCAATTGAATATGATATTGATAACTTCGAACATGTTGTTCAGCAGTCGGACTTGAATAGAGCTATATCCCTTGATTCAACAGTGGAACGAGCAAGCGATTTTTTTGATAAAAACATCTCTTCTTTAAGTTGGCTGGAGAACGAAATTGCAGATATAAAAAAAAGTTAGTCCTTCTAATGACCTGTGCCCATCCTTTCCTTTATCATGATTCATGCTCCTGGTTATCATTTTCCTACTAACAATATCCAGCATTTGACTGAATCTTGAATTCTTGATCCACCTCTCTGTAGGGATAAGTGTCCTTTTATCTTCAACATCTCGAAAAATAATGAGTAGAATAAACTGCCCTTGCCCAGGAAATGTTCTTATCTATGGCCCTCCAGTAAGTGCACCTTCATACCTTAATTGCAATAATTTATGAATCTGGTTCGAAATATTTATTTATTTCTCACTAGAAGAAAATTTATCCTGAAATATCTTAAATTTTTCCTGATTTTTTGTACTACTATTTATTTGTTAATATTTTTCTCATTTCAGGGTTCTGGGAAAACAACCTTATGCAAAGCTGTTGCAAGACACTTTGAAGAACATAAAGAAATTCTAGCTCATGTGTAAGCAACTTAGTCGGCAATATGTCCTACTTGGCTTGATTCTGATTTTCACCTTTGACTGCCACCAATTTGTTGAGTGGGATCTCAGTTGGCTAACTTCAATTGCTCCAATTGGCCAATTTAGTAGTGCATCATAATAGTTGATTCCCACCAAGTTCTTCTTTTACTCAAAATTTTCAAGTTATTTTGTTTCTCATGGAGCAAAACATGGTACTATACTGCTGGTCAAGTTTTTTTATTTTATGTTTCGGAGAAAAATATTTGCGTAGTATTTCATAGTGTCAGTAGGAAGCGCCAGATGGTTTCAGAAATGAAACCTACTCAGTCATCGGGACAAGTTGAATAGTTGGCAACCAAGTAATTGGTTGGTGTAATTATCAGTCCTTGTATTGCTTTATAGTTGCTCTTGTGTTTTGCAAAATTGTTTTCGTTTACTTTTGGGAAAATGGATTGAGTGCTTATGTGGTAATGAATACAATTTTCCTGGTTAAGCCACATAGTAGTTTAGACTGATTTTATTTTCTTCAAAGAAGAGGGAAGAAGCTGCGATGAACATGAAATAGGTCTTCATTTAAGATTAAATAAATATGTTATCATGCCACCACTATATATTTCCATACATGGTATTAATATACACTTTTTTTTCATATGCAGGGTTTGTATAGATTGCTCAAAGTTAGCCATTGAGAATAACAAGAAGCGACTTCCGGCAATTGCAGAGTATATCTATGAAGCTATTGTCCACTCTCCTTCAATCGTAGTATTTGATGATCTGGATAATCTAATTTCATTCTCCCCGGAAAACCGAAAATCTCCCTCCAATTCTGGCTCTATTGTGAAATATTTAGTAGATGTGCTAGATGAGTACAGGGTAAGTCTGTCCCTATGTTTACACTCCTATTATTTCATTTGTTGTGAAGATACATTAATCAATTCAAAGGAAAAACCTAAATTCTCACTGGATACAAGAATGTTTGCCATTTTACCGTTGACTACTGTATGTTATTGACTGTTTTCACAAACATCTCTTCATGCTCTGGTTAGGATAAAAGCCATGGCATGTGTGGATATGGGCCTGTTGCATTTGTGGCTTCAGTTAAGTCACTTAAGTGCCTTCCTCACGAGTTGACTTCCTCAGGTTTTTCTCCCTTTCATGTTCCTTTGATCTAAAGCTCAATCATATTTTCTTGAGAATACACAGGAATTATATGTATCATTTTTTTATTGGAGACCACGTCATTCATTAGACGAATCATGAAAGCAACCAGTTGCCCGAGCACGACAACTACAGTAGGTTAACAAATACAAGATACAAGTAACCTACTGCACTCCTAAGAATAAGTATTGTACTATCTCAGTTTTGAACACTTATATTACTATCTTTCTGTATCTCTGCCATGACTGCCATCATGGAAGCCAATATGCCATTGTAAACAGTCATTGCGTTGCTTGCATATCAGCAACATCGGGAGAAATTCTAATCGTTTAAAAACCTTCCATAATTTTTTTAACCTCTATCTCTGTATTGCAGGGAGATTTGATCTTCATGTCCAAGTTCCTGGTCTTTCTGCACCTGCACGTATGGAGATATTATTGCAGACAATTGGCAAGCTTCACTTACTATGTCCTGCGGAAATTGTCAGTGATATTGCCTCGAAATGTGATGGTTATGATGCATATGATTTGGTAATCTTATTTGTTCATTGATGATGATATATTTCATCTTATGAGTTTTTTACAAAGAGGTTTTTATTTCTCGCTGGGAATGTTTTGATATTAGGAAAACAAATAAAATCCTGTTACTATTTCAGAAACTTAATTCCTTGCGTGAATTAGTCAGTGCATACAACTCAGTATGGTAGGAAAAGCGGATGTCCTAAGATTACTACCTAGCTAAGCTTTCGAGTTCACATCACAGGGCTGATGGAGCAAAGACACGACAGGAATATGCTTCCATTCTGTTTTACTTTGTGTGTTAGGTTCATAGGTCTGCCTGATCTGTAATGTTGTACACTTGTTCTCAGAGTGTTCTTTTTCGTTCTTGCTTGTCTTTTGGTTTTTACTGTGCCTTATGTACTCTTGTATTGTAGGAAATTTTGGTCGATAAGGCTGTGCTGGTGGCTTCTGATCGTTTGCTTGGGTCTTCAAGTGTAAATCTGGTGGAGGAAGACTTCCTGAAAGCCATGATGGACTTCTCTCCTGTTGCAATGCGTGATATTAGTAAATTTTCTCCTGAAAGTAGCAGTGGATGGGAAGATGTTGGAGGACTTTCTGAAGTTGTAAATGTTATAAAAGAGGTATGTATACATGATAATTCATGGTATACTCATACTACAAGAATTGTACGAATGATTCTCTCATCAAAGTTTCATGAAAAGAAAGACTGAACCAATCTCAGGAGCTTTCTGCTTACCTTTTAATAATCTTCATTGCAGACTATTGAATTGCCACTGAAATATCCGAAGTTCTTTGCTGGGGCTCCTGTAAGGCTGCGATCGAACATCCTCTTATATGGCCCAACAGGCTGTGGAAAAACCCATGTTGTGAGAGCTGTAGCTGCTGCATATTCTTTACGTTTCATTTCCGTCAAGGGGCCAGAATTGATGAATATGTATATTGGTTCTACTGAGCAATATGTGAGGAACTATTATTATTTTGAATAATCTTTCTTTTCTGAACCAAGCCTAATTAATTTACAAACGATTTATCGTTCATTTTGCTCTGCATTTTAGAGTGTTTCAGGATAGATTAAAGGTCTACCTTCAATAGCATCTTGGATAGTTGCATATCTGTAGTCGATAATAAGCTGCTTATCGCTAAAGGATAATAGCTTCCTAAAAATAAAAATAATGGATCATTGGTTCTGATGTTAAAATGTTTGTGCATAGGTTCGTGATACGTTTGCAAAGGCATCTTTGGCAGCACCTTGTTTACTTTTCTTTGATGAATTTGAGTCTCTTGTACCACAACGAGGAAATCATGGTACTCAAGTTACTGATCGTGTCGTCAACCAGGTAATTCAGGCCTTTCTGCTACTTCATAACAGCTATGCTACCTAATTGCCTAATTGGTTTGCAAATTTTTTTGTGTGATTTCTTACTTGCATAACATTTTTGTAATCTGTGCAGTTTTTGACAGAATTAGATGGTGTAGAAGCTCTGACAGGAGTATTTGTATTTGCTGCCACCAAGTAAGTTGTTGCAAGGGTGATAGATGCATTCTGTTACTGGTAAAAAAAGAGAACAATATTTAAACCCTCTAAGAAAGAAAACATAGGTTTTCTTCAGTTTTATAGTACTCCCTCCGATTCATATTACTTGTCATTAGATTGGATGTATCTAGTACTAAAACATGTCTAGATACATCCATTTTTGCGACAAGTAATACGGATCGGAGGGAGTATTCTAACTGTCTAAAATAGCAACATGATAGTGATACCCCAATACTGGTTTTGGTCGGCTGTTTACCGCTGCATCCTGGTATTTAAAGCACACAATAGGGGCATAAAGTTCATACTTAGCTAGGTAACATATTAATTTTTTAACAGAAGCAACTTCCCCAAAGACTCAAAGAGCCATATACCGATTCTCTCATATGTTGATTAGGAAGTTGGTTCTAGCTTCCCTAACTCAAATTCTTCTGTAGAAAACCAAACACACATGCTTATCATTGGGCTTATATATTTGTATACACAGCAAGCCACGCGAAATTGATGCTGCGCTATTACGACCTGGAAGATTTGATCGGCTTGTGTTTTGTGACTTTCCCCAATGGAATGAGCGTCTAGATATTCTCAGGGTGCTCTCCAAGGAGGTAAAGTTTCTTTTGGGAAATTATTTCTTTTATACCATTTATAGGTATGACATGGTGTGTTCAATTCACTTTGCGATCAATATGATTAGGATATTTCTTGTCTCATCAATTACCATAATTTTGTATTGTGGAATGTTGGAATCATTTGTCGTAGACAGTCTATCAAGTAATCAGCATAGAATTATCACTGCTATCGGGTTGGCTTAGTGGGCGGGCTTTGTCTTGACTTTTCCTCAAAATAGGCTATAAAAATGGAACTTTCCTGACCCATATGATCTCCAAAACTTCGAACAGAATGATTGGAAGATATAATCTATAGCTTGAAAGTGCAACTATTTCTATTTGAACTGACAATTGTCACATACTACATGCTTGACGATTTTATCTCTGTGGGATGGGTGGTGATATATATATTCTCCTGTTTATATGCTTGGAAATATACTTGTGTGATAATAAACTTTGTCGAGGATTATCATTCTGACTCTGAGAATGTTTCAGCTTCATATGGCAAGCGACGCCGACCTGGAACCAGTTGCATCGATGACGGAAGGGTTCAGCGGTGCTGATCTGCAAGCTATACTCACGGATGCTGGCCTGGAAGCTGCCAAGGAGGCGGTGCGATGCCATTCTGGAGACACTAGTGGCAATACCCCACAAGAGCTGCCGCTTATCACCAGAGAAACTCTCATGTCTGTTGCTTCAGAGGCTAGGCCATCAACCTCGGAGGAGGATAGGAGGAGCTTGAGGGAGATGTTCAACCAGTTCTCAACCTCTAGGAAGTCTTCAATTTGCATGCAGGTGTGCGCGCCTTTTTTTAATAGCACCTGGCATTTACAGTCTTGTTAACTTGGTTCTTTTTTGTTACTCTGCTTGCTGTTGTACTAAGATTACATTTTTGTGTTTGCAGAGAAGGGAAGCCCATGGCCTGACCCAGAGGGTAGCTGTAGCCGAGTCGTGACATTAAGTTCACGTATAAACTCTCTCTTGGCCATTGGCACGAGCACCCTGGTCGGGCTGATCTATGTGCTGGCCCGGTGGCTCCATCTCAGACTGGTGTGGGGTGGCGACCAACTGGCGGATGGCATCTAACAGGAGCACTGATGTTCTAAATTGCTCAGGCATGCTGTATGTAGCACTGGGCGACAAACCGGCCGACGGCTCCATCTAGACGTATGCATAGGCTGGCAGCAACACCTAGCAAGCTTTATGCTCCAGTTTTCTTAGACCTCTCGTGTACAAATGCGATTGTATATTGAAGTAGAAACAGAGGTTTATCTGAACCCAGTGGTATGTTCTTCAACAATTTACACCCCACGCATATGCAGTTAGCTACATGCAGGTACCTCCCAGCCCTGGGCAGCTCTCCTAGCTGCAACGACCGTGACAATCCCTATCAAAACTGAGGGGCGACTCTCCTCGAGAAGCACAGCGACGGCGAGCAGACTCGCCGCGTTAGCCATGACGAGCTCCATGCACCTGGTAGAACTAATCTTGGTGCACACGGCTATATTGCTGCTCGATATGAGGGAGGCTGATGTTGATTGTCTAGCCTATACTTCCTGGTAGCAGTGGTAAAAAATTTTAAGGAAAAAAGATGTATTTTGCATAAGTATATTGTTTGGAGCGTGGTAATGAAACTAATTAGACTGAGGAAGCCAGTAAGGTGTTCTTTCCTCTTTTTTTTTTTAATTTATAACCTCGAGGGGACAATCTAGGCTCACTTCCACGTTATTTCGAATAATGTGCGAGTCGTTAGGTTTTATACACGTGGGATTTATCATACGGTTTATCAGGCCACGCCACAACCAATATGCGACCATATTGTAGGTTGATGTGTAAATAAAATATTGTGATGAAGACAACATTATTCATTAACATGGCTCAGTTGCTTCACTACCATCATATGTGTCCACTAATTCAAGATTTTAGTTAGCTTTGAAAAACTAATTTGGGGAACTCTCCCGAAACAGCCCCCCACCTAACCTTATCCTCTCCCCTTGAAAGTCGCCGCTGCCGCCCCGGCTCCTTCCCCCCTCTTCTCCGGTGGCCTTGCCAGCCGGAGGGGAGGTGGGGAAGGAGGCCGGCCTCCTGTAGTTATGTTAGGTCCTAGTAGGTGCTTGTGGCTCTGTGTCGCGGTGTGGCGTTACGCCGGGAGTCGGCAAGATCCTTGGGCTGGGATCTGGCATGGGCAGGTGGTGCTTCTGCTCCTCGATGTGCTCCGGTGGTCGGAGTTGGAGGTGATGAAGCGGCTTTCTACTAGCAACTCCTCTAATAAAGAGCCTTTTTGGTGCCTTCCTCTGATGGGGAGATGTGCTGCTGGATTGATTTTCTTGGCCGGCCGTGGAGGCGGGAGAGAAAAGGAATCTGGTGGAGGTCGATGTGCTGCTTTGCTTTTCCTGGCCAGGGGAGCAAGCTGCGGCGTCATTCTCATCTGCTGCGGCTGGAGGTTGGTGCGGTTCTTCACGCAGAGTAGTTCTCCTGGCCAGCCTTGGTGGCGAGGGGGAGAGGCTCTGCTGCGAGAGGACGTGGTTTTACAGCAGCTACCCTGGCGGCGGTGCGGGCACGTCATTGGAGTGGTCGAGTTCGTCGATTCTTGGAGCTCCATGGAGGAGTTCCTCGGTGGCGAACTTGGACCGCTGCTGGTTAAATAAGCCTGCTTTTGGGGATCTTTCTGGGCCTGATCCTCTTCGCATGCCTCCTCCCACCCGTGGCAGGAGTGGTGATCTTGATGGCGGGCCGACTATCTCTTCAGACGCCAGTAAAGAGTCCTCTGTTGCATGTCTCTTCTACTCTTCTTATCTTCTTCTTCCTCCAGCAGGCGCAGTGGTTGCGGATATTTGAGGCGTCGATTGGGTGAGCAGCAGTGTCAGGCAGCAGTGGAGTTGGAAAGCGGTTTTCTTGAGCACCACCTCGACGGCGGTTAGCCGTCTTACATCCAAGGCCAGAACATAGCCTATCCAGAAGCCGGCGAAGGGTGCCGACAATTGTTCAACCTCCTTGGTGAGGCCCCTTTGGAGGTTGGCGGCCGCATTCCTCGTCTGCGTGGAAGCAAGTGGTTTCTTCCCCGCTTCTGTTCTTGACAACGGCAAATCAGACTTCTGGCTCGATGGTGGATAAAGAGAAGAGTTTGTTAGCTTGTTTTCATCTTTTAGTGAGGTCTTTTCTGTAAATACCAGGGACCTATGTATTTTTTGTTATTTCATGGGGGTCCTTTGTAACACTTTGTACCTCCACCGTTTGGTTTTAATATGATGCTTCCAGTCCCTTTGGGGACGCTCCTCGTTCAAAAAAACTAATTTATGTTTTTTATGAATCTTTGAAAGCGCATATTTTATACAAAAATTATAATGGTAAATTTGTACTCTGTGCCTACATGCACAATCTTTTGTGACACATTAAAACTTTTATATTAGATATATTTTGATATGCATTAAAAGATAGATTCCTATGGTTTACATTGTAGAGAATGTTCCAAGAAATCTCTAGAAAAGAGTTGAAGTCTTCACTTTTTTCTTACAAAACAATATGGGCATCACATCCTAACATAGAGATGAAACACATATCTCTTATACTCCTCAAGAAAGGGAAACTCCATGCAATCTTGACTTAAGAACAAATCATAGTATAGCTTTAAGTAATATAACATGATGTTTGAAATACAAATATGCTACTTTGATCTAACAAGATTATGTCACTGTCACCACATGATAAAAACCAAATTAGATCTTAAATATTTTTGTCACAATTCAATCACTACCACCATGCTACTCCATCTAATACACACTTCTCCTCATACAAGTTCTTCCATACAAGTTGGATCAAAACAAGCAATTAAAAATGGGGTACATGATATACATCTACCAATACATCTTACACAAAATAGGTTTCAATCTCATATATCAAAACATAGAATAAAGATCCACCACATAGGAATTACATATATGACCATAATCATGTTGGGTAGCTCATATGGTACTAGATCTATGAAGAACAAGAGAGAAATAGATCAAGATACCGCCACAAACCCATAGTCTAGAGGTGGACTACTCCCTCTTCATCTTGGTGATGATGCTGGATATGTTAGAGTGGGTGGAGATCCCCTCGGAGGCGGCTCCGGCAGAGTTTCCCCTCCAATCTTTGCTGGATCTGACTATATTTGGTGGCGTTTTCGTCTTTGGTGTGTTCCCTGTCGAGGACTCCCCGGGGGATCCTTATATAGGGGTTTTTAGGTCAAGAGAACTCCGAGGGCAAAAGAATCAAGGAGATCGGACGGCCGAGGAGGAAAAGAGAGTAGGTGGCGCGCCCACCTAGGCTGGGCACGCCACCCAGTATCTTTTGGGCCTCCTGGTGCTCCAGGTAAGGTTCTTGTGCTCCAGATACTTCTCGTAGATAAATATTGACATCCTCCAAAGCTTAGGTCCATTTGACTTCGTATAGGTCCTAAAACATCAAAAACATTAAAAACAAGGTTTTTCTATCCTGCGGGGTTATAACCAAAATAAAGTGGATCATTGGTAAATCTCCAAAAATTAGTGTAAAACATGGATATAACATTATATATGATGCAAATATATGGATAAACATATTAGCAAACTACAAAGTTCATATATGCATTTTACATGCATCAGCAGCGCGTTGGCTCTGCCCATCGAGCACCCACACAAACTTGTCAGGAGCCACGGTTTCTCCCATGACTCGCCCAGGAGGATGGCCACGCTGAACTCAAAGCCGGATAGGTCCATGGATAATGGCGATGGTGATGGTGATGGCGATCTATGTGGCGATAGAGACAAGGACGGCGATGGGAAACGACCATGCCCAGGCTCCTGTCTCGTTTTTGACCTCGAGCTCGCCCCCAAACCGGGGGTGTCCCAACCACCCTCCCCTATATCTTATGCCTCTAGCCATGGTTGCCTATGCTGTGGTGTCGAGGAGAAAGAGCGGATACAAGTGGCAATGGAAGGTGGTGTGGAGAGATAGTTGCAAACGTCCTACTTAAACCAAGCCATGACATTGATGGCAACACGAAAGCCGAGAGGGACATTGATGGCGACGCAGAAGGCCACTATTCATGTTTGTCCAGGAGTCAGGGAGTTAGCCTACTTCCATTGATGGTCACTGCAGATGGTCAGCGGCCGTTGGATCACTGATAGGCAAGCGTTGTGGACGAGGGAGGACACGTGTGTGATTTGCGACGCATTCAACCGGACGCATTCTCAGCCCAAATTTGAACACCGAATGGATCAATCCGGACACATGTCATCGATTGGGTCTAACTCCTGGGGGCGGGTTTCCCGGTCCGCCTATCCATTTGGATACAATTTGACATGTCGTGGTTGTTTGGGTCGAGCGGATGGAGATGTTCTTAGAGGTACTAGTTTAATTAGGAGTTGGACATGAGTCCAAGGCAGCCAGTTCGAGTCAGTTTCATGTCCGTGTCCTAATAGGCTAGCTAGGTGTCGTGGTTTATTTTGGAAGTCAATCTTGTATCCATGAGACAAGAAAAAAGTCCAGATAACCCCTTAGTTTAGCGTTTTGGTCGTTGAAGAAATAAAAGATAAATAAGTAGAGAAAGTTAAATTGCTGAGGTGTCCATGTGCTCCGGTCACAATCGAGTTGCGTCATGCAACAAGCCTCTGTAGTTGGCAACGCCTTCGGCGGCGAGTATGTCGGGCGGATGACGGCGGCTAACAAGTAGCGTGACACCACGAAATTAAGCAGCCGATCACCCACCACAAGTGCATTGACATGTTCGGGCAGCACATGTCCCAGCATTATCCATATCCATGTAATGCAAGCCACCATTTCTTGCTCCTCTCCCTGGCAAACAAAAGCAGGAATAGGTGGACAAGAAGGTATGAGGCGCACCTCTGGGACAGCAAGCAAGAAGAGTCACGACGGGCAAAGTTAACTGTCAATCCCCTCTCTGGCTAAAACCACTTGTCCATGTGAACAAAACCGTTATCAAAATAGCCATTGGAGGCCAAGGGGGTCAATTGTCTGGTATTTTATATTTAGGGGATTAAGTGTCCCATTCCAAACTTAGGGAATTTACCGACCAAAACTCCAAACTTAGAGGGGTTATCTAGACTTTTTTCACAAAATAACGAGAAAATAAAAAAAGAAAAATATGCATGTGTGTTTGTCTAGTTTCATGTGATTAATCTATGGGCTAATCCCAATACGTTAAAGGTCCCAAATTTGGTACTATACTAATTTATATTTGTTCTCGTGATGGAATGGCTTAGAAATAAAAATCAGTGTCCATCCATATATGTTCTTGCAGAGCTGATACGTCGTAAACGTATCTATAATTTTTTATGTTCCATGCTTGTTTAATATCCACTTTTTTTTGCTTTGTCTATACTTTGAAGTATTTTTATTCGTTTCCTGGGACTAACCTATTAACAAGATGCCACACTGTCAGTTGTCTGTTTTCTGTTGTTTTTGGTTTCAGAAAAGTAAGAAAATGAATATTCCCGAAATTGGACGGGACAAAAGCCAAAGTCAATATTTCACCGAGGAGAAAACGGAGCCATAAGACGAGACGGAGGAGGGCCTCAAGGGGCCCACACCCCTAGCCGTGCGACCAGGCCTGGCCTGCGCCTGGGGACAGGGGGTGCAGCCGCCTCAGGGACCCCCTCGGTCTCCCCCTTCGCCTATAAGAAGCCCCCCGATACCAAAACCCTAAGTACCCGATCAGATCTCCACGAAACAGTCTGTAGCCGCCGTCACCATCGTCCCTAGACCGGGGGATCTGAAGCTCTTTCCGGCACCCTGCCAGAGAGGAGAGATCATCCCGGAGGCCTTTTTCATCACCATGCCAGCCTCCGGTGTGATGCGTGACTAGTTCCACCTTGGACTATGGGTCCATACAGTAGCTAGATGGTTGATTCTCCTCCTTTGTGCTACCATGTTTAGATCTTGTGAGCTCCGTTCATAATCAAGATCATCTATTTGTAATCATACATGTTGTGTTTGCGGGGATTCGATGGACATTGAGATTATTATGTCAGATTGATTAATGATTCTATCTTATTAATTCTATCATGTCTGTGTTGTTTGAGATCTTGCATGCTCTCCGTTTCTAGTAGCTATCTTAGCCAAGTAGATGCTAGTGACTCTAAGAGGGAGTATTTAGGCTCGATAGTGGGTTCATGCTCTATTGAATCTGGAGAAGTGACAAAAAATTCTAAGGTTGTAGATGTGTCGTTGCTACTAGGGAGAAAACAACAATCTCTTGTTTATGGAACAATTGTATTGTTTACTTTACACACTTTTCTTAAAGTAGTTATCTGTTGCTTGCAACTTAATACTGGAAGGGGTTCGGATGATAACCTGAAGGTGGATTACTAGTCATAGATGCAGTTGGATGGCGGTCTATGTTCATTGTTGTAATGCCCAATCAAATCTCATAGAATCATGAATGTCTAGTATTGCATTGTTATGTCTTGCTCTGTCCTGTCAATTGTCCCGCTGTAATTTGTTTACCCAGCATGTTATGTTATTTATCTTAAGGAGAACACCTCTAGTAAACTATGGACTCCGGTCCAATCTTTACCATTGATACATCTTCCACTGTTACTGTTTACTTTCCGCAAACCACCATCACCTTCCACATCATACGTTTAATCCTTTGTTTTCAGCAAACCGGTGAGATTAACAACCTCACTGTTCGTTGGGGCAAAGTCCTGAGTTTGTGTTGTGCAGGTTTCCAAGTTGCTAGCAACACCTTTGAGTCGTTTCCTTCCTCCTACTGGTTCGATAAGCTCGGTTTCTACTGAGGGAAAACTTATTGTTTTACTCATCACACCTTCCTCTTGGGGTTTTCCAAAGAAACTCTACAGTGATCTGAGCTGCATCAACAAGCTTTTTTCTGGCGCTGTTGCCGGGAGGCTAAGGATGGCTTCACAAGGGGATTCCTTCACAACCTTTCTCTTTACTTTGTTTTTGGTTTTCTTAGTTTCTTTTGCCTTGTTTTGCTTTCTTCTTTTTATCAAAAACTCTAAAAATATTAGTTTCGTTTGGTTTGTTTTTTCTTATCAAAAACACACAAAAAATTAGTTCCTACTCTAGTTGATGCTGCTGTTGGTTTGCTCCACCCTTGCAAAAATGAACTCTGCTGAGAACACTGATACGTCGGAAACATATCTATAATTTTTGATGCTCCATGCTTGTTTAGTATCTACTTTGCTTTACTTGTCCACACTTTAAGGTGCTTTTTACATGTTATCTGGTACTAACCTACTAACAAGTTGTGACAGTTCTAGATGCATGTTTTCTGCTGTTTTTGGTTTCAGAAAAGTTAGTAAAGAAATATTCTCAGAATTGGACGGGACAAAGGACAAAGTCAATTACTTTCCGTGGGGAACAAGAAGTCGAGAGGAAAGCCCGAGGGGCCGGCCAGGGGGGGCAGACCCACCCTAGGCACGGGTGGGCCCCACCCCGTGCCTGGCTAGGATTTGGTCGCCCTGGCGGCCGCCTCGGTCTCCCCTTCGCCTATAAGAAGCCCCTGATGCAGAAACCGTGGGTACCCGATCAGAAATCCACGAAACCGTCAGCGCCGCCACATCATCCCTAGATCGGGGATCTGTTATTCCCGACCTTTTTGAGGGGAGATCATCCCGGAGGCCTTCTCTCTGGTATGATGCGTGAGTAGTTCCACCTTGGACTATGGGTCCATGTAGTAGCTAGATGGTTGTATCTCCTCCTTTGTGCTTTCATGTATAGATCTTGTGAGCTCCGTTCATGATCAAGATCTAATCTATTTGTAATCATGCATGTTGTGTTTGCGGGGATCCGATGGATATTGAGATTATTATGTTGGTTTGGTTAATGGTTTTGTCTTTATGATTCTGTCATGTTTGTGTTGTTTGTGATCTTGCATGCTCTCCGTTGCTAGTGGTTATCTTGGCCAAGTAGTTGCTAGTGACTCCAAGAGGAGATATTTATGCTCGATAGTGGGTTCATGCCTCTAGTTTCCAAGGGAAGTGACAATAGTCTCTTTGGTTGTAGATGTGATGTTGCTACTAGGGAGAAAACAATGGTCTCTTGCTCATGGAACATGTGGACTGTTTATCTTACACACTTTGCTTAAAGCAGTTGTATGTTGCTTGCAACTTAATACTAGAGGGGGTTCGAATGATAACCTGAAGGTGGACTTCTAGTCATAGATGGAGTTGGATGGCGGTCTATGTATATTGTTGTATTGCCCAATCAACCTCATAGGATCTTTCTGACTAGTAATTCCATTGTTATGCCTTGCTTAGTTCCTGTCAATTACCTCGCTGTAATTTGTTTACCCTTTATGCCATGTTGTTTATCTAAAGAGAGCACCTCTAGTGAACTATGGACCCCGGTCTAATCTTTACCATTGATACATCTTCCACTGTTACTTATTTACTTGTTGCAAACTATTACCTTACACACCATACGTTTAATCCTTTATTACAGCAAACCGATGAGCTTGACAACCTCACTGATTCGTTGGGGCAAAGTCTTGAGTTTGTGTTGTGCAGGTCTCCGTGTTGCTTGCAATTGTGTGACATTTACTTCCTCCTTCTAGTTCGATAACCTCGGTCTCAACTGAGGTAAGACTTGCTGATGTAATCTTCACACCTTGCTCTTGGGGTTCCCAACAAGACTCCACATCAAGCACCAAGTTCTCTGGTGCCACCAAGGAGTCATCAACAAGTTTTCTGGCGCCGTTGCCGGGGAGGCTAAGGACGTCTTCACCAGGGGAGTCCTTCACTTCCTTTCTCTTTACTTTGTTTTTAGTTTGCTTTATTTCTTTTGCTTGGTTTTGTTTTCCTCTTTTTAAAACCCCCCCAAAAAATAGTCTAGTTTGGTTTGCTTGCTTTATTCAAAAACACAAAAAAATTAGTTCTCACTCTGGTTGCTGGTCTGTTATTGCCTTGCTTGGTCATGCTTTCTATCAATGGATGGTTTCTTTGAAACTAGTTCTTATTGGCAAGGTGGGTTCGCGGAAGAACAAAAGTATTATTATAAGGAACACCGTTTGTCACAAAAAGGGAAACACTTATGAGAAAAAATTTATAGGTTAAATACTATTGCTAGAGACGTGTGCTCTACTTAGAATGTTACTTATTGCTTTGATAAAGCTTGTTGCTGCAGGAGGTATAAACACCTACCCTTTCAATGTGAGTATAATGATAATGTTACCGTATCTTCTTATGTTAAAGGAAATTATGATTTTGATGATGTGGAACAAATTGAAGAATTTATTGCCTTCAAGGGTGCATTTGAACTTGCCAGTTTGCTTGAAAATACTGATGATGCACCTTATAAGCATGAGGTTTTTGAGATACTTAAATTCTGCTTTGATAATTACAAAGAAGTGAATGGCTATATTCTTGAATATTTTAATAGGTATTTTCCACAAATGGAAGAGACTAATGCCTTGCAGGAGCCTATGGAATAAGAAATTGTTGAAACTGAAAGCTCATTAGATGAAAAAGAGGAGGAGAGTGATGAACAAAAGGAGGAAGAATGGATTATCTACCCATGCCTACCTTCTAATGAGAGTAACTATTTATCCCTTAAATTATTTGATTGTACCCCATTCTTACCAAAGGAGGATGAATGTTATGTTCCTGTGGATCCTTTTGAAATGTTTACTTTGGGTAAAACCTGTGATGGTTTTAATCCCACTATTTTTGAGCTTGATAGAAATTATGTGTTTGCAGATCATGAAGAGCATGCTTTATGTGATAGTTATATTGTTGAGTTTATTCATAATTCTATGAAAATTATTATGAGAGAGGAAAATATGGTTTTAGAAGTTTTCGTTGTACTGAAACACTTCTCTATGTGCTGAAAGTTTTGAAGTTGCTCTTGTTTCATCTTCCTATGCCTGTCACTTTGTTCTTTTTGAATTTATTTGCATACAAGATTCATGTGCATAGGAAGTGGGTTAGACTTAAATGTGTTTTCAATTTGCTTCTTGATGCTCTCTTTTACCTCAATTCATATTTCTTATGAGAGCATCTTCTCAAACTATCAAGCCTAACTTAAAGACGTTAAAGAAAAGTACTTGTTGGGAGATAACCCAAGAGTTTACTTGAGTCTTGGAAGTTATTACTTCAGTAATGACCTCTCCTTATCCTTTTTGTTTGCTTTTTGTGCCAAGAATGACCTCTCATGAGAGGAAAGTAAGATTTGGGAGAGTTGCTGTCCCGAAACAGATTTCTGTCCTCCACCATAAAAATTTTTGAGGAGTCTCTGTAACTCGGATTGAGCTAAAAATTTATGAATAAATCCCCCAGTATGTTAGATAACTTTCGTTAGTTCAACGATTTTTGATTTAGGCAACAGAAGATGTTCGAAAAAATCGGTTTCTACCTGCTGGTCTGTTTTGACAGATTTCTGCCATTATTTGCATTTGCTTCTTATTGATTCCTTTTTGAGTTCTCTTCAGGTAAATTGAAATTTTTGAAGGAGTTACTATATTAGCTTGTGTTCTTAGTTAAAATCCTTGATGTTCCAAAGCTTTGCCAGTGGTCTAATATCTTTTAAATAAACTAATGTTGCTAATGAAGATTGTGTGAAGTTTTGTATGAAGGAAAAATTTCAGGTGTAGAGAGAGAATGATGCAATGAGATGAAGAATGGACAAAAGCTCAAGCTTGGGGATGCCACCATGGTTTCACCCCAAGAAATATCTAAGAGGTACAAGCGTCAAAGCTTGGGGATGCCCAAAGCATCCCCTTTTTCATCAATAAAAAGCTCAGGTGTGTCTAGACACTTCGTTTCTATTGTTTCATGCACAGTTGTGTTGTTCTTGGAGCGTCTTAGTTTTCGTTTGCTTTGATTAGTTTGTTTAGTTTGCTTTAGTAGTTTGGACCCCTGTTCTCGCTGTGTTGTTTTGCAAATAAGGTTGCTTGGTGTTTGGAAAGGAGTAGTAAGTTCTTGCTTGAAATGCAAGAGGAGCTTGCACTGACTGTGACTTAGACTTTAGCATGACATTCTAGGTGTTGTTTTAGCATTATGCTTAGTGATTATTGCTATAGGATTTCTTGTTCCAAACAATTGGGATTGCTTAGTGTGCCTTAAACAAATTATGCGTTGTTTTAGCATGCAAAAGCATAGTATTGTGGTATTCTCCTTTGATGTTTTGCTTGGGTTGACTTGGCACATGCTTACACCATGTTATGACTCTCACAAGTCACCATTAGCCTCTATGATCATTTAGTCCTTGACTTGTAGTACCATTCTTTGCTTTGATTAGTTTGCTTTGTTGCATTGCATGATTTTGGCCATTATTGCTATCTTAGTTGGTTGCTCCCAGTCTTTTGCTAGCCTCCGCTTGTATGAGTAAGTTCTACTCATGCTTCCAACTCCCAAGAAACCAAGTTATTCCAAAGTTTCCACTATAAACTCCTATGCATGGTGTGTTACACCATTCCAAGTATATTCTTGTTTTCAACTATCTTCCAATTAAAAACTATTTTGTTATGTGAAAACTTAGTGATTAAAGCCCTCACGAACTTGATGACACTGACTACGGTACTCTATCTAGACGACTCCTGAATAGCTTACCTATGCTCCCTAACTTATGTTGCCTTGCCTTTTTTTCTAGATGGGGCTTGTGCATGGCAAAGGCAAGAGCAACAAAACCACTTCATCACCTATAAGGGTATCTGATCCTTCTTCTATAATTCGGAGCTTCTAACCAACTTGACTTGTAGATCGATCAATTAATTTCTAGGTCGATTACAGGAGATTCTTTGCCCCTAATAAACTTGAACCATTGTGACAACTTTGTTGTATATGCTTGCACTTATAAGTTGGAATTAGCAGAACCGTGCTGTCACGAGGAACATTTTCAACATTGCACTTGTACCTTGTTGTACTCAGTTGATATCATGTTCTTTTGTCTATGGATGTCACCAGTGTGAAATAAAGAGGGGACTTGTAAGTCCATGGAGTTTGTATTTGTGTTAGAGAAACGCATGGGCCGCTAGCCTAAGCCATGCCTAATCATGGTGGAAACTTGCAGCATCACCATAATGAGCTATCTATGAAGCATCCTCAATAAAAAGCTATGCATATGGTAAATAAAAAGATTGCTAAGATGCTCATTGTCCGCTTGCCTTGTCATTTTGGTTATGGGAAAGCTCATGTACCATGTGCAAGGGGTACCCCGTTGGCGGTTCTCAATGATATGCAAGTACTAAAAATGACAAGAACTTACCTGGACCCAAAGTTGAGTATGCATGAGGTGTGGCCCTCGTATTCAAGGGCCATGAGATTTCCAGCTTATACTTCGTCAAGCATATACTCCAGCTTTGACACTTTAACCTTAACCACTTCAAGATGCTTATGATAGGGGCAATGAGGGCTGAAGTCTAACAAGTACCATAATTTTTGGAAGCTCCTTTTGAAACTTGTAATCCCTAATTCCTTTACAAAAAGTCCTTTCTTCCACCACTATTGAGTCTCCACCTTCTACCTTTAGGCACCATTAAGGGAGCATAGTTGTCATTCTGTGTGCAGTGTTCCAAAGCTTATTAATTGATGCATATTGTGTTATTACGTGCTCTTGTGCTACTTGTTTCTAGTCACCCTTGTGAACTTTGCAGGTGTCATATGCATTATATTGCTACTCTATGAGGGACAAGTTGATTGCCACTACGCCATGTTTTCTGCATGTGAAACAAACAAACATTTTTCAATGCATGTTATTCATGATCTTTGTTTGTAGCTTGCCATGTTGCATGCATAGTTACTATGTCCTACTTTTAGAACTCCATTTTTCATGCACATGTTTAGAGTTCTTTGATCCCAGCTTTCAATGCTTGCAAATGGTTGGATCTTTATTGTGAGGGTACATGTCACCTCAAAAGTTATTATGTTTATCACTTACCTACTCGAGGACGAGCAGGAGTTAAGCTTGGGGATGTTGATATGTCAGAAACGTATCTATTTTTTATGCTCCATGCTTGTTTAGTATCTACTTTGCTTTACTTTTCCACACTTTGAGCTGATTTTTACATGTTTTCTGGTACTAACCTACTAACAAGTTGCGACAGTGCCAAATGCCTGTTTTCCGCTGTTTTTGGTTTCAGAAAAGTTAGTAAAGAAATATTCTTGGAATTGGATGGGACAAAGGACAAAGTCAATTACTTTCCGTGGGGAACAAGAAGTCCAGAGGAAAGCCCGAGGGGCCGGCCAGGGGGGCCAGACCCACCCTAGGCGTGGGTGGGCCCCATCCCGCGCCTGGCTAGGGTTTGGTCGTCCTGGCGGCCGCCTCGGTCGCCCCCTTAGCCTATAAGAAGCCCCCGATGCAGAAACCCTGGGTACCCGATCAGAAATCCACGAAACCGTCCGTAGCCGCCGCCACCATTGTCCCTAGATCAGGGGGATATAAAGTTCTTCACGGCACCCTGCCGGAGGGGAGATCATCCTGGACGTCTTCTCTCCGGTATGATGCGTGAGTAGTTCCACCTTGGACTATGGGTCCATGTAGTAGCTAGATGGTTGTATCTCCTCCTTTGTGCTTTCATGTATAGATCTTGTGAGCTCCGTTCATGATCAAGGTCTAATTTACTTGTAATCATGCATGTTGTGTTTGCGGGGATCCGATGGATATTGAGATTATTATGTTGGTTTGATTAATGGTTTTGTCTTTATGATTCTATCATGTCTGTGTTGTTTGTGATCTTGCATGCTCTCTGTTGCTTGTGGTTATCTTGGCCAAGTAGTTGCTAGTGACTCCAAGAGGGGGTATTTATGCTCGATAGTGGGTTCATGCCTCTAGTTTCCAAGGGAAGTGACAATAATCTCTTCGGTTGTAGATGTGTTGTTGGTACTAGGGAGAAACCAACGGTCTCTTGTTCATGGAACATGTGGACTGTTTACCTTACACACTTTGCTTAAAGCAGTTGTCTGTTGCTTGCAACTTAATACTGGAGGGGGTTCGGATGATAACCTGAAGGTGGACTTCTAGTCATAGATGCAGTTGGATGGCGGTCTATGTATATTGTTGTATTGTCCAATCAACCTCATATGATCTTTATGACTAGTAATTACATTGTTATTCCTTGCTCAGTTCCTGTCAATTGCCCCGCTGTAATTTGTTTACCCTTCATGCCATGTTGTTTATCTAAGGAGAGCACCTCTAGTGAACTATGGACCCGGGTCCAATCTTTACCATTGATATATCTTCCACTGTTACTTGTTTACTTACTGCAAACCATTACCTTCCATACCATACGTTTAATCCTTTGTTACAGCAAACCGATGAGCTTGACAACCTCACTGATTCGTTGGGGCAAAGTCTTGAGTTTGCGTTGTACAGGTCTCCGCCTTGCTTGCAACACCTGTGTGACGTTTCCTTCCTCCTTCTGGTTCGATAACCTCGGTCTCAACTGAGGGAATACTTGTTGTTGTGCTCTTCACACCTTGCTCTTGGGGTTCCCAACAAGACTCCACATCAAGCACCAAGTTCTCTGGCGCCACCAAGGAGTCATCAAACACCAAGTTGTGTGACTTCACTAGCACAAACAACAATGATTTACTAAGTACACATATTGCTCCACCTGCTCCCGATGCTACCTTTTATGAAATTAAGCCTGCTTTGTTGAATCTTGTGATGAAAGAACAATTTTCTGGTGCTAGTTCTGATGATGCTACTGCCCACCTCAATAACTTCGTTGAACTTTGTGAGATGCAAAAATATAAGGATGTAGATGGAGATATTATTAAGCTCAAACTGTTTCCTTTCTCCTTGAGAGGAAAAGATAAAGAATGGTTGCTATCCTTGCCTAGAAATAGTATTGATTTTTGGATTTCGTGCAAAGATGCTTTTATTGGTGTGAAATAAAAGGGGAGCTTGTAAGTCCATGGAGTTATGTATGTGTGTTAGAAAAACGCCTGGGCTGCTAGCCTAAGCCATGCCTAATCATGATGGAAACTTGCAGCATCACCATAGTGAGCATTCTATGAAGCATTCTTCTTATAAAAAAAGAGAGATAGAAAAAAGATATTGAGAAAAAGAAAAAAAAGAGATGAGAAAAGAGGAAAGAGAGAAAAAAGTACCATTTTCCCATGGTAAATAAGAAGATTGCTGAGATGCTCATTGTCTGCTTGCCTTGTCATTTTCATATGGGATAGCTCTTGTATCATTGGGAAAGGGGTACCTGATACGTCCAATTTGCATCACCATTCTATATCATAATTTGCCTCTATTCATTAATATATCTCTTATTATGAGGTATTACTTATGTATTTTCCATTGTTTTTGCATGTTGGATGATTCTTGGAGGATGGACTGTCGGAGTCTAGATTCTGATGGAAAAAGAGGTGTTTTGATGCAATTTCGCGAAGATCAGAAAAATATGGGAAAAATATATTTTCCCGGAAGACGAAGGAAGCCAGAAGGGGAGGTGCAACCGGGCCATAGGGGGCCCACACCCCCTAGGCGTGGGCGCATCTTCCCCCGCGCCAAGGGTAGGTGTGGCCCACCTGCTCGGCCTCCGACTCCGCCCTCTCACCTATATCTTCCTTACGGAACCCTAACACCAAGGGGTGACCACAGATAGATTTACGCCGCCTCTACGGGGCGGAAAACACCGAGAGAGAAACATCTCTCCGGCAGACAGATTTCTACCAGGGAATTCCCTTCCCAGAGAGGGTAGATCGTCGCCATCAACATCGTCATCAAGCTAGGCTTCATCGGGATCATCACATCATCCACACCATCATCTCCACCAGCACCATCATCACCACTCCGTCCCGCTGTAACAATCGTGTTGGATCTTGCATTAGTTCTTAGAGGAAACTTTCCCGGTGTTAATTACTATTGTAGTTGATGCTTGTGAGTGGAACCATCGGATTATTGTTTATGTTCATATTGTTATTTATCACCATATCATCTTTGATCTTGATCCATATGATGTCTTGTGAGTAGTTTGTCTAGTTCTTGAGTACATGGGAGAAGTCATGTTGTTATTATTGGATTTGTGTTGAGTTATTATTCAATGGTTTAGTATTTAAGTTGTGGTGCTATTCTTCTAGTGGTGTCATGTGAATGTCGACTACATGATACTTCACCATTTATGGGACTAGGGGAATGCATTGTGTATTTGGCTACTAATTGTGGGGTTGCCGGAGTGACAGAAACCTGAACCCCCGCTAGGACACCATTGCATAAGGGAGCGTAGGATCTTAGAGTTTAAGGCTATGGTTAGGTTTATATCTTAATTACTTTCCTGTAGTTGCGGATGCTTGCAGGCGGTTTAATCACAAGTATGTATTAGTCCAAGTAAGTTCGGTACATTAGCACAGGTTCACCCACACAACAATTACAACACCAAAGAAGAGTACTTAGCTATTTGAAGCGAAAGCACTTGACAGAATTCCCATGTGTCCTCAAGAACGTTTGGTACTTATAAGTATTTCCACCGGCTTGTCCTTTGCTAAGAAAGGATTGTGCCACTTGCTGCAGTTGTTCGTTCTCTTTATTACTTGCACTTTGTTTTGTTGCCTTATCAGAAAACCCCTAAAAATCCATTTGCTAAGTATTTACAGATAATTCCTGCTCCTTACCACTACTCAACACCTTTTGCTCCTCGTTGGGATCGACACTCCTATTTATCGAAAGTACTGTGATACACCCCCTATACTTGTTGGTCATCAGTACCCCGTTGGCGGTTCTCTATGATACACATGTACTCCGGTGTCTAAAGCTGAGTAGCATGAGGAGCGGCCTTCGTAATCAAGGGACATGAGATTGTCAACTTATACTTTGTCAAGCACATACTCCATAGTTTGTTCACTTTAACCTTAATCACTTCAAGATGCTTATGATAGGGGCAATGAGAGCTGAAAGCTAACAAGTACCATAATTTCTGGAATCTCTTTATGAGACTAGAAATCTCTGCTTCCCTTTATGAAGGGCCTTTCTTCCACTATTATATTGAGTCTCCACCTTCTATCCTTAGGAACCAATTAAGAGAGCATAGTTGCCATTCTTAGTTATATGTGCATTGTCCCAAAACTTATTGATTGATTCATATTGTTGATATTGCTTGCTCTTGAACTATTTGTATCTAGTCACTTTTATGAACTTTGAAGGTGTCCTCTGCATTTATTGCTACTCCATGAGGGACAGGTTGAATACCACTATGTTATGCTTTCTATATGTGAAACAAACATCTTTCAATGCATTGTTATTCATGAATCTTTGTTTGTATCCTTCCATGTTGCAGCATAGTTGCTTTGTCTTATTGTTAGAACTTCATCTTGCATACTCATGTTTAGAGTACTTTGATCCCGGCTTTCAATGCTTGCAAATGGTTTGATCTTGATTGTGATGGTGCATGTCACCTTAAAAATTATTCTTTTTATCACTTACCTACTCGAGGACGAGCAGGAGTTAAGCTTGGCGATGCTTGATACGTCGTAAACGTATCTATAATTTTTGATGTTCCATGATTGTTTAGTATCCACTTTGCTTTGCTTTGTCTACACTTTGAGGTATTTTTATTTGTTTTTTGGGACTAACTTATTAACAAGATGCCATAGTGCCAGTTGCCTGTTTTGTGTTGTTTTTGGTTCTAGAAAAGTTAGAAAATGAATATTCTCGGAATTAGACCGGACAAAAGCCAAAGTCAATATTTCACCGAGGAGAACACAGAGCCATAAGACAATACGGAGGAGGGCCTCGAGGGGCCCACACCCCTGGTCACACGGCCAGGCCTGGCCGGCGCCTTGGGGGGGTGCGACCGCCTCGGGCACCCCCTCGGTCTCCCCCTTAGCCTATAAGAAGCCCCTGATGCCAAAACCCAAAGCACCCGATTAGATCTCCACGAAATAGTTTGTAGCCGCCGCCACCATCGTCCCTAGATTAGGGGGGATCTGAAGCTCTTCCTGGCACCCTGCCGCAGGGGAGAGATCATCCCGGAGGCCTTCTTCATCACCATGCCAGCCTCCGGTGTGATGCGTGAGTAGTTCCACCTTGGACTATGAGTCCATATAGTAGCTAGATGGTTGTTTCTCCTCCTTTGTGCTACGATGTTTTGATCTTGTGGGCTCCGTTCATGATCAAGATCATCTATTTGTAATCATGCATGTTGTGTTTGCGGGGATCCGATGGTTATTGAGATTACTATGTCAAATTGATTAATGATTCTATCTTATTGATTCTATCACGTCTGTGTTGTTTGAGATCTTGCATCTATCCGTTTCTAGTAGCTATCTTGGCCAAGTAGATGCTAGTGACTCCAAGAGGGGGTATTTATGCTCGATAGTGGGTTCATGCCTCTATTGAATCTGGGGAAGTGACAGAAATCTCTAAGGTTGTAGATGTGCTGTTGCTACTAGGGAGAAAACAACAATCTCTTGTTCATGGAACAATTGTATTGTTTACTTTACACACTTTGCTTAAAGCAGTTATCCGTTGCTTGCAACTTAATACTGGAGGGGGTTTGGTGATAACCTAAAGGTGGATTACTAGTCATAGATGCAGTTGGATGGCGGTATATGTACATTGTTGTAATGCCCAATCAAATCTCATAGGATAATGAATGTCTAGTGTTGCATTTTTATGCCTTGCTCACCTCCAATTGCCCTTGTAATTTGTTTACCCAAAGATGTTATGTTATTTATCTTAAGGAGAACACCTATAGTGAATTGTGGGACCCGGTCCAATCTTTACCATTGATACATCTTTCATTGTTCACATTTCTGCAAGCCACCAACACCTTCCACACCATACGTTTAATCCTTTGTTTTCAGCAAACCGGTGAGATTGACAACCTCACTGTTCATTGGGACAAAGTCTTGAGTTTATGTTGTGCAAGTTTCCAAGTTGCTAGCAACACCTTTGATTCGTTTCCTTCCTCCTACTGGTTCGATAACCTTGGTTTCTACTGAGGTAAAACTTATTGATGTACTCATCACACCTTCCTCTTGGGGTTTCCCAACGAAGCTCTACAGTGATCTGAGATGCATCAACAAGAGCCCATATGTAATTGAAATCTTCTTGGTACTCATATATTCCCTTGTAAAAATACCTCCCTCGCGAGACGCACGTGCGGGTGGCTCCGGAAGTGCCCCCTGTTGGAGATATGCCCAAGAGGCAATAATAAAGTGGTTATTATCATATCTTCACACTTATGATAAATTTTTACATACCATGCTATAATTGTATTAACCGGAAACATTAATACTTGTGTGATTTGTAAACATAAAAGAGTCCCTAGTAAAGCCTCTTATTAAACTAGCTTGTTGGTTAATATATGATCATGGTTTCCTGATCATGAACATTGAGATGTTATTAACAACAAGATCATATCGTTAGGAGAATGATATGGTGGACATACTCCTATAGATAAGCGTAGCATAAAGATCAAGTCATTTCAATAGTTCAATTGCTATATGCTTTCTGATACATAGTAACCTAATTCCTTCGACCATGAGATCATGCATATCACCTTTACCGGATGGATGCTTTGATGTCATCAAACACCACACCGTAACAGGGTGGCTATAAAGGTGGCATTGAGTGTTCGGAAAGTATTGATTGAAACACATGGATCAAGAGTGGGATTTGTCCATCCATATGACGGATAGATATACTCTGGGCCCTCTCGGTGAAATGTCATCCAATTAGCTTGCAAGCTTGTGACTGGGTCACAAGGGATCACATATCACGGGAACGAGAAAAGAGTACTTATCAGTAACGAGGTTGAACTAGGTATGCAGAGATACCGACGATCATAACCTCGGATAAGTAAACTATCGTGAGACAAACGGAAATTGGTATCGTATGTAAGTGGTTCATTCGATCGCAAAGTAATCGTAGAAATATGTGGGAGCCATATGAATTTCCAGATTCCTCTATTGGTTATTGATCGGAGAAGTGTCTCGATCATGTCCGCATAATTCACGAACCGTAGGAAGACACACTTAAGGATTCGACGTTGTTTGATTAGTTATGGAATGATGAGAAGGATACCGAATGTTGTTCGGAGTCTCGGATGGGATCCGGGATATCACGAGGAGATCCGGAATGGTCCGGAGAATAAGATTCATATAAGGGAAGTCCCGTTTCGGAGTTACGGAATGATTCCGGTGTTTTCATCGGGAACATTCTAGAAGGTTCCAGAATGTCCGGCACTCCGAGGGGGGGGGGAAGGGGTACATGAATATGTTGTATCAAGTTGGTATGATTGCATCATGTACTAAGTGTCATCGCTGTACCAAATAGAGGATTTAATCAAATCCTAGTTTGAAAAGTCAAACGGCTAGTTTGAAAAGTCAAACGGCTAGTTTTGGTAAAGAGGAGAAGGATGTTTGATTGAAACCGAGTTGGGGGGAGTTCCCTCCTCCAACCGGCGGCCCACCTCCAAGCCGAGTTGGGGAGGGACTCCCTCCTGGCCGCCTCCCACTCTATAAAGGGAGGCAGGGCTGCCTCCAAGACACACAAGTTCCTATCCTCTAAATCTAAACCTAGCCTGCCTACGGTTTAGAGCCGTTTTGGTTTAGAGCTTCTAATTGCCCTAGCCTTCGGTTTAGAGCCTTCTAATTGGTGTGTCTAATCCCTAGACCACTAAAGCCTCTCTCATACTCCACCATACTGCACCGCTTAAGCGGCGAGCCTGGGATCTCCCTCTACTTCCTGTACCACGCCAGTTGTCGTAATCGCGAGGAGAGTGCTACAACCTCCATTGCTTTGGAACAAGGGAGAGGAAGGTCTTCGTCGAGTCCGAACGTGTGACCGATCATGGAGCACTTCGGGCGATGTACGGAAGGATCGTCTACGCGATCTTGAGATCGGAAAGAGTACGACTACATCATCCACGAGAATCTGCTCTCGTTAACCACTTTGGAATCTTCGAGGGTAAGTTATTCCATCGACTCGTTGCTACAATCTAGTAGATAGATCTTGGCTTGTTTGTTTGTATGCGATAGAAAATTTTTGTTTTCCATGCTACGAACCCCTGTAGTGGTATCAGAGCCGTGTCTATATGTAGATCTGTTGCACGAGTAGAACACAATGGTCATTGTGGGTGTTGATGCTTTTTATTATCGATTGCTTCTTGTGTACTTTGCATCTTGCGGTATGTTGGGATGAAGCGGCCCGGGCTAACCTTACATGACATCGTTCATGAGACTTGCTCCACGCTCGACATGCAACTTGTATTGCATAAGTGGCTTTATGGTGCTGTTTCTCCTAGCATAGTTAAGATCCAATTTACAACGGGTGATTAACAATACTAGTATCAATGTTGTGGTTCATGTTCGTAGTTAGAACGACACTTATTAACAGCCCCAAACCACGTAAACATGCAAAGAAAGTAGAGGCATCTAACTTTTTTTGCAGGGTGTGCAATGATGTGATATGGCCATGATTGTGATTATATATGATGTATGCAATGTTCCTTATTGTAAGCTCAAGAACGGGGAGCCATATGGTTGTCTTTAATTTCATGTTAATACCATGTCTATTCAAAGTAGTTGTAATAGTTGAAGCCGTGGGCTACAACCATGGAGCAGCGTCATTGACCTTGATGCAATGCCGGTGATGATGGAGATCATGTCCGTGCTTGAAGATGGAGATCGGAAGCACAAAGAAGAAAGGCCATATCATATCACATATTATGAATTGCATGTGATGTTAATCCTTTATGCATCTTGTATTGCTTAGTAGACGACGGTAGCATTATAAGATGAAACCTCAAGCACACAATTTCAAGTTCTTAAGTGTTCACCCTTAGTATGCACCGTTGCTAAAGCTTGTTGTTTCGAAGCACCACGTGATGATCGGGTGTGTTAGATTCCGCAAGTGTATACAACGTAAGCAAGCCAGATTTGCTTATGTGGAAGCTAAGGTTTGATCCTGACGAGCCTAGCATGTACAGACATGGTCTCAGGAACACGAATCACCGAAAGGTAAAGCATGAATCATATACTAGATATGATGAACATGTCGATTGTTCGCCATTGAAACTATATCAACTCTCGTGATGATCGGTTTTGATATGGTGGATTTGGTTTGTGTGATCACTAAAACAATGTGAGGGATGTTGTTTTGAGTGGGAGTTCACCTAGATTAATTTAATTATTAATTAGAACTCAATTTATCATAAATTAACGAATTTGCATAATTGTTGTAGTCATTGGCATCCGTTTACCACCTTGCGCTTAGTTATAATTGAGATGATAGAACTATAGAATTCTGGTTAGTTGCTTTACGAACTAGTATCGTATTGTTTTGAAGTGTTAATCTAAAGTTTAAAAGTCCTATTGCAACTTTCAGTAAGTTCCGGTTACTCCATAAAGTTTAATAATTGGTATTAAATCAAGAGTGACAATTCCAAAGTGTTAGTATATGAGTATCATGTTTGTCTCCATGATTCTTGATATTCAAAAGATTATCTTAATATCAAGGTTATCTAGGATCTGAAAGAGTTGTTTCAGAAACCATGATGTGTGGAAGATATTGTGATATCTGAAACAAAGTTTTGGTTACAACATGATAGAGTATAATATGGCAAAGTTCATGTTCTCATATTTTTATGAGAATTTGCAAAAGGTTGGAGACACTTGTTGTCCTAATCCTCCAAAAGGTTTTGGATAGCAACATTATACTCATAATTCATTGTTATAAGCTAAAAGTAGCTTGATCATGGACGATTCCATGATAAGGGTGAATATTTGATGTAGGTAAAATGTTTACTACACCAAGAGATTACTAAAGAAAGGAATTTGAAAGAACACCAAACATTTGATGATGGTGATCTACTTCAAAGTGCAAGTCCAAAGACATTGGTATTTAACTATACACGCTTTGGACTATATGTCATATGTATGACTCCACTATTGATGTTGATAGATTATTTCAAACAGAAAAGGAAATATTGAAAGAAAATCTCATAAGTATATGGCAGAAAGGAAAAAACTAGAATTGTTCAGCTTAAGTATATAGATGATATACATGTTATGGCTATATTCTTTGCTTACTAAACAATGTGGTTCTCAAGTATTTGATACTGAATTTGTTAGTGTGAATCGTCATACGAAACAACACAATTCATGAACTACGATGGCCTAAGTAACTAGCAAACGAATATGTGATGATGTTCATCGAGAACAAATAAAGGGTTATTGTGTTGGTCATTAAACATCAAAGCTTGCCTTCAAAGATTTGTTTTATCAGGTATTATGAGAACAAAAGGGTTGTTCAAATAATTGCCGTAATCTATAAAAGATGGATTCACAAATCTCGTTGAAGAAATCACATCCATAAAACTAGTGCTAAAGATGTCGAAAGACGAATTGATTGAAAGATCACTTAGGAAGTGATATCGCCGTTTAAATTATATTGAAAGAAAACATGAAGAAACTCCATGTGGATGGAATTTTGGAGTCTTTTGATTTTTGATCAAATGACACTTGTGAAACTTTCCTAGAGATAATTGAAACTTCGTTCATAGACCAAAAGGGAACGAAAGACTAGCTTATTGGAACTTGTGCATATTTTTGTACAAAATCCATTATGTGTAGTCAAGAGCGATGGATTTCAACTTCATATGCTTTCTCCGAAAATTTGAGTGAATATATGAATATTTACTTAATAAGGATGAAGTGTGAAATATTTGAAAAGTTCAAAGACTTTCAAGATGAAGTGCAAAATCATTGTAATAAGAATATAAATAGTTTATGATAAAGATCATAAAGGAAGATATTTGAGTTACAGAGTTTAGCATAATACCTAAGATTTAAGGAATTGTTCCGTGGATTTGCATTTCCCGAAACACCATAAGGGTATGGAGAGTTCGAGGTATGTAATTAAACCTTGTTTGACATGGTAAGATCAAAGGTATAATTCATAAAACTGCCATTATATTTTAAAGATTAAAAGCTTTAGAGACTACCGTTTTTCCACTGAAAAGAGCTTCATCATAATCCGTTGAAATGACACCATATAAGGTTATGGTTTGGGATAAAACCCAAGTAGTCCTTTCTTAAAACATTGGTATGCTATGCATAAGAAAGATATGTGCAACCAAAGTCGGATGAACCTGTCTTTGTATAAATGTTAAGTATTCCTCCATAAACACCGGAGACAAAAGTGTTTGTCGCTTAGAACGTCAAGTTTCTTTGAGAAGGAATTTTTCGTGAAAAGTTAAGTGGGAGGACAATAGAACTTTGATAAGGTTAAAAGAACCTTAGCTATATGTGCAAAGTTGCGCAGCGCCGAAAAGTGTTCCGGAGATAGCAACAATGCTCATGGCTCGCATACCTCATAGGTTGTGGTCACGGAGATCTAAGTTCCTATTGAAACAAGTAGGTCGGATAAACAATCGAATACCAAGATTTGAGAGTTAAATCATTATTTGACAATAATGATCCGACTACATGCAAAGAAGCGATGATGATCCCTGAATCCGTCAAATGGCTTGAAGCCATAAAAATCTGTGATAGTTCCATACACGAGAAATCAAGTTTTGAACTTGAAGGACCCTCGAGAAAGGTGTAAGACCTTACAGTTGTGTCTGGATCTATAAAGAAATAGACATGGATGTTTCACATCTATTAAATAGTCGACATGTTGGGAAAGAGTTCACAACAATGTTCAAAGGTTGACTATGACAAGATTTGATCTTTCATAGTTATATTTAGTCTAGACGGATTAATGTAGCAACCACTACATATAATTTTGTTATATGATAGTTGAATAAACAAAACAAGTTCTTCTAATAGAATTGTTACCTCAGACATGTGCATAACATGGTCCAGAGGGTTTTGTAAATTCAGAGGATGCTAAAAGCATATGCAAACTTCAATGGTTGAAGTGAGCATCGCGGAGTTGGAATCTTCACTATGATGAAACTGTTAAAGGAATTTAAAAGTTCATTAGAGACAATGAAGATGCTTGCATTTGCAAGAAATTAAGTGGGAGCGCTAAGACATGTTTCTAATACATTATGTGAAAGACATATTGTTGATTGGAAATAATGTATCTTTTATTAACACATATTAAGAATTTCATCCGGATGAAAGACTTAGGCAAAACCCAAATATTTGGCATCAATAGATGCTAATATGGTTGTGCCAGAAGTACATAGACGAGATATTGAATGAGTTCAATATAGAAACTACAAGAAAGGTTCTTGTCGCACAGAAAGGATTGAATGAGTTCAATATTGATGATATATTCAAGTGTATTGACATTTGGTAAGTGAAACAAAGATTCAAGTATAGATTGATACTTGATGTATGAAATCACAAAGAGTGTTTATATCAATCATACTGTGATATGTACAAATCCAGATATGTCCTATGCTCTAAATGTTGTGAGCATATACCAGAATGATTCGTAAGATGATCATTGGACAATAGTAAGGATATTCTTATGATCTTTTGGAAAAACTAAGAGTATATTATTTGTAGAAGTGACAAATAGATGGTTAGTTCATTGTAAAAGTACTAAATTGATACTGGTTTTGTCACAAAGTGCAAATTAAGTTTATCTCTATCTAAACTAAGGGTGGCACAATATAATGGAAAGTGAGTTCCATAATGGATTTGGATGAGTTCCAAAGTTAAGACATTGTGACAGATACTACAACAAAAGGCTAAGTATATGACTGCTATTATAGCAGCAAAAGAGGGCATTTGTGTCAAGTAGTTTGTTATCAAACTAGGTGTAGTTCACAATGGGATAATACTGTGAAGATATATTGTGCGACAATATTATCAACATGTTTTAAACCCAAAGAACTAAAGGTCACACCAAAGGACCAAATTTTATACGAAGCCATCTCATTAGAGAATGAGTGATGCGTAGAGACGCAAAGACATGCAATTACACACGGACCTGGAAGTGTCAGATCCGGATATCAGTTGACCACTAGCAATCGTGTATATACAACACCGGAAAGCCATAGGTGTTGAATACACAAAGGTTTGAAACTAGATTATTGACTCTAGTGCAAGTGGGAGACTGCTGGAGATATGCCCAAGAGGCAATAATAAAATGGTTATTATCATATCTTCACACTTATGATAAATGTTTACATACCATGCTATAATTGTATTAACCGGAAACATTAATACTTGTGTGATTTGTAAACATAAAAGAGTCCCTAGTAAAGCCTCTTGTTAAACTAGCTTGTTGGTTAATATGATCATGGTTTCTTGATCATGAACATTGAGATGTTATTAACAACAAGATCATATCGTTAGGAGAATGATATGGTGGACATGCTCCTATAGATAAGCGTAGCATAAAGATCAAGTCATTTCAATAGTTCAATTGCTATATGCTTTCTGATACATAGTAACCTAATTCCTTCGACCATGAGATCATGCATATCACCTTTACCGGATGGATGCTTTGATGTCATCAAACACCACACCATAACTGGGTGGCTATAAAGGTGGCATTGAGTTTTCGGAAAGTATTGATTGAAACACATGGATCAAGAGTGAGATTTGTCCATCCATATGACGGATAGATATACTCTGGGCCCTCTCGGTGAAATGTCATCCAATTAGCTTGCAAGCATGTGACTGGGTCACAAGGGATCACATATCACGGGAACGAGAAAAGAGTACTTATCAGTAATGAGGTTGAACTAGGTATGCAGAGATACCGACGATCATAACCTCGGATAAGTAAACTATCGTGAGACAAAGGGAAATTGGTATCGTATGTAAGTGGTTCATTCGATCGCAAAGTAATCGTAGAAATATGTGGGAGCCATATGAATTTCTAGATTCCTCTATTGGTTATTGATCGGAGAAGTGTCTCGATCATGTCCGCATAATTCACGAACCGTAGGGAGACACACTTAAGGATTCAACGTTGTTTGAGTAGTTATGGAATGATGAGAAGGATACCGAATGTTGTTCGGAGTCTCGGATGGGATCCGGGATATCACGAGGAGATCCGGAATGGTCCGAAGAATAAGATTCATATAAGGAAAGTCCCGTTTCGGAGTTACGGAATGATTCCGGTGTTTTCATCGGGAACATTCTAGAAGGTTCCGGAATGTCCCAAGACTCGGGGAAGGGGTACATGAATGTGTTGTATCAAGTTGGTATGATTGCATCATGTACTAAGTGTCATCGCTGTACCAAATAGAGGGTTTAATCAAATCCTAGTTTGAAAAGTCAAACGGCTAGTTTGAAAAGTCAAACGGCTAGTTTTGGTAAAGAGGAGAAGGAGGTTTGATTGAAACCGAGTTGGGGAGGAGTTCCCTCCTCCAACCGGCGGCCCACCTCCAAGACGAGTTGGGGAGGTACTCCCCTCCCCTTGGCCGCACCTCCCACCTATAAAGGGAGGGGCAGGGCTGCCCCTCCAAGACACACAAGTTCCTATCCTCTAAATCTAAACCCTAGCCACAGCCTCCGGTTTAGAGCCGTTTTGGTTTAGAGCTTCTAATTGCCCTAGCCTTCGGTTTAGAGCCCTCTAATTGGTGTGTATAATCCCTAGACCACTAAAGCCTCTCTCTCCACCATACTGCACCGCTTAAGCGAAGCCTGCGGGATCTCCTCTACTTCCGGTACCACGCCGTTGTCTTTGAGAATCGCGAGGAGAGTGCTACAACCTCCGTCTTTGGAACAAGGGAGAGGAAGGTCTTTGTCGAATCGAACGATGTGACCGATCAAGGAGCGCTACGAACGTGGCGCCGGAAGGATCGTCTACGCGATCTTGAGATCGGAAAGAGTACGACTACATCATCCACGAGAATCTGCTCTCGTTAACCACTTTGGAATCTTCGAGGGTAAGTTATTCCATCGACTCGTTGCTGCAATCTAGTAGATAGATCTTGGCTTGTTTGTTTGTATGCGATAGAAAATTTTTGTTTTCCATGCTACGAACCCCTACACCCCCAAACCCTAGCCAACAACCACCGCCTATGAGCTCCCTGGCCACCGCTACCGTCGACATTGGCAGCACTCGACCGTCAAAGGCGGCCACATGGCTTGCGCGCACGACGTGCATCCCTCACATGGGGGATTCGCGTCAAAGGGGCCAACGTCTATCGAATCATGGTGGAGCTCTACAGGGGTCATTGCGACGGTGCGGGAAGACGGTTGCAGCTGCTCTATCGAGACATTGACATATAGAACAACAAGATATATTCACAACACAACATTATATATTCATAGCACAACTTGATATATTCATACAATCAACTACATATAATAGCACATCATTATAGTCAACTACATATATATAGTTGAGCCAGCTAACTATATAGCTCTAACTACTAGTGCTTAAAAGGATTATCGGCAACAATGTCCGTGCCATATCTAATGGCAGCAGCAGGAATCTTGTCATCTAAAGAAGTGTTAGAGTCGGTCGATACTCTAGGGCCTCGGTAGTCAAAGTAGCTCATGCGATATTCACAGAGATGGAAGACCAACTTCTCATGGACGTCCATCTTATAGGCATCGACCATCTCAGTCCACCTCGGACCATCAAAACAGGTGCGGTTCACCTTACTCGCGACTTAGACCATGTAGGTCTGTGCATTTTTCTTTAGAGGCAGTAGATCGGCCTGAAACTGTCCCTGATGCCACAATGGCCAATCGAAATGGTCCAAGAACTCAACTCTAAACTTTGTAGGTATGTTCTGCATATAGAATCATAAGAAAGCAACAATTAGCATGTAATTCAGCTATAGGGTATATATAGTTTGATTGCTTATGAATAGACATACCATACTAACTTCACAGTCAAAAGGGAGCACTATGACAATATTCTTGTTCTTGCACCCTTGGTAACCATAATGCTCACACCCATCATCATTCATTATACCTATATATGATCATGCAAACTTAGTTATATATACCATTTTAGCATCATAAGTAGCACAATATATCAACATAACACATAAGTAAGATTAGCTAGCATCATAAGTAGCACAATATATTAATATAACACATAAGTACTATGATATATAGCATAACAGTCATATGAGAACATCCTAAACTCGAGTAGACCCAGTGTCAGTGGCGTCGTCATGAACCAAGCTATCACAGAAAGAGAATGTCAGGCTGCCAGAGTCGTCCTGCTGCATGCCACAGGGGCCGGCCTCGTCCTACCCGCGCTAATACTGCTGCTGCGTGCCGAAGGGGCCAGAATCGTCCTTCCTACGCTGCTGCCACTGCCGGCTCTCGCTAAGGACCTCATACTGGACCGCCATCACCTGGGGATCAAGTAGGAGATCCCTGACCAAGGGTTCATCCTCCTCGCGATGGTGGAGCGCCAGTTGTCTCTCTGCCTGCTGGTGCTCCCTCTCCTCGACCCTCGTGGCGATCCTCATGCCCTCTGGCGCTAACAGATGCGCCACGTGACGGTCATCCTTAAAGTTGAGGACCGCTCTCGCCCCCAAGTGCTGGACCGCGGCGCAGTCGTAGGTGTGGGTCGCCTGCCACGGGAACATGAAGGTACCTAGCTGCATCTTTCCGTTGTCCACTGTGAGCTGAGCTTCCCAAGTCGGGGTCCTCATGGGTTTCTAGTAAATACCATGAAACCTCAGCTCCGGCTCCTACATGATACTAATTAAACAACAACATTTCATACAACAGTTAGTCAACATATAAGAAATGAATATATATGTACATTAAATAATCTACACTAAATCATCTACACTAAAATCATCTACACTAAATCATCTACTCTAAGATCATTTACCATAAATCATCTACACTAAATTATCTACTCTAAAATCATCTACCCCAAATCATGTACACTAAATCATATACACTAAATCATTTACTCTAAAATCATCTACCCTAAATCATCTACACAAATCATCTAAACTAAATCATCTACAATCACTGATTTACACTAAATCATCTATACTAAAACAAATAAAAAGGAGGGAAGAGGGGCTGACCGGTGGCGACGGCGAGATGGGGACGAGGCGGCGGTGGCTGCTGTGGTCGAGGCGGGGTGGTGACGGGGTAGACGGGATGAGGCGGTGACGACGAGATGGGGACTAGGCGGTGGTGGCCGATGCGGTCGAGGCGGGGGCAGCGAGACGGGCGGCAAGACGAGGACGAGGCGGGGGTGGTCGAAGTGGCAATGACGAGATGGGGACGAGGCGGCAGTGTGGCAGTTGGGGAATGAGAGGGAGAGTGGGGACGAAGGGGGAATTTGCGGGAAAGATGCTGTTCACGGGGCGGCGCGGGTTGAAAAATGTTGTCCAGATTGGTGGCTTTTGCAAATTCCAAACGCTACCACTAAATCTGGCCTGGTTCCACCTGTGGTTCCGCTGTAGTAGTGGCGTTCCCAGCACACCGAACGCCACCATTAAGCAATAGTACTGGCATTCGTTTTATTCCAGACGCCACTACTATATTCTCTTGCAGTAGTGGCGTCCAATTTATTATAGATGCCACTAGAAAAATGACTGCTATAAGGGTTTTCCTACTAGTGACTTTCTGTTGACATCGTGGGACATATCGGTGTTCGATTTACATGGGGTTGACAATGGTGAAGAATGCCATGCCAGATGAGATTAGAGGACTAGTAATGACGGACCAAGTCTTCGAGGCGATGAAGACTTCGCTTGGTGTTTCATGATTGCAGTTGTGGCATCGGTATGTGGGAGCCACAACATTGGAGGAGTACGTAGTCTTATTTTTCAGGATGAAAACTTAAGGTCTAACCTCTGTTGGTTGTCCGTGACAAATGCCTTGTTGAAATTATTGTTTTGAGAGTGCAGATTTTTTTCAGCGTGAAAATCTGAGATCTTTGATCAAGCGACCGACTGGCGGCCCCGATGGACTGTTTTCTTCTTCTTTTTTGTTTTTCTTGATGTGTCCATTCTTGACATCTTTTGACATTTGGTTGGTGTAGAGGACAGTTGTAATTGGTATTTTCACGATATTTATATATTTTCATGGTAAAAAATCCCTTTATTGAAAAATTGATTTTACCAACTTAGGGCTTCACATTTCCTCTCTAAATTGATGTCATTTAGTGCTACATGGTCCAAGATTTGAAATCCCGACCGTCGTAATTCCATGGCGGCCACACCAAAGATGGAACTGAACAATTGCTACGAGTCAGACAAGAAAACCGACTACAGTTTATGGTCGAAAACTATCTCTAATGCGCAGTTCTGAACCAAGCATGGTCCTTCTCCGATGCTATATCATAGCATACTACGTATATGAATAGCTTTAAAAAATATTCCAAAAATCAAAGATTTCAACAAGAATAAAAGATATAGTGAAGCAGATAGATGTTTTAGCTGTGTGCATCTGTAATTGACGAGGTTTAATCTCATCAATGCCCATTGTTATGGACTTGGGTTTTGGAGAAGATGGGGATGCTGGAGATCGTGGAACGGTTAGAAAACAAGCAACACGGGGACACAAGGTTTACCCAGGTTCAGGCCCCCGGAGGGAAAATCCTACTCCTTCTTGTCTTCTCTTGATTATGGCGGAGCCGAAGGTTACAGGGGTGCGCAGATGCAATCTGGCGTGGAGGTGTGTATGCAAAATTATGAGGATAGGATCTAGGTCGTGCCCTCCTAGCCTTTATATAGACTCAGGCAGGTCCCGGGCATAGACCTAGTCGGTTACAGGTTTTAGGGTTTTACCCCTTTGAATTACCTATCTACTCTAGTCTTGCTCTCCAAGGATCCGAAAGCGTCATGGGCCTTGGCCACCTGAAAATCTTCATGGGCCGGCGTATAATTGCCGTTGGCCTTCCTTGGGCTGGACCAGGTATGCTAAGATCATGTACCCACGGGGTATAACCATGTCAGTAGCCCCCGAGTGTTCAGTCAAATCATAGATTAAGCTGAGAACTCTGCAATCTTTCGGGTGCAACTATGTATTTCAATAGTTCATGTGCAGGGATTGTTGATGCGTGTGCCTGACTCACCCGACGGATCAGGGTCAGTTAACTGTCTTAGGAAGAAACAACACGATCTTCTTCAGGTTGGAGTCCCTCAACTCTAACCCGGAACATATGTTGCGTAATTCGACTCGGGCCACGGAGGACTTACAGGAGTGGAATTCCAGTGAATTTAATTGATGTACCCAACGCATCCATCGGGATTTTTCATCGCACCTGTTAGCACGGGTTTTTACTAGCAGAGCGCAGTCGTGTGCGTTGTCAGGCCATCATATGATATCTGTAGGTCTTATCTTTGTGTCGCAGACACAGCATCCGAATGTTTATCACCGCGGAGGTGTTTTGGGTGGTCAAGGAGAACGTTGCTCACTTAACGTTTAGTTGGGGCAGAGTTGCCGAAAAGTTTTTGTATGCTGACCCGAAGGATCGCGGTCGAAGAATTCATAGGGTGCGCGACCAGCGCTCCCTATGGGAGTAGCCCCGAGTGTCTGTTCGAGTCGTAGACTCGAGCGGAGACTTTAATTCAGACGTTGTTCAGTTGTAAGTCCGTAGGACACAAAAAAATTCGGATGATTAAATCCGTCCTCCCTATGGGAGTAACCCCCGAGTCCGTAATGGAGTTGTAGACTCGACGGAGGACTCGAAGTAATAGTTCATTTCTATTCATCTTTCGGGTGCGCGGCCAGCGCTCCTGATAGGATTAGCCCCCGAGTAATTGGTCGAATCGTAGATTCGAGTGAGTACTCTTAGCTTTGAAGCCAAAGAAATTGTAACTGCTGCTAGTGTAGCTTTTGATGACGTCAGTGCTGACGATCGATGACCTCAAGCGTCTGCTGCGCTAGAGATGACTTAACTGCACGAACGTGGGTCCCACTGTCTGACCTTGAATTGACCGGTCACGCGCGGCGTGGAGATAATTGCGGCGTTGCCTTGATTTCCGCGCGTAGTGGACGGCGTGTTAGCGACGGTTCGTTGTGATGCTGACACGTGTATGTCCAGATCCTGTCGTTGGCGTTAGGTCTTCTTGATGGACGGCTGCCGCGCGTCGTCCTTGTCGTTATAATCCTTGGGGAAAACTTTAGTTTGTTTTCACCGCATCTGTTCTTTCTTTCACTGCTTCCTTGTGTTCTGAGAGCTCTTGCTGCGCGCTGGAATATTCCTTCACATTTCCTTCTTCCATTCTGCGCTCTCGCCGCCGATGCCGCCGTACCGCGATGGGGAAGCCGAAGAAGTCGTCGTCTGTGGTTGGTACCAGCGCCACTTGAGGGAGGAAAAGTGCCGCCGCTACCCATGTCACCGACGGTGGCTGGCGGCGATCGGAGACGCGGGAGAGTGATCTCCGCAGGCTTCGCGAGCGGGGCCTGATCCCGCAGGATAGGGAGGCCGTTAAACTCCCAGGCAATGAGGTAATCCCCCGTCCTCCCGTTGGGTATCGGGTTATGTTCCTTGCCTTTGTCATTCGCGGATTTTCCTTCCCAGTCCACGACTTCCTTCGTGGACTTTCTCAGACGGTGTCCAATTGCACCATCTTTCCCCAATTCTCTTCTTCACATTGCTTGTTTTATCACTTTCTGAGTCTTGGCTCGGTGAGTCAGACTTTGGCCTCTTCCGGAAACTTTATTCCGTGAAGAGGCAATCTGGTTCGGATGGTGTTTATCCCATTGGGGGTTGCATCATTTCCCTCAAGCCCAATCTGATTTTCTTTTCTTTTTCCATGTCCGAATCATCCGATCTTGGCGGAGGCGATGGTTTTATATCCGCGACTCCGTAGTACCTGGGCAAGATTTTGGTCTTGTTCCTTTCGACCCCTCCCAAAATATTGAGCCAAAAAGGTCTTGGAAAAACAAGATCTTGGATGGCGAGGTGGCGGAGATAGAAGCTCTCTATCGTCGGGTGGAGGATCTCCAGTTGATTCCAGATAAGGAAGTGAACGGTGTGGATATCATCCGCACCTTTCTCGAGCGTCGGGTGCAGCCACTCCAGGCTAGGGCGCACCCAATGTTCCTTTACGTTGGCCGGCGTGATTCGACGAGGGTCTCGGCTGAGAAATTCTCCCAGGGAGATCTCGACAGGGCCCTTCGCTCTTGAAGTTCAAGGTCGAGAGGATATCCGGAAGTCGGACTCCTCCGTTTTCTTCTTCGCTTCTGTTCCGGTGTAGATCCGTCGCATAGCGCTATTTTTCATCGCATTGTATTTGTGTTTGTTTGCTAACAAATTGTTCTTCTTCTTTGTCGAGCTTCAAAGTGCGGTATGTCGCCTCCGTTGCAAGTATATCCGGATGCTCGGATAATGATGTGGTTGATTCCATGTCCAAGCTGCCATCAGCGATCTCCATGAAGATGCTAACGAAGTCGGCGAGGACCACACTGCAAACGATCGTGGAGCTCAGTAGTCTTCGGATGCTTCACTCCTCGACTCCTAGGAATCCTCTATGTCTTGAGCGTCATAGTGATGGGCATGGAGGCTCTTCCTCCTATTCTGCTCTTCCTGCGGGTTGTAGCGCCCAAATCCGCCAAATGGGGAAGAAGGAAAAAGAAGGAAGATAAGAAGGAAGAGAAGAAAGAGGAGAAGAGGGTCCAAGGACCCTCCTGTCTTCAACCCGAGCTCATTGACTCGTAAGTTTCCTCTACGCTTTTCTTCATTGACTTTGTGCTTGTGCTAATTTGTCCTTGTGCAGGCACTCTTCCAACGATTCCTCCAGTGGTGGTGCTCGAGAGATGATGGGGGAGTCGAAAGTTGTGTCTCCTACTCCTCAGACGGTGGAAACTTCTGAGGGTGCTGCTCAATCCTCTCTGGAGAGGTCTGTGGTTCGCCTCGATTTGCTAGCGGACCTTCGACGTCGCCCTCGGATCATGTAAGCCTCCTGTCATGGGTGGAGCCCCCGAGCGTTTGTGAAAGAGTTTTCTTGTTTTGTTCTTCCTTCGAGTCTCGGGAGCCCCAGCCGCTGTGTGTACTTTGCTTCTGTTCTTTTCTGTTGGGCGTAGCCCCCGAGCCCTTTTTCTGACTGGTAGGTCTTCTTCCTACAGCCTTTTGTGCAAGATGCTGCGATCGTGCAGAGCACTGTGTTGGAGGCCAGCCTCAAACATCTTCAAGGTCGTTATGCCTTTGATGTTTGCTTCTTCGTGTATTCTTGTCCTGTTATCTGACACCTATATTTTTTGGAATGCAGAGGAGCATAACACCTCCCTTCGTGAGATCGATGCTCTCAAAAAGAGCCTTGGTCAACGGAGAAGAAGGCCATGGTCGCCATTGGTGCGAAGGAGCGCCTCGCACTGGATCTGGCTACTGCGGCCGAGGCTAAGGAGCGCCGCACAGAGGCCACATGAGCGAGCAGCTTGCTACCGCAAGGCTGCGTGAAAGAGAGGTGGCTGGCAAGCTCATGGCAGCTGCCAAGGCTGTTTCGGGTAAGTAACTTCGCTTGCATTTTCTTGTCTTTCTTTTGCGGAGTTTTTTCTCATTGCTTCTCTTTATTGTCTCAGATGCCGCGGGCATCGATTTTGACCGCGGTGCTCTGGAGCACGGGAGTGCTCTAGATGATGCTCTTGCGGTCGAAGATCGCCGCACCATCATCACCTCACTTGCCAAGGCTAAGGAGGTCCTTGGCGCTTCTGTGGAGCTTGTCCCCAAGGCCCTTGATGATGTTAACGCTTGTCGGAGGCGCTGCGTCATAAGCGCAAGGTAAGGGCATCGGCGCATCTGTCGGGCTGGCGATGGCTTTGGCGGCTAGACCTTCCCTAGATCACCTCCCGGATGCCGACTAATGCGGATGGATCCGAGGTAGCCTTCGCTACCTATTCTTCTCTTTGTAAGCGATATGGGCCAAAGCTGATTGATCTGCTGGCCGAGTACGCACTATGGCAGCAGGGGGAAGCCAAGGCGAGGCAGTCCGGCTCCGAGGCTACTCAGGGTGTCACGTCTTAGGTGTTGTAGCTGTAGGATAGCTTTAGTTTTCTTTTGTTGTAATTATGCTGATGATCAAATCCTTGTGCCACGTAGTGGCCTTTTATGCACTTAATGAATTCTGTTGAGATGTGTTCTCCTCTGTCTGAGTGTTCATGTCTTTTGCCTTTCTGCTGCTCTAGGGTCCTTCGGGTGCTGATCCCATTGACGCCTCACCTACCGCGCGGCTGCGGCCATCCTTGGATGATTCGTCGCAGCTTGCTTTCCTTCGAGACCGTGTTCGTAGTCTCGAGAAGGAGTTGCTTGGGGTGCGTGGCCATGCCGACGTTTGGAGGTCCAAGGCGGATCGCGGTTCGGCCAGAGAGGAGTACTTGATGGCGGAATTGCTTCGACTGTCTGAGCAGCTTCAGTGTAAGTTTTTTCGAGCTGCTGCTCATTTCTTCGGATGTGTATGCTGGCCTTGAACCTTACTTTTGTGCGAGTATCGCAGGTGCTAACCTTGCTCCAAGGGAGTAGAAAGAGCATGTTGTTGTTCGGGTCAATTGTTTGACTCAACAGGACATGGAAGCTGGCGGGTTCTTCTGGATGGATCGCGACCGTGCCATGGCTCTGGCGACGGTGCAGGATCGTGTTCACCAAGTATCGCGGGTGCTTCGTCAAGTGCAGACTTCACTCTCGTCGGTTCTGCATGTGATGTTTCCCCTGGATGCTGTGCCATCAACCCTGTCCGGTCTTCTGTCTAGATTTCGAAGCGTGACTCATGTCCAGGAATTGGTGAGGCAACAGCTCGTCGCAGGGGTGAGGGCTGCGTTGTCCCTTGTTAGGCTACATCGTCCTGATGTAGATCTTTTGTTGTAGCGGCTGGGCCACCTCTTCGGACGGATGGTGGCGAGTGGGATATGCGTCCGCATTATGCGGCTGTAAGGCAGTATGCCGAGCAGGTCGTAGATTTGTTTAAGCAGCGTGCTTAAGTTATTCTTCAGAATAGGTAGTACCTGTAAAAGAGATAGATGTAAAATTTGTATATTTTGACTGGGCATGTTGTGCCCTTTGTTATAAAGGTTTGTTTGAGCACGCAGTGCTTTTATTTGAGTACGTGTCCTTTTCGTTAGCCTGACGTTGTCCGCTACTCAGGTGTACACGTGTTATCCTCAGTCGATGAAATCGTGAGGTGGGGGGATCCCCCGAGTGCGTTTGTAGCATGAAGTAAAGTTGCAAATAGCAAACGAAATTTTGGGGCGAGACACTTAGCTTTATTTATATCGTAATGGAGGAAGTACATTGTTCGGCTGAATAGCCTTGGCTAAAAAGCCTTATTGAAAGTAAAGGGGTAGGTAGCTAGGGGTAGAATCGTTGCAAGTGTGCGATGTTCCATGGGTTGGAGTATGCGACTCCAGACTCCACGTGCTTGAGGCGATAGGCGCCACCTGGGATGACTTCGGTGATGATGTAGGGCCCTTCCCATGGTGACTCGAATTTCTTCGGTCGCTCTTGCTTGAGTCGCAAGACAAGGTCTCCTTCGACGAAGGACCTTGGGCGCAGCCGGCGGTTGTGGTAGTTGCGGAGACTCTGATGGTACACCGCTGATCGAGCTGCTGCTACGTCTCTTGCCTCGTCGAGTCTGTCGACGGCGTCTTCGAGTGCAGCCGTGGATTCGGCTTATGTGACGACCGGGGGCCTGGCGTACTTGACTGGTAGCAACCGGCTCCATGCACCATGAAGAACAGTGTGTAGCCGGTGGAGCTGTTTGGCGTAGTGCGCAAACTCCATAGGACGGATGGTAGCTCTTCCGTCCAGGCTCCGGCCTTTCGTTCGAGTGGGATCATGAGGCGCTTCTTGATGCCAGCGCCGATTATGCCGTTGGCCTTTTCGACTTGTCCATTCGTTTGCGGGTGAGCCACTGAGGCGTATGTGATGTTGATCCCGAGGCCTTCGCAGAAGTCTTGGAATTCTTTGGAGATGAAGTTCGATCCATTGTCGGTGATGATGCTGTGCGGTACGCCGAACCTATAAACAATGGATTCAAAGAACTTGACGGCGGTCTTGCCCTTTTGGTTGGTGACCGACATGGCTTCGACCCACTTGGTGAATTTGTCGATTGCGACCAGGAGGTAGACGTGCCCCCCTTTCGAGGACTTTGGCAGTTTGCCGATCATGTCGAGGCCCCATTGAGCAAAGGTCCAGGCTATAGGTATGGGTCTGAGCTCTGACCTGGGTGCGTGTGGTTTGTCGACGAACCTTTGGCACCCGTTGCATCTTCGGACGATGTCCTTTGCATCGCTCATGGCCGTTGGCCAGTAGAATCCAGCTCGTAGAGCTTTGGCGACAAGGGAGCGACTGCCTGCGTGATGGCCGCAGATGCCCTCGTGGATGTCTTGGAGGATGGTTTTCCCGTCACCGATGGTGATGCACCTTTGTAGTACACCCGTAATACTGTGCTTGTACAGCTCGCCATTGATGATGGTGAAAGCTTTTGACCGACGAGATATGCGCCGGGCATTCGTCGGGCCGATTCTCCGCTTATCAAGAAGCGGAGGTACGTGGCGTCCAAGTTTCTTCGACTTCCATGACCTACATCAGGTTGGCCATAGCGACCTCGTGTCTAGTTTCGGGTCCTTGTCCTTCGTGCAGCGTAGCCCCGAGTGTTCTTCTTCGGTGATCCTTGGGAATTTCCGCTGATGGATGGCACGCAGATCTGTTCGAGAACACACCGGTGGCACCTTTGCGCAGTGGAGCCGATGTTGGCGAGTCTGTCGGCTTCCTCGTTGCTTCTCTTCCAACGTGCGGCTCGCGGCCGTCGAATTCTCCTTCAAGTGCGTTGTAGAGTGCGATGCGCGATCATGTTTTGGCGTGTCGTCGCATCATTATATCTTGACGACGAGGTTGGAGTCACCGTAGATGACCAGCGGCGTTGCGCGCAGATCTTTGCCATCCTCATGCCGTGGATGAGGGCTTCGATTCGGCCTCATTGTTGGAAGCTCGAATTTCATTCGAAGACGATTCATCTCGTCGCCTGCGAGGTCAAGATGACTCTGCTCGCCTTCGCGCTTGGAGCCGTCGGCGCATCGTCCATGACCGCGACATGTCCGGGGTGTCCGGCCGCAACTCCATCCAATGTACAAGGAAGTCCGGGAGTACTTGAGACTTGATTAAGTCGCTTCGTGACGATGTCCGTGGGTGTTGTCACCGATGCCCCATAGGGCACGCATCCTGTGGCCTCGGGTTATTCAGATCTTTGTTTAGGGGTGCCGTTGTGACCATCACCGTGCTCCTGAAGTAATGGCTCACCGTCGAGCCGTCATGAACACGCCGTGGCGAAGTTCTGGTAGTGAGGTACCTCTGCTTTGTTGGCGTCGATTACCGAGGTAGTAGATTGGGCGTTGGACCCCATGGGTCTTGCCTTCTTCGGGTTGTTCGACCACTAGCACGGTGCTGACCACCTGGTGTGTGGCTGCTATGTACAGCAGCAGAGGCTCGCGCTCCTTTGGCGTGACCAAAACGGGCGAGGTGGAGAGTAGCCGTTTGAGGCTTTCGAACGCATCGCTTCGGCGCCCTCAAATTTATCGCCTTGCGTAGCGGTGGTAGAATGGCGGCCTTCTCGCCCATGCGGTGATGAATCTTCTCAACGCCGCTATTCGCCCCGCGAAATGCCGGACACCCTTGAGGTTTTTCGCTTCTCCATTGCCATGATGGCCTGATTTTCTTGGTTCGCCTCGATCCTCGCCGAGATGAAGTACCAAGTAGCTGGCCGATGGGCCAAGGCACTTTTCGGGTTTGAGCCTGATCCTGTAGCGATCAAGGTTATCGAACGTCTCGCGGAGATCGTCGATGAGCGTTCTTGCCTCCCTGGTTTTGATGAATATGTCGTCGACATAGACTTGGAAGTTGCGACCGATCTGGTCCTTGAGGCATGCCTGCATGCATCGCTGGTACGTGGCACCTGCGTTCTTTAGCCCGAAGGGCATTGTGTTGTAGTAGAACACTCCGAATGGTGTAATAAACGCCGTTTTCTCTTGATCTTCGACCTTGAGTCGAATCTGGTTGTAGCCTAAGTAGGCGTCGAGAAAGGAGAGTTTCTCACATCCTGCGGTCGAATCGATGATTTGGTCTATCCGAGGAAGGGGGAAGTGGTCCTTTGGGCAGTGCTTGTTTAGCGACGTGAAGTCCATGCACATCCACAGGATATCCATGTCTTTCTTGGGAACCATCACTGTATTTGCGAGCCACTTGCTTTCTTTGATCTCCCTGATGAAGTCTGCGGCGAGTAGCCTGTTTATTTCCTTCCCGGCTCGTGGCTCGACGCTCTCGGACGGACCGCTGACGGGGTTGGTGTCTAGAAAGATGTTGACTGCGTGCTCGACGTCCTCGAACTCTGGCATGTCCGCAGGACACCAGCGAAGATTTCCAGCTCACGGAGGAATTGACGAAGCGCTTTCCTATGCTTGGGCTGAGGTCGTTGGCGATCAGCGCCGTCTTGGAGGCATCCGTCGGATGGACCTGCACCTTCTTTGTGTTGAAGGTGGAGTCGAAGGACATGTCAGGTGCGTTTTGTCGTGTGACTGGGGGTGCCCCATTGTCCGTCACCTCGCGGAGCCTTACGAGCTCCTCCTGCATGCCGAATGATTGGGAGATTCTGTTGAAATCCCTGTCGCATTGGTCTGATCGGGTGAAGCTCCCGTGGATTATGATGACGCCCTTTGGTCCTGGCATCTTGAGTAGCAGGTATGCGTAGTGTGGGACAGCCAAGAACCTTGCGAATGCTACATGCCCGAGGATGGCGTGGTATTGTGATGGCCAGTCCACCACTTCGAATTCGAGTCGCTCGAGTCGGAAGTTGTCCGGCTTGCCGAAGATGACGTCGAGCCATATTTTGCCCAGGAGGAATATGCCTTTTCCTGGGACGATGCCATGGAATGTTGTGTCTGACTGTTCCAGGCTGCACTGCGGGATCCGCATTGCCACTAGGGTACTTGTGAACATCAGGTTGATGCCGCTGCCGCCGTCCATGAAGACGCGGCTCATCTCGAAACCTCCGATCTGCGCCTCCAGCACCAGGGCAGCATGACCTGGGCGAGGGATCTGGCAAGGGTGATCCGAACGACTGAACGTGATGCAGGACTCGATCCGCCGAGGTACTCGAGGATGGAGGTGGAGTTGCCAGCCGAGTTGATCGACGGTGATTTTCTTCGCACCCTATTCGGGGCGCCCTTCCGATCATCAGTGCTCCTTTCGGCGGGGGATACCCGTTCCCAGCGTTGTTCTGTGCTGGTGCGACTGGTTGGTTTGGGCCTCCCACGAGTGGCGGTGGAGGAGCTCCATGCGCTATCTCACCTGGAGCGGGTGTGTTCCCGAATCCAGGAAGTGGAGCTTGCTGCCTCATCTGGACCATGCTTTCGAAGTTTCGGAACTTGGCGGTCCTTGAGCATGTGGCTTGCCTTCTTCTTGCCATCCTGCTTGTCGATGTAGAAGTGGATGGTGCATGGACCCGAAAGTTTTTCGTATGTTGAGGGTCTGTTATCGCGGTTGCGGCGCTGCCACGACTGTGATGGGCGTCCTCCATCGCGGAAGTTTCCTCCGCGATATCCTCCGCTGTTGCGGTTGGCATCGTTGCGGCGATCGGTGTAGCCGGCCGCGACCATGTCAGGTCCATCGCGATCGTTGTAGACGCGTGACCTTCTCTTGCTACGGCGCTCTCGTCGTCGGCTGTAGTCGTCCTCTTCTTCCGATTGTGCTCGGTGGATGGAATCTTCGCCGTCAGCCCACCTGTTGGCGATGTCCATGAGGTGGTCGAGTGTTTTGGGCTTGACGTGCCCGAGTTCCTCCTTGAAGTCTTGGCGCTTGACGCCGTCCCTGAAGGCGTCGATGGCCCTCTCTTCGGAGATGTGCGTTGCGGAGTTCTTGTTGTTGGACCAGTGTAGTATGTACGAGCGAATGGATTTGCCTGTTCGTTGGGTGCAGGCTCGCAATTCCTCGATTGAGGCGGGCCTCTTGCTGGTTCCTTTGAAGTTTCTGATGAAGCTGTAAGCTAGCTCATCCCAACTTCAGATGGACCCTGAAGATAGGCTGCTAAGCCAGATCCGAGCTGCTCCTGTCAGCTGCAGCTGAAGGCATTGCATGGCGGTTTCCTTGTTTCCGCCGTGCAATTTGACGGATGACAGGTGGTCGCTTAGCCATGCCTTTGGGTCCTGTGTGCCGTCAAACTTCGGAGTATCTGAAGGAAGCTTGAAATTTCGCGGCATCTTTGTTCGTCGAACAGATCTGCTGAAGCATCAAGCTCCGCAGAGTTCTCCTTTGTCTTTGTTCATCTCGGATTCAAACGAGCATGCGCGCTTGGCTCGCGCTTTGTCGATTTTGCGCTGTGTGAGCGTGTCCCTGGCATCGTAATCGCGATTGCGGTGACGCGAACTCTTGTTCCTTCGAGGAAGGTCATGGTCCTCTTCTTCGGATGAAGGGGTGGGTCCGCGGTCGAACCTGACCGGAGCTTTCTTCTTCGGCTCCGTAGGAGATTCCCAGTGGGCCAGGCTCCGACGAGTCGAGTCCGTAAGTGCGGACTTGTGCATGGCTCTTTCGTCCCCCTCCGGTGGTGGGTGGGCGCAGGAGTCTGTGATGGCTGCCATGATCGCAGCTGCGGCGTTTTCGGAATGACGTTGCCGTCGGCGTCCATCTCCATGAAGGATGTGTGGAGGTTCGGGTCACCTCACGGCGCTCCTTGGGATCCATGTTCTCCATCAAGGCGGTGCTTGTTGCCTTGGTTGTCGTTCGAGCTAGCCGATGCCCATGGCGGAGGCGTGGCTCGTCTTGCGCCGACTCGAGGTCGCTTGCTTGCGTTTGTCAAGCACCTCCGCATCTTGACACCTTCTTGTGCTCCTCGATCGAGGCGGATGGTAGGCCATCGCAGATCCGTGAGGAGTCTGCGCGGGACTATGTTGCCGCCACGGCGTTGCATGCCTAGGCCCATCCTTCTTTGCTAAAGGCGGATGACATGGCGTTGTTGTCCCCTTTGGGGGGCGGCTTCTGTTCCCGCCGCTTCGATCTGGCGGGTTAGGTGTCGGGTTGGGCGGCGGGTTGGGCGCCTGCTGGTCCACGTCGCTCTGGATGACTATGGCACATTGGTAGCGTTCGTAGATTGGTCTGCTGCTGCCACAACTTTCGGATCCGGAACCGTAGGTTCCTTCATCCGATGGCGGATCGCACAGATCGGAGTTGCAGCTGCTGCTGTCGTAGGAATCATCTGTTGATGATGTTGTGCATAGCACGGGTTGTGGGGTCCATGAAGCGGGCCTGATTGATGGTAGGGGCACCCGCTCAGGGAGGCAGAGGTGCGGTTGCCCGCTGGGCGAAACTCCCGAGCAGATCTCGAGTCCGTCGCCTCACGGGTTCAAGTCCTTCATGGTGGCGGTGAGTGGGCGGTGAAGTCGAAAGCCAAGAGGAGGTGACTCTCCGCAGAGTTGTAGATCGATCGGGTTGGGACCGTCACGATCGCCTGATCAGCGCCCCAATTCCCAGACGGCCAATTGACGAGGTTTAATCTCATCAATGCCCATTGTTATGGACTTGGGTTTTGGAGAAGATGGGGATCTTTGGAGATCGTGGAACGGTTAGCAAACAAGCAACACGGGACACAAGGTTTACCTGTGTTCGTGCCCCTGGGAAAACCATACTCCTGCTTGTCTTCTCTTGATTATAGCGGAACCGAAGGTTATAGGGTGCGTAGATGCAATCTGGCGTGGAGGTGTGTATGCGAAAGTATGAGGAGAGGATCTAGGCCATACCCTCCTAGCCTTTATATAGACTCAGGCAGGTCCCGGGCATAGACCTAGTCGGTTACAGGTTCTAGGGTTTTACCCCTTTGAATTTCCTATCTACTCTAGTCTTCCTCTCCAAGGATCCGAAAGCGTCATGGGCCTTGGCCACCCGAAAATCTTCATGGGCCGGCGTATAATTGCCGTGGGCCTTTCTTGGGCTGGACCAGGTATGCTCAGATCATGTACCCGCGGGGTATAACCATGTCAGTAATGCCAATAGGATAATACATTGTTGTAGAGGCAGGGTATAATTGGTATCATCACGATATTAATATATACTCCTTTCCAAAAAAAGATAGATGTTTTAGTGTGATCAGCTATGTTTAACAATCAAGATTTGCATTATATGATCTCTTACTCCACACCCTCATCATAGCATGCTATATCAAAATAGCACTGATTCTATAATAACATGCTATATTTGAAATAGCACTAATTATATAATGTTTTTGCCCAGATCTAGCATCTTATGAACTAGTGCAAGCACAAAATATCTAGGAGAAAGGAGGGGTGATATTGCAGAAGGTCTAGGAGAAAGGAGGGGAAACGGCTAAGAGCAAGTACAATAAGCTTATGTAAGCAAGTTATAAGATTTTAAATAATATATTTGAGATGATGCGGAGGTAAGAGAAGTGGAGAGAAGATTAGTGGGCTCACATGCAAGAGCTAGCTATAGCACGTGCTTCTAGACATTTTTGTGAATGTAAGGTGTGCCTTAGACAGACAAATAAAATAGTACATAGTTATAGCTAACTATTGTATATGTGAATGTAAGGTGGGATTTCGCCAAATAAAGTAGTACATAATTTTTTTTAGAAACACGGTACAAACGTAGACGCTCACAATGCATACATACACTCATCCCTATAAACACACGCACGCACACCCTACCTCTATGAGCACCTCCAAGAGACTGAGCCAGCGGGTCTTGAGATTGACAAAGAATATTCCGTCTTTATAAAACACCAAAGTGTCAAACCTGGGATTTGAACTCTGGTGGGCTGAGGGTACCACTACCCTCCTAACCATCCAACCACGGGTTGATTCTCAAAGTAGTACATAGTAGTACATAGTTATAGCTAATTATTGTATATGTTAACTATTAAGTTGGCTATAGATAACATGAAGGTGGCTTATAGCCAACGGCGGGCTTTATTATTGAACTTACTCTAAGCAAAGAAGTCCTCTCTGTGCGTGCAAGTGGCCACCTTATGTATCGGCCGCGGTGGGACCAGGCAGGTCTACGAACCCCTCCGAAAGAAGCAGGTGATTGTCAGACCAGAATTTAATCCACTCTATCCCGGTCTGAGCAACCTAATATATGCACATATGTACCTTACTGAACAAACAGGATGGCACAGATTGCCAAAGAACTGTTGACTACCAATCAACTCCATTCGTTCTAAAATATAAGATGTTTTAGCCTTTTTTTCTGAAATGTATGTATCTAGACGACTTTTAGTGTATAGATTTAGAGCAAAATGAGTGAACTTATGTAAATGTCTAGATACATGCGTTTTAGAAAAAGACTAAAACATCTTATAATTTGAAACGTGGGAGTAGATTTCACAGGCAATTCGCACCCAGGTGCCCTCTTGGTTGGAAAATGTCATTAATTTAGCAAGGCAGTCCATTTTGTTATCGCTAGGCCCTGTGCCTATATATGCCTCGGTGGTTCCAGGAACAAGCCCCATGGTCATGGATCCCATGACGCCTTAGCCTAGCTAGGCGCAAGGCTCAGTAGTTCCAGGAGACCGAGCCTCACAGATCCCAAAGCGCCTTAGAGCCTGGCGACATAGCCTGAGTGAAGTTCATCTGAGTCTGAGTGCCGTCTGGAGCTAGAGCTGGTACAGCAGTACATGGAGCAGAGAGAATAACTGCACGGTCTTGATATACATCTTCAGGTTGAGGGTGACACAAGGGCAACTGGCTGATGCCTGAATGTTGAGTGCCTGCAGAATGCCTTCCCAGATTGGCTGCGACTGCATGGTGGTGATATCCAGAGTGTTCGAGGGCACCAGGAGCAGCCAGGTGATCAGCCGAGCGCCCACGGCCAGGAACGAAGCGGCGCACAACCTCACCCAAGGGATCAAATGCATCGCCAGCAGAAGAGCTGGTACAGATCTGAGTGGATGGACCTTCATAATAATTGTTGAGCAAAAGAGGAGCTTGGAGTTAATACGGCAATATTCAAATCCAGATCCTATCTTACAAAGAAAATAAATAAGTAAATAGCAACCAGCTGCTAGGAAGTTCATATCAATATAATCATGATTTACAAGCCATGCATTATTTAACTATATGCAGTATTAGAGATAATAATGCTAATACTTTTTTTTTCAGAATTTACTGTTCTACTTTTAATAAAATACAATAGGTAGATTCTAGTTAAGAGGCTGCTCGGTTAGCCCATAAAAAAAGTCAGACCAAATATTTTTACTTTATTGCATATGGAAAACATAGAAAGAAAAAGATTTTCCAACTAGAACAGGATGAAGGAACCATTGTGGGTAAAGACAATTTGAAAGTCTATATTACTGAATACTAGAAAAGGCTATTTGGAGAGCCCGGGTATAATAGTTTCACTTTGATGGAGGAACGAATAGAGAATATCCCACAATTATCAGTTGGAGAAAATGTTATTCTAACGGCTGATTTTATCGAGAAAGAAATTACGGAGGTTATTTCTCAAATGGAACACAATAAAGCTCCAGGACCATATGGGTTTCCTGCTGAGTTTTATCAAACATTTTGGAATGTCATAAAAAACGACCTCATGGAGCTTTTTGGCCAATTGCATAGAGGAGAATTAACCCTATTTAAGTTGAGTTTTGGGCTGATTACTCTTTTACCCAAAAAGGAGAATGCGGTATAGACACAACAATATAGACCAATTTGTCTACTAAATGTTAGCTTCAAGATTTTTACCAAGGTAGTTATTAATTGCATTACGTACTTGGCTCATAAGGTGATTAGACCTTCCCAAACTTCCTTTATGTTGGACGACATATACTGGAGAGAGTAGTCGTCTTTCACGAAACCATACATGATCGTCATCTTAAGAAGCTAGATGTTGTGTTGTTCACATTGATTTTGAGAAGGAATATGGCATGGTTAAATGGTTTTCCTACAACAAGTTTTGCGTATGAAGGGTTTTGATGGTGGCGGTGTTGGAATAAGGGTTAATGATGATATTGGCCATTATTTCCAAACAATAAAAGGGTTGAGACAAGGGTCATCTTTTAACATTATTGTTGATATGTTGGATATTCTTATGGCCCGTGCTAAGGCGGATGGCCAAGTCGAAAGCCTTATACCTCACTTTGTGGAGGGAGGGGTTTGTATTCTTCAGTATGCGGATGATATGCTAATTCTTTGTATTTTTGAAAAACTCTCGGGTTTAAAGATCAATTTCTACAAGAGCGAAATTTTCTATTTTGGTCATGCAAAGGAGATGGAACATGAGTACAAGCAATTTTTTTGTTACGAGTCTAGATTCCTCCCCTTTCGGTACTCCCTCCATCCCAAGGCTTAAGGCCTACAACTTTTTTAAAAAGTCAAGCCATGTAAAGTTTGACCAAACTTTTAGAAAAAACTATCAAGAACTATTATATTATATAGATACCATGTGAAAATATGTTTCATGATGTATGAAAAGGTATGGATTACATGTTGTAAATATTAATATTTTTCTTTAAAAACTTGGTCAAACTTTAGGTAGTTTGACTTTTGAAAAAAGTTATGTCTTAAGACTTGGAACGGAGGTAGTATCTTGGAGTACCTATCCACTACAGGAAGTTACGAAATTTAGAATGAAATCCTGTGGAAAGCTGTTTTGTTTCTAAGCTAGGATGTTGGCAAGACAAACTACTATCCTATGGAGACTGCTTGGTCCTAATTAATTTGGTTCTGACTAGTCTACTGATGTTTATGCTTTCATTTTCAGAAATACCTAAGGGTGTAAGAAAACCTTTGGATTTCTTCAGATCTAGATTCCTCTGGCAAAGTAATGATACTAAGAAGAAACATAGATTATCCAAGTAGAATATCCTTTGCCGTCCCAAGGATCATGTATACCTATTGAGGTACTTGAGATAAAGAATAAGTGTTGCAAATGGTTGTTTAAATTACTTACCGAAGAAGGAATGTGGCAACAAATACTTACAAGGTAAAACTTTGTCTCAAGTAGAAGCAAAACCTCATGCGGGTTAAGGATGTGTTCTTTAACAATGGCATTTTCAAAATTGGATATGGAGAAAATGTACACTTCTAGGAAGATGTATGGTTAGGTGATACATCATTAGCAGAGCAATATCCATCTTTATACAATATTGCACAAAGGAAAAATATCTTGGTGGCAAATGTCCTTGCTCAAACACCTCTGAACATTGTTTTCAGAAGAAGTTTGACTGGCATAAGTAGACACAATGGTTGTATTTATGCCAGAGATTAATGATGGTTCACCTCACTCTAATAATCCTGATCAATTTGTTTGGAAGCTCACATCCACGGGTACTTTTACCATCAAATCTATGTATCTTGACCTAATAAACGACACTAAAGATAAACATATTTATGTGGTTCCTTAAGAATAAAGTTTTATTAACAAAAGACAACCTGGCAAAACGGAATTGGCATGGATGCCAAGAATGTTGCTTATGTGACTCCATGGAGTCTATACAACATTTGTTCCTTTCATGTCCTTTCGCCCATATAATTTGGCGTTTTCTTTGCTTATAAAATTGTGATAACTAATTTAATGCTTTCATGCTTAATAAATTGTGATAACTAATTTAATTTTCCACATAGGTATATGTGTATATGTGGTGCAGGATAAAGTCTTAATTATCTACATGTGAGCCTAACTAGACCATACCAGTGGCAACGTGATAAAAGACATTGCGTGGTATCGTAAAATTACTGTTGTACGTACATATAGCTCGTAGACTGTATTACGTGGTATGAAATTGTGTTTGTTTCATATGGAAATTATCTATTGAATCGGGAAACAATAATTTCTGTATGACTTTCCTTTTAAATACAACTGATGCTAACTATAAGTAGAAAGGTCATATTAATTTGATATATGGCATTGTCAACTACATGTATTATGTTTCTTTGTGATGGGTTTTGGATAGGGTTACAATGTTGCCAGCATTGACTTGTTGCTGAGCCAAAAACCAGAAAATAGTTCATGGTGGCCCACCCTAGTGAAGAAGGCTATATATGATTCTTGGATGGTTAACATATATAGGTTTGATTAATTCTGCTCACGCAAAGTGACAAAGATGTATGCTTCTGTTTTTTCTTTATTTGATGGTAAGGAAATAGTGTACATACTCCCGCTACATACCATGGTTTTCCAGTTGAGTGGCACCCTGCCGAGTAATGTTCTGTTGCTGTAAATGGTCAACTAGAAGTTGACTGCCTGGACAATTTTCTGCAAGTGGACATGACATATTATCATTTGCACTGTGGGGGGATAGGGGTGGGTGAGGTGAGGAGTTGGGGCACTGGCACTTACCTGCTGTGTCAGCATATGTTTTTTGCGATGTGTTCAGCATGACAGCAAAATTGTGCTGCGTTGGTAGAAAACTATGTTGCCGACCTTGAGCTGTTGGTGACAAAAAACAGAATGTTCCTTGTTAAATTAAACACATCATATACTTGGGTGGGGGTCCTTTAATCACTAACTCTTCTTAACCACTCAGATTAGCCCATGAAACAAATTGACAAACTGTATTCCTAGTAGGCTAATTTTTTTGGAGGGAATGAAAGCCCCTTGTCTCTGCACCAGTGAATCAGTGATGCATCTTTGTAAGAAAATTTGTTATAAGGTGTATTGGCAGGCTAATATATAGGCTTTACAAATATTGTTCATGGAAAGTGAAAATTGATACAAACATTCTACATGCACCTACTACTCACCATAATTCTCCAGTTGAGTGGCGCCCTGCTGAGTAGTGTAATGCAAGTGGTCAACCGGAAGTGGACCAACAGAACTATTTACTACAAGGAAACATGAAATATTATCTTTGCAATATGGGGAAAACATGTTGGGGGTGGGTGGGAGGCTTGAAAAACACTCTTACCCACTGTATGAGCATATGTTATTTGTGATGGATTCTGCATGTTGAGGGCATTGATTGGTCCTGTTGTTGGAAGACTATATTGTTGAGCTTGCCCTGCTGATGAGCAAAAAAACAGATATTTGTCCCTGGTTGCATTATTTGCATCATGAAAAATTCTAAGGCGCTCCTAAATTGTTTTTAATTGTCCATTTACATTTACCTAATGGTTAGGATGATCTATTAGTCTATTACCTTAATGAGGAAGAGACATGACTTTGATCTTGCTTAAATATGATTTCTTTGCAATTGATTACTTGGCGAGTTCGTGTTAATTTGGCAGGAGTTAAATGCAATTAATCGGTGTATAAGTAAAGCTGTCAATTCCCATTATCACTACAAAATCAAAATAACGGGACCCGTATATGATGGAGGCATCATGGTAAAATTACAAGTATATGATGGAGACAATGTACATAGAAGATTATATTTTCAAATTTATCTCTTTTGGCTTTGCATGTTGGAAAGCAAATGTTTGAGAGAAAACCCTAATTAAGAGCAGCTAACATCTGAAACTATCATTTTTTTTCAAATAATATTAAATATCTATGGATTTTCTTGACATATTTTAAAATTTGGCTAAGTATTGTATGTTTCTAATCAAGTGTTGTTTTTTGGTCAAGTCCAACATTCTGATCCCGCTATTACATGCTCGCATGAAATGCATGATATCAACTTGTAAAATTATGACTTGCATTTTCTTTGGGGACTATGCTGTTCAAGCTTGGGCTTAATATATTTAAGAAATGCACAAATATACCGCTACAATTTTCTTAGATGAATATGCTAGTACAACTACCGGCCATTAATTGCATTTCTACATATCAGCTGCCATCAGAATTATACATAAAAACATACAGACATATCATGTATACTAATAAAAGAAGAAATGAGGCCCCCTAGTCACTCATTTATTTGGTATGGATATTGAATTAAGCTATCACATGTGGGTGGGATGCACTGATTCATATGATTGGCAGAAACATGCACAAGATCCAATTATGCACAATTTTGAGATTTTGACAAGATAACAAGGGATTGATATAATTTTCCATGGAAGGATTTATACCTATTTTAATACCTTACCCAATAAATCACTGGCTGTGTATATTAGCAATTATTTCCACTAAGGCCAGAAGTAACCACCATCAATTCAGATTCAAACCTTAACCTACCTCTAGCAACCTAAGGTACAGCGTCTTCAAAAGCTCATAGATCATGTACTTGGGTTGGGGTGGTTTAAGGAGGAGGGGGGCTTCAAGCACTAAATAATCTTACCCACTCTGCTTAAGAGGCTATGATTAGCCCATGAATCAAGTTGACAGACTTTATTCTTTGCAGGATAATATACAGGTTTGTCGAATTATGTTAATGCAAAGAAACAATAGGTATATGCTTCTATGATTTTCCTTTCATGGTGACATACAAACATTGTACATACTCCTACTACGCGTACCACAACTTTCCTGTTGTTGAGATAAACCGTTGACAGGAACTGGACCAGCTGAACCATGTCCTGAAAGTGAATAAGAAATATAATTATTTACATTATTTTGTATTGGTTGGATGGTGCTGGCTCGAGAACTAATTCTTACTTGCTGTCTGAGCATATGTTATATGTGATGGGTTTGCAGTGGTGAGGAACTTCGCCTGCGTTGGAAGACTATGTTGCTGACTTTGCTCTGTTTGTGAGTCGAAAACCAGAAAACCGGTTTATCTAAGTGTGTAGGCAAAGCATTTCATGGTAGCATTTACCCCTTTTTCTCTCTTTTTGACATGAGCATTTACCGTTTCTGTTTGTCGGGTGTGAAAAGTTAAGTCCAGTATATCTGCATGTCAAATCACGACGAGTCAGAATTTCAGGACGATATCAAAATACTTTAAAATAAAAGATGAAACTGAAAATAATACATTTTTGTTAGCAGTTGATCAGACTTGACTGGGTCCTCTATACACATATCTAGCACTAACCTTGGTAATTCCTCTGGGGTATCATCAGTGGTGCGCTTTACACGGTCTGGAAAGTTTGGGAGCAAACAAAAGTAAATACTATTAAATTGGAGTATTATACATGCTTCCTATATGTGAGAATAAACTATATAACATATCTCATGTAGAGGAAAGAAATCATTTTTAGTACTAAAAAGAAAGTACTCATATCAAATAATCAAAGAAAGGCATACCTTTTTCTGTCTTGGCTTCCTGCACTCTGAAAACATTAGATACTCCTTCCAGAACTCTTTCTTCCGTATCCCCCACGATCATCACTCCAAGCTTAACATCCTTGCGGTTGGAGTTCTCCATAATGACGACGCCTTTATAACGATATCTCCCACCAACCAGTTTAAACTTACCGTTCTTCACTAGCTTTTGGTTATTCCCTTGTCGTGGTTTCATTATTTTTTGTTCAAAATCATGTTTGGACCAATATTGTTGAGTATGTTCACCGAACTCTCCATCAACAACAACTAGTTCAACATCTGCTGAAGCAAGGTGGTGATCAGGTGCAATTAGATTGCCACCATCATACAATACTACTTCTATGTGATCAGAATCATCTGTCCGTATAGGTTTTCCTTTGTAAACAATCTGGCTATTCATTATACACTTAATTGCCAGTTGAAAACTTGTTGTCTGCCTTTGCTTTGGTTGTGATCTGCAACAGAACACACATGAAGAGATCGATAATCAACAACTGTAATGCTAAGATATAAGCCACATGAAGAAAAACCTTAACTGTAAAGTTGTGGCTGATCCTGTGCATAAAACTAGGTCTTCCATAAATTCCATAAATATAAAACTAGATAAGTAAAATAGGTTAGACCCATCATCTTGACAGATCTCGACAGCACTCATGATCTGGTTTCCTATTTCATTTTGTATCTTCTTTTCGAGATGGAGGATATCCCCAGCCTCTGCATCGATTGATGCCCACAGCCACTATATCTAGGACTTGTGCTGGTACGATCTTTGAGTGATTATTCTTTTTTTAGAAAAATTATATTTTGCATATGTGCCCATGTCACCACATACGTGCATGCTCTCACGCCCAAGCATGCGCGCTGACTTTGTGCCTTTGTGGTGCTAGAAAATGGACCAAGTTCTCACTAATGATGGGAAAATAAAATCCATATAGGTGAAATACATAGAAAGTCAAAGTGCGGTTTGATCCCTAGTGAGTACAATCATATCTGTAACAATTTGAGCATAAATCTATCCTCGCAATAAAATTTTATGGAACTAACCCGGGCATTGACGCTAGTGATGATAGTGTCCAATGTAAAAGGACAGAGACATTTGAACACTGTAGTCTGGAAGTGTATATATCCTGAGAGTTGCCAACACTTATTTCTGCAAGAGGACGAGAGCTTTATTTTTTAAATCAAATTTTAATACATTATTGACTTTATAGTTATCATGTGAGTGTCATGGACTCATGGTCTTCCTGAGAATAGCATTGTCCCTAACCAATCATATATTAAATAAACTTATTACCTCAGGGATGGAGATGCATTGCTATGATGTACTTTCTCACATCCTTCTTTTTGCATCACTTCTTGGATCACTGAGTCAGGTTCTTCCTTTACTTCTTCTAGCTCTTTCTTGAAATCTTCCTTGAACACGCTGAAGTACTCCTTACTTTTATTCTCGAAATTTTGCATCTCCTCTTGGAGTTCTAACTTTAGTTCTTCCTTAAATTCGTCTATCAGCTCTCTCATGAGATCTTTCTTATCATCCTTAAATTCTTCTATCAACTCTCTCTTGAGATCCTCCTTAATTTTGTTTATCAGCTCTTTCTTGTGAATTTCCTTGCTTTTGTTCCTTTTCACCTTTTCCTCAAGCTTTTTCACCTTCTCCTCAAGCCTTTTCACCGTTTCATTTGTGTTCACTTTCACCTTTGAAAAGTAATTTAAAGAAGGGCATAGTTACTACTTCCTCCGTCTCAAAATAGATGTCACAAATTTGTCTAAATTTGGATGCATCTAGACACTATTTAGTACTAGATACATTAAAATTTAGAAAAAATTGCGACATCTATTTTAAAACGGAGGGAGTAATAACTCCTCCCTCCGATCCAAATTAATGGCCTTATATTTGTCTAGATTCAATATATCTAGTCATATTTTAATGCTAGATACATCCGAATCTAGACAAATCCGAGTTCTCAGAGGGAGTGGTTGAAAATTTCTTGAATCCCTGCTCTCTGTAGCCAATTATGAAGAAAGCGAGTACAGATAGTCTAAATAAATGCCCCTAATTATTTCACCAAACCAGGTTTCGAGTGGCACTCCTGGTCAGGTCAAGATACCTGTACGATGAGTTCAAAAAAGGTATACCTGTATGATGTCTTTAAGGACGTCACAGATGCAAGAATGGAAGGCATCCGAAGACCCCTCCAGAGGCAGCTCATCTCTTGGCGTGCTGGTTTTCCTGAAAAAAAGGAAGCAACAACTTCAAGAACCAAACAAATATTAGAGTGAAATCGGATGGACGCGTATGCGTTTGGTTAAGAAATAGGATGAACAACTTGCCCGCTGTGCTCATGCTTTCTCTTCTTTCCCATGGCCACCTCTGACCTCCCTACGATGCGAAGCCAAACTAGCCGCTATTCTGTGCTTTCACCTTCATTAAAAGATGTCAATCATCGGCTCTGCAGTTGTCTTCCACCTCTTGCCGGTTTCCCACTCTGCCAGATCTAGTCCGCACCCCTGTTAACTCCGGGTCGCCGCCGCCAGAGGCCACACCAAGTCGCCTCCCGCTCGACGCCCGGTCGCCGCCGCCAGAGGCCACACCAAATCGCCCCCCGCTCAATGCTTTGGTCTCCGCCGCAGCCGCAGGAGGCGATACCGCGTCGCCTCTGGCTTGCCGCCGCGAATTTCTAAGCAGGGGAATGGAGAGTGAAGGTGAAGTGCTAAGCTGAACTTGACAGTGAGCTCCTTCTTTTCATCTCTTCTTTTATTGTGTCTCTTTTTTGGAATGGTTTGATGATAGAGACGAGATTATCAAAGAGAAAATAGAAAGCATGAAAAAGGCAAAGATAAAACAAAAGGAGAAAAGCACGGTTTGATGATAGAGACAGCAGGGAAATAATATGGCACATAGGCACGGCGGCAATCACAGTGTCATGAGCGTTGGCGTATATTGAAATTAGTACTTACTTCGTTTTAAAATATAACATGTTTTAGGTTTGTGAAGATAATGTACCAAGACTTGTTTTAGTGTGTAGATTCATTTCAAACATGAATAAACCTATATATTAAAAATATTCTAGATACATTTGTTTCACAACCCTAAAACATCTTATATTTTAAAACGGAGGGAGTATTAGTACTAGTCGCAGGCTCAACTGCCGCTAATCGCAGGGCCAGAACCCACAAGTGCAACAAAGCTTTGGAAGGGGCCACACTCCTTGGTCTTACTTTTGGCAAAGTCTTTTGAGGACGAGTTGTAGGAAGGCACGAAGCCCGCGGGAGTTCCTGGAACTCCATCTCCTTCTCGTGTGGACCCGCAAGGAGAACCTCCAGCTCCAGGCTCACAAGGGGAAAAAGCGGAAGTCCATATGGGAGTTCCCTGGAACTCCAATGCTCTCCCGTCTGTCTGACACAACAAAGAAAGGCTGCTCTCCTTTCTAGTGTCTCCTGCTCATGCACGGGCGCGGCGTTCCTTGGAAGCAGAGCCTCCCGGCCTCCCGGGAGATCAGTTCTGCTCCCATTTCCCACACTCCTTCCAGAGAGTCTCCCGGGAGATCAATCTTGCTCCAATCTGCGGAAATGGTACAGTTCAAGGCTTCAAAAGAAAACAAGGCGAAAATGGCCATGGCAACCTTCGTGCAGGCCCTCCTCCTCCCCCGTATATATATATATATACCCTCTCTCTGTGCAGCGCATTCGACTCGCCGCGAAGATCTTGCAGGACGTACGAACCACTGCAGATCTAAAGGTACCCGATCGATCACTCGTATTGGCATAATAGTACAATCCAGATGAACATTCATTTTTTTGGCAGAGCTCGCTATTAGCTTTCGTAGCAAACTTCAGTGTGCAGAGATGGAGGCGGCGGCGCTGTGGGACGTCCTGGCAAAGGCGGCCAACATTGCGCAGCTGTCCGGGCTGCACGCCGCCATGCTCGTCGCCATGGCCACGAGCCTCATTTGGAACCTGTCCAGCAGGCAGGAGTGCGCCAAGCTCGAGCAGTGCGCGCGCGAGCTCCGCGCGCTCCTGCAGTGGCCCACCGGCTGCGTGATCGTGATGCAGCAACGGACCAAGATGGCGGAGCTGGTTAACAAGGCTCTCCGCGACGCCGACAGCCTCGTGGAGTGGTACAACGGGAGCACGCTGTGGTGCCGCGTCCGGACCGGCCGGAGCATGGTGGCCCAGTTCCGCGACACGCAGAGCCGCATCAGCTCCTACTGCGGCCTCATGCTTGTCATCCATGGCCATCTCCTGATACAGCCGATGGATCCTCTGTCGTCACAGCCTAATACTACTATGTGAGATTTTTGACCATATCGTCGTTTACGTGTTCATATACTGTATTAGCTACTACTCTCTTCGTTTCAAAATATAAGATGTTTTAAATTTGTGAAGAAAATATTAAATGTGGCCTAATCAAGTGTCATGTTTAATTGGCAACACGTACGTGCAGGATCCATCAGGTGAATGGTCCATCACAAAGTGTGCAAGCAGTGACGCAGTGTCCAACAGGTGCAGAACTTCCCCAAAAGGACGACACATGTATTAGTCAGGAAGGAATTGGCCGCCAGCCAGGCAGTACCGTCGAACCAGGACGTGAAATCATGCCTCATATAGCGATTTCCCTGCATGACGACATAGCTTCTTAGTACTTCCAACAAAAATTTATGTTTTTACAGGGTTTGTTCCCGTGCTTTTTTTTTAGTTTCGGTTATACTCACGCCGTTCTAAATAAATATCTCAAATTTATTAAAATTTAGATAAATCTAGACACTATTTAGTATATATAGATTTATCTAAAATTTGAAAAACCTAAGATATCTGTTATGGGACGGAGGGAGCATGTTTTTCTGGTTATATGCGTACTACATCGATGCAGATGCCTGATACTTTAACACTTCTGTGATCGGGTCAGCTTGATACGCATGCTCATAATCAATAAAAGACCTGCTTTCTAAAAATAAAAATCCCTAGCGTCTTTATTTGACAAATCCAGATCATAGGCATTTTCCCTTAGTGCGAATTTTTTTATGAAGAGAATATACCAATCAAAAATCACCTTTGGCTTTAGGGTTTAGGGCAAAATTCGCACAAAGGGCATCCCTCCCCTCGTGCCGATGGCAACCAGCTCTTTTATTTTTATTTTTATTTTGCCCTAAACCCTACACCCTAATTCCACTGCTCTTCTCGGATGCCACTATCTTCGGTACGCTTGGACATGCCTTCTTCGACCACTACGCCTTTCTTCCATCCATCAGCACGAGGGGAGGGATGATTATTGTTGTTTCTTCTACCTTCTTCTCCATCTCGGATGTTCACAACACGGACCACACTCTCTCAACCACAATAACCATACTGGACGAAGGTACTTCTTGGACCATCACTTGTGTCTACGGTACGCAGAGTGAGCAAGAGAAATTAGAATTTATTGAGGAACTCCGCGCCCTGAAGCCTGTTGTGCGTGATCAGTGGCTCCTACGAGATTTCAATCTCATCATAAAGGCTTCCGGCAATAACAATCTAAACATAAATATACGCCTTATTGGGAAGTTTTGTGAGGCTAGAAACTTCCTCGCACTTAAAGATATGTAGATGGACGGACGCCGATTCACTTGGTTGAATGCTCAGGAAGACCATGTACTCACTAAGATTGACCACGTCTTCTTCTCTGATGACCGGGATGTTCTCTTCCCGGATGCCACCCGCAAGCTATCACTTCGGCCTGTTCTAACCATGCTCCATGTTTCTACAAGGCTCGGCCAATTCCCTCGAAAAGCGATCTTTCAAGTTTGAAGAATTTTGGCTTCGCATGCATGGTTTTAAAGAAGTTGTTATGGAGGCTTGGAACAGGCCCATCCAAGCTATAGATCCCATTCGGCGCGTTCACGTCAAGCTCCCCCGTACGGCTAAAACGCTCAAGAAGTGGCAAGGACAAAGCGTTGGGAATTTAAAGATTTCAGATAGCCACTGCTAAATAAATCATTTGGCGCTTGGACACCGCCGAAGAGTCTCGTCTTCTTTCGATCGAGGAAAGAGAGCTCCGACGTCAACTAAAATCCTCCTATTTGGGCCCCCTTGTCATCCAAAAAGTAAAGCTTTGGCAACGCTGCCGCCCAACTTGGATTCGGCTCGGAGATGCTAACACAAAGATTTTCCACGCCCAAGCCAATGGACGGAGAAGAAAGATTCACATTCGGGCACTCTCCACGGCTTCGGGCATGGCCATCACAAAAGAGGACAAAGAGGAGGCGCTTCTCCAACATTCAAGAGCATCTTTGGAAAGAAAACATCTAGACAGCTAAGCCTCGACTGGATGGCCCTTGGGTACGCGCCGCGTGACCTATTAGATCTGGATTTCCCTTTTGAGGAGCATGAAATAAAGGCGATGGTCTTCTCTCTTCCCTCAGTAAAAGCTCCGGGCCCTAACGGATTCATTGGAGCTTTTTTCAAGATCTGTTGGGACATCATTAAAGAAGACAATATTCTGGCAATTTCTGACATTGCTAATAGGAGGGGTGGCTGCCTAAATCTTATCAATTCAACAAACATTGTTCTTATCCCCAAGAAAATGGAGGCGTGGACAGTGGGAGACTTTAGGCCAATTAGCCTCATCCACAGCCCGTCGAAGATTTTCTCTAAGCTCCTCGCAAATCGTCTTGTACCCATTTTTCCTGAAATCGTCTCCAAATGCCAGAGTGCATTCTTTAGAAAATGAGCATCCACGACAATTTTCTGCATGTGCAAAATCTAATAAAGGAACTCCATTATTTCCAGACCCCGAGTCTCTTCCTTAAACTCGACATCTCTATAGCCTTTGACTCGGTGGGGTAGGCTTATCTTTTTGAAGTCCTGACGGCATTGCGTTTAAGGAGAATTTATGTACATATGTATATGTTGTGGGCAACTATTTGCCAGTATCTCTTCTTCACTTTGATGTAATTTTGTGCTAAATGGTATATTGTGAATTTGTGCTTGTCAATGGAAATCATTGACAGTGTCATACCTGAGTGTGTGTAGACATGATTGTCTCAGCTGCAGCCACAATGGTGGTGTGTTTCACTCTGTATTTTGGGAGTTTTTGTGGTCACATTGTCACCACATTTGAGAATAGCATTCAGCAACTTCCATCTAATAATGTTTTTTGTTTGTTTTGGAAATGAAAAACTTTTATTGATATAGCAATTTTAGGTGCCAGATATTGATCTCTTATTTATGCTATATATATATAGGCTAAGAGCCAGCACCCACCTTTGAATGCTTTCCACATGACCCTGGTTACTGTGATTTGTAACTATTTGTGGATCACTTACCAAAAATATATTATCTGCGAAAATGTAACAGTAACATATCCCGTCTAGATCCAAGGGAGCTGGGAATTGTGGATGGTGAATTGCCTTCTATGTTTTAGCATGTGTATGTGTTCCTCGGATGCCTGTGCAGGTTTGGTGTCTTCGTGATCGGGTCCATGTGGGCAAACCTTGACTGCTCTAGATTCATTGAAAGCCAAAGATATTTAGGAAGGCTCATGTACTTACTATATATCAGATGGATGTGCAGGTTTGTCAAAAAACATCTTCCCTTCAACCCTCTTTATGCCATGCCATGTAAGCACATTTACTTTTGTTAGTAGTACACAGAGTAACAAAATCATTCTTCAAAAATCACTATTACAAGAAGCTAGCAATAAGTAGTTAGCATTCAAGGTGGTATTATTTGGTTCACAACTAGTATGTATCACACTACAAAGCTCTAAAATTTAATTTGCTTCGCTAGAAAAAATCTTCGACAAAAATTGAGTGTGACAACACGTAGGAAGAAGCTCACCATAAGCATGGTTATTTAGGGGTTGTTTGGTTGTGCTTATTTATGGCTTTTCGCTTTTGGCTTATAAGCCACAAATAGGTGCTTTTCATTTTGGCTTTTGACTTATACTATCATACTACTATATTCGGTTAAAAGTCAAAAGTCAAAGTCAAAAGCACATATTTTAGTGCTTTTATGACTTATAAGCCAAACTTCGAAAGGTAGATTTAAGCCCAACCAAACAGGCCCTTATTCTTCTCGATCTGCCATCCCAATCGGTCTCACTGTGCATCATTCGAATGATTTTTAACCGGTTTATTGTGTTTTTCTTTCTCAGATTTAACACACCATGACCTTTCAATAGTGTGGTTTTCATTTCATACGGTTTTATCTTCCGTTCTTATGGATATAGACTAGAAGAGTTAGGGCCATCTTATTCCTGTTTCTTTCAAAGAGAAAAAAGAGGTATGTTGTGGAGTTCAATCTATATCTATATCTATACCTAATAATAAATGACGAAGTATTTTTTCGGTCCAACTCTTTCATTGAACCGTTTTGCCCTCTCACCAATTTTTATATTACATCAAATACCACCTATAAGTATTTCTTATGGATTTTGCCTTTTTTAGACGGTTTTAACCCTAAAAATAGGGGGTTATTCAAGAAGACTGCCACCACCTAAGTAAATACCGGTTTGGCCAAGTAAAATGGGGTGCAAAATAACCACCAAGTGTGGTATAAGCATGTATCCGTGGATGTAAGCAGGGCTTTGTACGGCGATTCTGCCGTCCAAGTTTAATGGAATGACAGCGTTTTAGATAAGAAAAGAGTAAAATAAACGTTCTGTGTTCCGTTCGGCTGCACGCATCGCTGCATCTGGAGTCCTCCAACTCCCGCATGCGTCGAGCAGGCTTCGGCCATGAGGTAGCCTGCTCCCGGTCTTCCTCTGCTACTCACCCGTGTGCTTGGTTACTGCTGCCTCTCCATGCTAGCTTTATTTGTGTGTGTGTGTATAATACGGATATATGGATCTGACTGCTATCCTATGTGTGGTTGATACATATATATGGATCTGACTGCTATCTGGTTCCTAGCCAATTGATTTACTATGTTAATTTAAATTACATCGCTCAAAATATGAATAGATTGTTAAATATTTATGTTCTAATTAGACTATGGAATGAAAAAAAATAGAAGAAAAAAGGACAATCGGACGTGTGTGGACAATTTGGGTTCAAAAGAAAAGTGGAGTTCTCAGTGTCGAATTTCGCTTTCCGTCCGTACTTTCGCTTTCCAAGGGGCCCCACCCTAATCTTTTCTTTCACTCCTCACGGCTCCCACTCGAGTCTCCGTCCGTCAACACCAGTCGCCGCCGCAGCCAGTGTTCATCTTGCCGGGCCAGTACTCGTCGCCACCACCTTCCCATCTCTCACCGCGGACCGCGCCGCCTCCACCTCCGCACAATCACACCCTCTCCACCTCCCACGGCCCCCTTTCCTTGCGGCGGCGCCGTTCTCCCGCCCCGGGCCCCTCCTTCGCCACCGCTGTCCACTATACACGGCAGTTCCGGTTCGCAGGGACCAAAATCCGGCCACCGAAGAACCGATCTGTTTGCATCCGCTTGGTGGACATCCGAAGTTCCGATTTGCACATTTGCCACACTTTTCTTTGCACTTTGCATATTTGCCATTTTCTGTGTCACTGACATGTGGTGGTCATGTGGCAAATATGCAAATTTCATATAAAAAGTGTGGCAAATGTGAAAAAATCCCGGCTAGCTGTGATCCCCGTCGTCTCCTCCGCCGGCGCCAGGTACTCGCAAGGAAGGCTGCGCCCCTATCGAGCGGAACCTTTTCTCCGGTGGCGGGGTGAGTATCCTTCGCCTGCTTGGTCGCTTGCTCGCAACGGCGCTCTGAAAGTCTGAATCATGTAACCCTGTATCAGATGCACTAATCCAGGACCGTTCCCACACAGAAACCTTGATCCCAACCGAAGACGACTTTTTATCCACCATTCCCCATGGAAACTGTCGGCAAGAACATCACCAACGTTGTGCGCTTGGTGAAGCTGCTCAAGATCGATGGCTACTGCGCCACCAAAACTATGGGCAACGAGGATTGCATCAGATCCAGTCACAGCATTGGTGGGTACGATTGGGAGATCTGTATCTACCCTGCAATGATGCCGCGTGCATCCGATGGCACCCCGTGGGTAGCGGTGAAGCTCGTGTTCCTCAGCGAGACCTGTCCGTCCATACTGAGGGCGAACCTATGCTGTCGCTTGGTTGATCCGAGAGGCGAGCTTCGACCGTCCGAGCCAAAGAGCGTCTCGTGTATATTCAACCGTTCCTGGATACTCCGCTGTCTCGAGATGTGCTCGCCTTTCGTCAAAGAGGATTGCTCGCTTCCAGTTCGTGTTATGTCAAGAGGCAGCCTAGAAAAATCTAGTTTTCTCAGGCTTGATTCTTTTACCGTGCAATGCATCATCACGGTGCTCAAGGAGGATTTGCCAGCACCACCAGCAGCTAAGGTCCCAGCTAAAGATGTGCATGTGTCATCACCTAGCTTGCAACAGCACCTAGCTGAACTCCTGCGCAGTGGGCTGGGGGCGGATGTCACATTTCTCGTGTGTGGCAAATCCTTCGCCGCACACAGGCACATTCTCGCTGCTAGGTCCCCTGTACTCATGGCAGAGTTCTTTGGGCACATGAAGGAGACGAGCTCTCAACGTGTTGAGATCAAGGACATTGATGCGGTGGTATTCAAGCCATTGCTTTACTTCATTTACACCGACTCTGTGGAGGAATTTGATCAGCTGGAATCTGATCTGCAGTATGAGGCCTTGGCGATTTTGGCTCAGCATTTACTTGCAGCTGCTGACAAGTATGGACTGGACAGGCTCAAGGAGATCTGCGAAGGCAAGCTCTCTGACGGCATCACCGTCGACACGGCGGCGACAACCCTGGCTTTAGCCGAGCAGCACAACTGCCCGCAGCTCAAGGCGAAGTGTGTTGAGTTCATCGTTAGCACTCCTGAAATTCTTAATGCTGTTTTGGCAACGGATGGGTATAAGCATCTGGAGGCAAGCTGCCCTACGGTGTTGCCTGATCTTCTCAAGTCTGCGCGTGGGAGAAAGAGTTAAAGTCTGGGTAACCAAATTCTAAAGCTCTAGTATTTTCATATATTATCTATTATTTGTACTGGATCAGAGCCCTTATCTATTATTTGTGATCCCCACGCATGTATGGTCTAGTAGAAACTTGTGTCTGTATTCACCTAAAATGGAAAACTTATGTCCACCTATATATTCTATGAGCAACTTGATGCTTGCATTCCCTCCTCCAACTTGGTTGTAATTTGGTGCCATTTGGTCCCTATCTCCTTTTGTACTTGAAAGTATTGGCACAAGGTGATGCATATGTGATATGTGTGCTGAGTTTGGAAAGAGCCTCCTGTTTTACTGATGTTAAGAGTAGGATTGTTCAGCGTGTGCAGACATGATTTTCTCAGTTGTAGGCTGCAGCAACACAATTCCGGTGTTTATTTTACCTTGTACTGCCTCAAATATTCTTGTGAACACTTCGGGAACAATTCTGATTGTGTTAGTTAGCAGTCCACACCATGCTAAAGTAGGGTGTTCTCGCCAAGAGCCAAAACCTGAACCAGGCTATTTGTTCAGTCTGATTCGCATAACTGTATGTTTCCCACCGAATGCTGTGATGCTGCAATATTCTTCAGAAAAAAGATATTTTGTGTGGACTGAATGCTGAGATTTTTCTTTTGCTTCTAAGCATGCAGGCTCCTTGTCTCCTTTGATGCTTGTCCATGCATGCTTTTTGGTCCCTTTTCTGAACGATATTATGTTGGAGTCTAGATTAGCGTAGTAGTATTGTCCTAGGAGAGTCTAGAGTATTCCAGTGAGTGTTGGAGTCTGAGTTAGTGTAGGTAGTACTACTCTTGTAGAGTCTAGAGTATTCTAGGGAGTGTTAGTATAGTAGTAATATCCTACTAGAGTCTAGATCATTGTCCGAATGCAGTGAAGATGTAAGGCTAGATTGTGCTATATATAAGAGGGTGTGGAGGTCCAAGGGACTAAGCCCATCCAAAAAAATTCTCCTGAAACCTACATGGTATCAGAGCTAGGCTCCTCCTCCTAACCCTAGCTACCACCATTCCACTACTGCAGCACCCACTCCGGCTCTTGTTGTCAATAACACCGGGAGCATTGTAGTCACCTAGGCGGCAGGAGGCTGCACCCCGTTGCTCTCTGCGGGCAGTAGCCACCTCATGTTGCTAGGTGCGTTGTGTGAGGCTTGGTCGCTGCTCTACACAAGGGTTGCTCAGGAAGCTAGTTAGAATGGTGCAATTGAGATGTTGATAGGAGGATAATAAGTTAGCGAGGTTGGATTTGGGGACCAAGAGAAACTGGAGGTGGAGGAGGACCTCTGATCTGGTCGGAGATGGGCAGATGCAGAGGTGATTGTGATGGCCGGAGTCGTGTGGTTTGGGCGTGGTCGTGGAAGGAGACAAGCGGGTGAGGTCTCCAGCTGGTCGTTCTTGGCTGGAAGAGGCGAGCGCAGAGGCAAGGTGTGGAAGCTTTGAGGTATGAAGCGGAGGTACAACCATACAAGGGAGTGCTCCTGCAGTGGTTGCTATGATGTTCTTGGACAAGATTCGGTTTCGTGAGGAGGCATGTGTCCTTCTGGTATTGCTTATGACTATCATGGAGATTATGGTCACAGATCACTGGTGTTTGAGGACAAGGTGAGCCCTCGGTGCAGGGAGAGAATGATGGGAGTTATATGTTGTGATGAAGCCAGGGTCTTTGAGAAAAGAGTGGCTGAGTTTGAAGAGTTGTCGGGAGGTGTGAAAAATGAGATGGTAAGTGAGGAGTTTGATGATGACATAGGAGAGGTGGTGTTTCTGAGGTTGTTCAGAGGGTTGAGGAAAGAAATGGTAGAGGTTGTGGTGGCCGAGGTGAAGATGGCCAGGGGTTTGCTGGAGAGAGGGTAGAGGTAATGTTGAGACCGTGTTGGAGAGGTGGACAGTATATGAAGAAAGGAGTAGAGGTGGCTAGCTTGATGCAAAGTTTGTGCATGGTGATGTTGATGGTGAGGCGGTTGTGGCTCTCTAGGAGCTGTTGTTGAGGTGAGGCAGCCGTGGTCTGCGGGAACCAGAATTGATGAAGAGGCAATGACGATGCTCAAGCTGATGATGGAAGGCGTATGGTGCCGCCGGTGTGGTGTGAGAAGGCACATGGTTGGAGAGGCAACGGTAGACCAATGCGAGAAGGATTGGAGATGGCCAGCTTGATGCAAAGTTTGTTGATGGTGAGGCGGCTGTAGCTCTGTAGGAGTTGTTGTTGAGGTGAGGCAGCCGTGGTTTTGTAGGAACCGGAGTTGATGAAGAGATAATGACGATGCTCAAGCTCATGAGAGAAGGTGTGTGGTGCCGCCGTTGTAGGTGCTGGTGTGAGAAGGCGCATGGTTGGAGAGGCAACGATGGACCAACCCAAGAAGGATTGAAGGAGGCTAGCTTGATGCAGAGTAGGCGCACGGTGATGGTGATGGCTCCCATGAGCGGAGCTGGATGGTCTGAGTTGATTGGTTGCTTGATGACCACTAGAGCAAGAGCTAGAGTAAAACGCTCTCATGTATCTTTGTATGCTTGCAAGCTAGAGGTGTAGTGGTCCTAGTAAGTGTCATGGAGTTGTAGCAAGATGGTCATGGTGACTGACCCATGCCCATCTTGATGGGGAGTGTTGGAGTCTAGATTAGCGTAGTAGTATTGTCGTAGGAGAGTCTAGAGTATTCCAGTGAGTGTTGGAGTCTGAGTTAGTGTAGTTAGTACTACTCTTGTAGAGTCTAGAGTATTCTAGGGAGTGTTTGTATAGTAGTAATATCCTACTAGAGTCTAGATCATTCCAGTGTACGAGTGAAGATGTAAGACTAAATTGTGCTATATATAAGAGGGTGTGGAGATCCAAGGGATTAAGCCCATCCCAGAATTTTCCCCCTAAAGACTACATATTCTTTTTCTTCCATTCAAGCTTGGGTCTCTCTCCCTATAAGGTTCCACCCTAAACTACATACTGCCACCCTAAACAATTTGACGGAATCTGGATGAACTTATAGAGCCATCATATGAACAATGGGCATGTTTATTCATGCAGATTGTTTGTAATGCTTCAGTTGAGCCCACCTTGTATGCACATGTCCATGCCAAAAGATCATGTTTGGCACAGTGACGACAAGCCAACACAACTAACCCATCTAGAAGTGTAGTACCCGATTGAATACGTACTATAAGGGAATTCAGGTCCATACTATAGAAGACATCGCCTGTGTGTAGGTTTGGGAAGACTAAAGTTTGAGGCCAGAGCATAGGTAATATAGTGGAATTCAGGTTCAATGCATGTGGATGTACTTTTGCAGAATCTGAGATGGCAATATGTTGCGTTTTCACTTGAAGTTATTGTTTGGCAGTTTAGTGTAGGAAAAGGACCTCTAGGTAGAACCATCTGCCTATTTCCGCTTCATTTAATTAGACACGAGGCATTATGCCCTGGTTTATAGAATAGCCAAAACTAGCGAAGCCGATTATATCTAAGTTACAAATAATATGGCTCCTTTGTTCCTGATGCTCCGCAAGGTGGTCTCCCATCGAGTCCATATCATTTTGCTCAGTGAGACAGCTTTGTTAGTAACTTTATTTCCAGAATGTTGTAGCAATTGAATCGGCTAGTAACAGCAAAGAAGAATCGGACACTCGAGATGCAAAGATCGTCAGCATTTTCTGCAGACGAGGGAACAGATGCTTCAGAAAACATGTAGAGGCTCTGCTAGAGCTTATCCTGCGCCTGTGCTCCTCCGGATATGAACTTATGAACAGATCTGGTATATCGCTCCTTCCTTGATCTTACAGGATTATAGCAGCACACATAGTTAATCAAGTCCATTTCCATATCATTGGCAAAAAATAACGTCCACATGAGGTTACGGATCTCTAGTTCAGGCTGTCAAGCGGATGAGATATGTCCTCATCAAATGATCGAAGTCCAAACAAAGGACTATTCAAAACCAAATCCCACACCTAAGGATAACAGAGCACGAGCCACCCCCACAACCCTTCTCTGGTCTTCATTCGAACAGAAAAATGAATACTCCCTCCGGTTCATATTATTGTTCTCAACTTTGTCTAGATTCATACGTATCTAGTTAATCTTTTAGACTAGAATGCATTCGTATATAGACAAAGTCAAGAACAATAATATGGACCGGAGGTAATACAACGAATGCAGCTTCCTACTATCTTTCGAAGAGCATCCAAAATTCCGCGGGGGGTAGAGCTCTCAGAGTTTATAATGAAGTTTAAAAAAAGAACCGCTAGTGTATTTGGTAGCTCCCTTCCACAGGAAGCAACTGTTAACTATGTTACATGGCCACAAATACATCTAAATCCCTGAATCAGGATGTTGGCCCTCGGCAGGTAAGATATGAGCCATCTTCCTTTGTGACTAGCACTCCCCTAGATGGAAATTTCATAATGTTATTCCCAAATTTGGTGACAAGATGTTCATAAGAACTCCCAATATACACAGTGAAACATGCCAGAATTGTTGTGGATGCAAGTGAGATAATGGCCCTTAAACATCACTGAACAGAAGGTTCTAGTCAAGCCCTGCACAGTGTACACAATGGTCAGGTGCCACTCACAACCATACAATACAAGAGAAAGATAGCAAATCTAGAACCATTTAGCACTAAATTACTTACATCACAGTGAACGGGCACTGAAAGTAGTAACGTTGCACATAACATAAGTCAGAGAAACACAATTTGCTTACTAGAAATGCATGCATAACATGCACAGACAAAGACGAACCTAGCTGAGCTTCAGTTCGTTGCACAAGTTAACTAGACATACATACATCACGAGCACAATCATAGACTACGGATCGATCATGTCTTAGACCTCAAGTAGCACCTAATTATGCATCAGTTCTTCCTCCCATGCGCAGACTTGACTTGAGAAGGTCAGCCAGCACCGACGGGCAGCTTGCCTCCAGGTGCTTGTACCCCTCAGTCGCCAACACAGCATCGAGAACTGCAGGACTTCTAACGATGAACCGGACACACTTGGCCTTGAGCTGTGGACAACCGTGCTGCTCTGCTAAGGCCAGAGTTGTCGCTACAGTGTCAACATTGATGCCACTGGAGAGCTTGCCTTCGCAAATCAGTTTGAGCCTGTCCAGTCCGTACATGTCAGCAGCTGCAAGTAGGTGCTGAGCTATCACCGTCGCCACATCATCCTTCTCATCGAATTCTGCCACGGTATCGGTGTAGATAAAGTGAAGGAGCGCCTTGAATACCACAGGGTTCATGTCCTTGATCTCCACACGGTGCGAGCACTTCTCCTTCATATCCCCAAAGAACTCAGCCATGAAAACAGGAGATCTCGCGGCCAGTATGCTCTTATGCGCAGCGAAAGACTCGCCGGACACGAGAAAAGTGACATCTGCTCCCGTCTCACTCTGCAGGAGTTCAGCGAGGTGTCGGTGTAAATTAGAGGACGGCACTAGCACTTCTTCTTCAATTGGATCCGGTGCAGTATCAGGCAGTTCCTTGAGAACAGTAATGGTGCACTGCATAGTGAAAGAATCACCCCTGAGAAAAGCCGATGCCCCGAGCTCACGTCTTCCCGCGAGTACCTTCTTCGGTGAGCATTCTTGGGGATTACTGAACACCCACGACACACAAACTTCATTGGATGGTTTGATCACCCCCCTTGGATCGACCACCTGGAAGGCTATTGCTGCCCTCACACTGCCCTTGCGGGGTGTGCTGAGAAAGGCAACCTCCAGTGCTACATTGCAGTTGATTGCAGGATAGACACGGATTTCCCAGTCATACCCATCGAAGCTCCATCCGGACCTGACGAAATCATCGTTGGCCATGCTCCCGGTCAAGCTGAAGCCGTCGATCTTGAGCAGCCGCACCGAGCGTGCCACGGTGGTGAAGTTTATGCAGGGATGTTCCATGGCGAAGGCTGGGCAGTGGAGTGAATGGACAGATGGTCGAGCAGATGAAATGTTCCTGCCAGTGTTGTGAACGTGCATAAGTACGATTCAGCAAACAATGAGCAATGCGTGGGAGGAAAGGAGGCAATTTGTACCCAAATAGGATTACCAAATTTCCTCGTTGCTCTCTACTTGTATGGTTAAGCATAAGGCTGGAACTGATAGAATGTCAGTCACTAATTCAGCATGGTTTCTTAATCTGTTGTCAAGACAGCAAAAGCAACTGAACCTAATTGCAGATGCATACCTACAGGTACCTAAAAGCGCTTCCTGTGAAACTCACTCTAGTACATCAACTAGACATCGCCGCTGCACCAACGACGCATCAGCCGGCGAATCGGACGGCCCGGACAGAACCAGATCGGATAAACAGCACGCGCCAGAGCGTCTCCCGCTCTAGATCCCTCTAGGTACCATAACCTAGACGAAATCCCCCCCGCCGGCAGAGGGCAGCGGATCCCGTAGTTCCATTTCGAGCAAGCAGCGAGCCGAGGCCACAGCAGGCAGGGCGAGGCGGGCGTTGGCAGGAGCGACGGGGAGCTACCGGACTAGGGGAGAGCAGAGAAAGGGAATCGAGGAGTATGTACCAGATGGTGGCGCAGAGGCCCTTGCCGGCGATGGTGTGCCAGCGCTTGCTGTGGGGGATGGTGTCGCCCTTGTAGGTCGTGCCGCCGTTCGCGCCGTCGTCCTTTCTTCCTCCTCTCCGCCGGTGTCGACCCTGTCTCACTGTCTGGGGGGTGTGGGGAGTCTGCGCTTGTGTGTGCTCGTGCTGAAAGGCTTCCGACAAGGGCACTGCTACGCGTACCCGTGCTGCCATGTGTTTTAAAAAAAGTTTAAATCCTGCTTTTGCTACATTATCCCTCGTTTTGCTATAAATTATCTCGTGTAGCAAAACATAGTTTGCTCACGAGACAAAATAAAAAAAAAGATCTTGTCGGAGACCTCGCCAGAGTTTCGTCAGATACCTCGCCAGAAAGTTTGTAGCAAAAAGAATCGACTTCGCCGGAGACTTTCACCGGGAGACCTCGTCGGAGACGTTGTAGCAGAAACTTTACGCTAGTGTAGCAAAACTAGAAAACAAATATAGCAAAAAAGTTCAGCATCTGTAGCAAAAAAATGATTTCACCGGAGACTTTCATCGGGTAGCAAACCCAACGCCCATTTGTCGCATTGTTGCAGACCGCTAGTAGCAAAACTCGATGTCGTTTGTAGCACCTCCGCCGAACACATGTAGCACCATCATCGAATGCATGCAGCAAATCTTGACGCCGTATGTAGCGGCATCGGTCTCGGCGGCCGCGCCATGCAGGCAAAAGTCTCGGCGGCCACAATGAGTGGAGATGCTCTTATCCGGAGCATAATGTGACCGGCGAAAGTCTCGGCGGCTGCATGCAGCAAACCCGTGGGGAGACGACCGTCGTCGTTGACAACGGCGTCCCCACGCATGGTTGTACTTGCATATGGCAGCACAACGGGACAGATCTTTGTAGGGAAGCACGATAGGGTGGAGGTAGAGCAGCGGGGCTCCCTAAGGCAGCGGCCATGGTGGGTGGTCTTGATCTTTGGCGGCGGGAGGAGCGTGGCGGCAGTTGCAGGCGTCACGGAGGCATCTGCCTCGACGGAGCGCGGCTGTCTGGCGGTGTGGTGGCGCAAGATGTAGCCAGGCGGCGCCTGCGAGTCGCGGTGGCGGGCGTGAGCCTCGACGGAGTGGTTGGTCGGCGGTGGCGGCGCGGTCGGTCAGCGGTGCAGTGGCGCAAGGATGTAGAGGCGGCGCGCGTAAGTCACGGTGGTGGACGGAAGGTAGGAGAAGATAAGGCTTTTTTTCTATTAGGCCCGATGCGCGCTAGCTAGCGACATGGGGAATCAGTTCGATCGATCTCCGGGAAAGTAGTATCATTTCCCTTCCAACAATTGTTTCTTTTTTTTTCAAATGTTAGTTGTTCAACATTTTTTTCGCGGGTAAGAGCATCTCCACTCATTGTGGCATTCCCATGACCAAATTATGCTCCGGATGGATGATTCTTTTTTTGCCTAGGAATGGACCTTTTTCAGCCGTGTTCCCAGCTCGTGCCGACCACGCCCCAAGCCCAGCTCACCATCCGCCCATCGCACCCCTTTGCCGCACGGCGTCGTCCACTGCTGGGATGCAGTCACGTTGCATCTTGTCGTCCACGGCGCGGGCGCCGCTGCTGGGATGCCGCCCTGGAGGAGCATGCCAGAGACCTCCCCAGCCAGCGGAGGCGCGACCATCAAGGATGAAGAAAAGGCATGGCCGACAGTGACGCGTGGGAAGCGGTCACGGTCATGGCGCCACTGCTCACCGTCGGGCTCTGGCTCGGCCGCCAAGGGGAGGTGGTCTCATGGAAGTGGAGACGTGGGAGAGACGTAAGCTCGTGGCTCGGCGGCGGCCAGGTGGGGAGAGAGGGGAGCGAGGGATGAGGCGTGGGGGAAAGGGAGTGGTGGACGTTTTCATCCGGCGTTTCCAGCAGGTTTCCGCTTATCAAGGATCGGCGTGGGAATTCCGGATGTATTTGGTCCCAAAATCGCCCTGGGAACGCCTCTTGGGAATGCTACTGGAGCGTCTTTTGCAATCCGGATGAAAAAAGTGGCCTAGGAATGGCCTCTCGGAAATGCTAGTGGAGATGCTCTAAGAGCATGTGCAGCATAGATAAAATGAGGTGTCTAAGGATGTCTTTTGAGTACTAGACATAGGACTAAACACTGTGGAAGAGGTGTCTAGCAAAAGATTCTTAAGAGTGAGTCTAGTACAAGACTCAAGGTCTAAGAAATTTGATTCTTGGCTGGGCCCATTATCAGCCTCTAATTTCTCTCTCCGATAACAGTACATGCACATAAAAAAGTGATCATTTCGTTCTTTAGCTTGTCAGTTGGCTGCCTGCTCTGCTAGTACCAGTCCAGGACAACAGGCTTTTCTGACAAAATTTCTTAGGCCCATGTCCAAACGCTGGGCATGCTCTAAGCTGTTTAACATTAACCTATAGATGAATTTCCCTTTTGAGAATAGGACCTTGGCCTTAAAAGAAATATCAAATAGTACAAAGCATCTTAAGAAAACAAAAATTACAACGAGATCCTTCAGAAACCCTTCATCTTCAACCTCCAGACAATGTCGACGGTGCGGTGCCGCTACCGCTCCTCCCTGAGCCGGCCTGACATTGTTGGTTGCAGACGGAAAGTCGTCGAATGGGTCAAGAAGACCACATCCTTCCTAGAGACAAAGAAGAAGGATGAATTGCTGATGAAGCTCATTGACGATCCGAAGATCCCCATAACCAGAAGAAGCCTTGAAGACCACACCACTCCCATAATCTTCTTGATGTCGTCGGCGAGATGGGGCTGAAGTCGGCAAGACCTTATTGAAAGAGACGTCGCCACCACCACCTGAGTGCCGCTCCACCAAACTTGAATCTTAAAAAAAGGAATAGCGGAGCCCTCTCGCCAGTGGGGGCCTAGATTCATCCCACCTCCATGCCTCGGAGCCCACAGTGGCGAGACAGATTGGCAGCGACGCCGACAGGAGGCGACGGACTCTAGATCTGATTAAAGGTAATCAAGATTCTGATTAGACATAACGTGTAGATGAATATTAAGTTAAAAATCCTATAGATTAATATTTTTATACAATATGGAAATTAAAAAAATGTTTGTGTTTTTTAAATCCACCAATTTATTAATAATCATCAACAATATTACAAAGATCCCGAAAATAATAAAAATGAAAAATAGATATTTGAACCATCTAGCAACAACTACATTCAAGGCGCGTGGTCGTCCTCGTCCCTCCATTACTGCTGCTAGACATAAATTTTTGTAGTAGACGGGCGAAGTTATCGTGTTAAGGCTGCAAAGGACCAGCGCACCAGAGTAGTAACATCGCCAACGGTGATAACCATAGATCGAAAAAAACTGACCTGAAATTACATCAACGAACACAAAAATTGACCGGATCCCGGGATCTGGTCGGACATATACTATTTTCATTTGGATATAATTAATAGTATCTTGCATTTTAAATTATAATTTCACAAGTGCATTTTCATACTACTTTGTAGGAGGATATGAAAGAATTCCCCAAAAAATTAGTTTTCGTATTGCATGATTTGGAGCCGAATAAAATAAGAGACAGTCCGGTATACGATCAAGAAAAATATGAACAAACTGGATTTTATGTCAAGTTCAGATGGAAAACATCCACAAGATGTAGCCAAAGAAAATGGCACCCTTCCCGTTTGCATCGTGTCCAATAAAGCGACATGAGTTAGTTGACAAGATATACAAATACATCATGTCCATTGACTATGCAAAATATTTGGAGTAAGCTCATGTTAATATAATCATCTAAGTGTGAATACATATTATTATGATATCATTATTCTTATCATCTGTTTCACAAAAAAGAATGTGTACAAAGATTCAAACCTTATCCACTAGGATTAACTCTATATTCAGGATACTTAGGATGGACCAGCCTATGGACAAGGATTGATTCAACATGGATATTTGTATAGTGTGTGATGAGATAAAAATGTTCATACTGAACCTTTTTTCTCAAGTCGGTGGTTATCAATGGTACACAACATCCAAAATGGCGTAAAAATCCATATGTTTAAGGAGTTGGCAACAATGTTTCATAGTTGGCCTGGGATAGACCATGATATCTCGTCGTGTAACATGGTAAGTTATGTCCCTTATCCATTCTTGACATGATTTATGTGTTTTAATGGTCGCCATTTGCAGATTTTGTTGCCACATGTATCCCTTGGTAACTTCATATTGTTCACCAACGACAAGCATGAACAACATATATCCATCTTAGACCCATTTTCTGAACCTCTAGAGAAAGAGAGGCACCAATTAAAATTTCAAGTTCATTCGATCTAAATGAAACTCTTGAAATACACAACCTGGATGGAATTTTGAAATATATTTTTGGCTATGTAAATAACCTCATAGTATTCCACTACCAACAAGTTCTGACATGTGATTTTAATTAGTTATCATTATAAGAAATTTGTTTTATAATTATCGACCTAATGACCAAGATAATGATAATACATTCATTTGCAGGAAGCTGTAAGGTTACTTAGTTTTCGGTTTTATGCTCTTATATGGGATGGTAAAAGATTTGTTCATCCAGTTTGCACCATGAGTTTTTTGTGTTCACATTTATAAGTTTTTCATGGGAAAACTCCATGTTAACAATGTAGTTTTGATATGCATGCTCAAGTACTATACAAATAAAGTTAAGGACAACATTCCTCATGTTGAACGTGGATGCCTTAGTCATGTTAAGAGAGAATGACTTAGTGAATAAGTGATAAATTGTTGGTCGTTGCATTTTGTACACATTACATTGAACTATGTGAAGCAAACTTTTAAATGTTTTTAAGTATTATATGGTTATTTTTTCCGTATGCTTAAATATTATGCATATGTAGTATGAGCGATAGTAGACATACAGTAAGGAGCCATGGCAACGCACATGCATTCCACTAGTACTATATATAAATTTTCTTGCAAATTTTTTTGGGTGTACAAATTGAACTATGGTGGATCTGTCCCTGGTCGTAAAGAGTTTGTTATAACAGACAAACCCGAAGTCGTCGAGGCACGAAAGACCAACACACCATAGCAACAACCATCGCCATTGATGATAACCGTATATCGGAAAAGACTGACTTAAAGTAACACAACGAATACAAACAGACTAGAATTCAGGAGATCTGCTGGACACACGACTCCACGCGCCATCTGCTGGTGCTAGTTGCACCGCCTTAGCTAGCAGGGGCGGACTCAGGGCCCGTGCTAGACGGGCTGTAGCCCGGGTCGAGTCCAAGTTAGGCAGGGAGCAGATATGCTTTATTTTATCTAAAAGTCTGATTCCCGTTTCAGCCCAGCCCCCTTCCGGATGCAGCCCAACAACAAACATGATATTTCAGACGTGAGCGAGCGCGTGCACTAGGCTGATCGATCCCGGCACCCAACCCAAGCGTCGCCCGCCCGCCTTCCTGATTGATCTAGAAAACTGAAACCGCCGCATTGACCACGCCGCCCTGGGATAGACTGACGCGGTGACACCGCCTTCGCCTCTTTCTCCCCAGCGCCCCTGCCTACACTGCTCTTGGCGCTGGCGCCTGGCGGTGCTCCGGCGGTCCGGCCGCTCCCTCCCGCCTCCGGCATCAAGCTCCACGCCAACGAGCGCAACGACTGACCACAGGAAGTCAGTAACCGGCGAACTTCCCAGGCGCCCAGGATTTTGTCCGCAGCTGCAGGTAATCCTCTCGAATTCGATCTGAACTATTATTCTTTTTGCCTTCAGTATGTAATTTTTATAGAAATTGGTACTTGAGAATCTCGATTTATATGTCATCTGTTAACTTTTGTTAATATATGTCAAATGTTCAACTATTGCTAGAGGCTAACTAATTTTTGTTCAAATCACTTGAAATTTACGAGGTTATAGATGGACAGATTCGTCATTCGAGGACAAGATGCCCCGGGCAGTAGTAGAGCTTTAGTACCTCAAGGTGAAGGTGGCAATGTCGAGCATAAAAGAGCACGAATTGAGCTTGATATGGATGACATATTTGTTGATCCGGGGCTTCGGAAGCCAATTGAAGATTTTGATCCCAACATTAGAGATGAAGCTAGGAGAGCATATTTGACTATGGGTCCATGTCAACCAACAGGGCATAAGTTTCCACAAAAACTCCAATCAGGTCAAATGAGGTCATTTATTGAATCTTGGTATAAGAGGTTTGATTGGTTAGAGTATTCTGTGGAGAAAGATGCGGCCTTTTGCTTTTATTGTTATCTCTTTAAGCCACCAAGGATAGGAAACTATGGGAATGATACATTCACCAAAAAAGGTTTTGTTAATTGGAGAAATGGCTTAGAAACTTTCAACGCTCATGTTGGCAAGGTTGATAGTATTCACAACAAGGCTAGGAAACACGCACTTGCTTTCAAAAATCAAAGACAAAGTGTGGCACATGTATGGTCCGAGAAAGGCACGGAGAAGGAGAAGTTATATCAAGCTCGCATGATTATCATTTTAGGTATTGTAAGATTTCTCCTTTTGCAAGCTCTTGCTTTTCGTGGACATGATGAGTCCTCGAGCTCGATCAATAAGGGGAATTTTTTGGAGATGGTGGGGTGGTATAAACACAAGGATCCCCAAGCTGCAAGTGTGCTTGGTGAAAATGCTCCTGGCAATTGTCAAATGACCGCCCCCAAAATACAGAAAGACTTGGTGAAGGCTTGTGCACATGAGACAAGAAAGGTTATTTTATCTGAGTTGGGAGGGCGTCTTTTCGCAGTACTTGTTGATGAATCTCGTGATAAATCAATAAAAGAGCAAATGGCCGTTGGTGTATCGTCTGATTGAACTTGCTTTGATTTTGCCCGTGGCAACGGCAACAGTTGAAAGAGCTTTCTCTGCTATGAATATCATCAAGAATGAGTTGAGAAATAAAATGAATGATGAATGGATGAATGATAGCATGGTGTGCTATATAGAGAGGGAAATGTTTGCTAGTGTTGAAGATGGTGTCATTTTGAAGACATTTCAAGGTTACAAGAACCGCAAATGTCAATTGCCAAAAACCATTGTTAGATCTTAGTGGTACGTTCTATTGTTAGTACTTTACCCTTCATGTAATCTTTCATATCCATTTATAATATATATACTACTTTATATGCAGGTGCTTACGGTGCTTATGAAATCTCAACTCTCAAGTGTTCATGATGATCAGGACTGATGATGATATAGTGTGGTGGATCAGATCTTTTCTTGGTATTTATCTTGCGAGAATCCATTTGACCATGTTCTTTCATTATTTTAAGAGTTATTTGGAGACCACTATCCTTTGTGTAATTTATTGTGAACTATTTTATCGTACTTTTTTTTATTATCTACCAAAAATTTAGACATGTCATAAGTTAGCCCCCTCCTTTGTCCATTCCTGGGTCCGCCACTGTTAGCTAGGATAGAGCGGAGAGAACCTTATTCTGACTTGTTAAGAATGTACCCGCTGTCTCAACATCTAGATGAAGACAATGAAAAACTGGCTAAATAAGAACGAAAATTTCCAATCGACGAGAGGCCATGGTTCGCCAAACCGTTAGGGAGACGAAGCGGACCAATGGTATTGCCGACGAGAGGTACGAAACCCTACATAGATTTTGGTTGTCGCCTCCTGATGGCCTTCTCTTTGCTTCCGTGCCGTAGTGGTGTGGTGAGTTCTACCCTTTCTTTATTCTAGAAGTACAAAATCTAAACGTTCAATTAATCTCAAAGTTTGGATGTATTCTTTGGAAGTTAGTGCTCGATTTTCTAAAAGTTACCAAAAAAATATTTTTTATAGGAACTAAGTTTTGACAAAAGAATGCATGTTCCTTTCATTGGGCAGTTCCTAACCGCGCGCATGGTAGTAGTCTTGGCAAAAGTGTGCATGGTACGTGTTAACATCTACACGTGCCGTTTTCCGAAATTTTCAAATTTGCAGAACACATTTTCTGACAAAAAAGAAATTTTGAAAGGGCCCACAGCCAAAAATCTGCACCCTACGGTCGTTCACACCCATTATTTTTTCTACTACTAGTATTTGTGGATAAATTTAGTGGAAAAGGATTAAAAAATGTATTCTTCAAGAGGGGTCATCGTGGATGAGCTAATGTGTACTTCTTCACATGCACAGCGAGTCAACAACAACGTACCAGTGCCAAATTAGAGAATCTTCACGTGTTCGTCCCCTTCCCTCTTCATCAAATCAAATTATTAAATAATAATGTAATTATCAAATTAGGGCAATGCTGGTGTAAAGCCCAACGTGAATCCGGTCCGAAGACGGACTCCATACAGAGTCCGAACAGACCCCTCGGCCTTTATATACACCCAGCCGCCGCCGCCGCCACCACCAAGAGTTGAGGCGTCTGATCTAGCTAGCGATGGCCGACAAGGAGGATTCTGCGCTCACTAGGAGAGCCGGCGGATCGAGCGCACCGCTGGCGGAACCCGTGAGCCCTTCGCTGCAGCCCTGCTCCCAGGCGGCGGCGGCGGAGGCCTGCTTCGCCGGCGATCTAAGCGCGCCGAAGGGGAAGGCGCCGACATCTGGTCTTGATGGGTGCGCGCCGAAAAGAAAGGGAGATGAGCTCAGCAAGGAGGAACCTTGGCGGGCGGTGGACTCGCAGCTGACCCTTCTGGAGGGAGAGGACGGGGACGACCCGGGATTCGACGAATTCATGGTGAGGCTCAGGGCCAAGTACGCTGCGAATGTGAAGAAGATGTTCGCTGACTACCCGGGCGCGCCGTGGGCCCACGCAGGCCGTCCTGACGCCGAGACGGAGGAGCCTAGTGGCGCCGTGGACGGCGTCGTGACTCCGGCAGTGTCCGCCTGAGATGAAGAGGCCTATTGTGGTGTACTTATTATATTTCAAACTGGGATCATCGCTATGCTATGTTATTACCCGTTCCCATATGCTATTCATCCACCAGGGCTTGTTCGTTTTGTTGGGATTAGATCCAAGCATGTAATCAATCCCAGCCTGGATTGGGTTGATCCAGTACCATCACCCAATCCATGTCACACCAATCCCACCTAATCCCACAAATTCCCCTCCAATGCATGCCCGTTCGTTTAAGCCCCACCTGGATCAGTGTATGTGTCAAACTCAATAGAGAGAACATCAGAATCTTACAGAACAACACATAAAAATTCAATCTTTTTAGTCTTGAATACTTATATATATTACAACAATTAACAGCTTTTAACAACCGATTCCAGACCATTATGCAATACAACATGCATAAATTGCATCATATATATTCTTTTTTATAGCCTTCACACTGCAAAATATATTACACAATGTAATATAGCCGAATCCAAACCGTTATGCAATGGATCGATATAGTATCTAAGCAAGGTGTAAACATAAATTCCAAGGACCCAAGTTCTCCAAGAACAAATAGATTTCAGCAGTTCCACTTCCTCCACTCTGTGATGCCCACTTCCTCTATTTTTAGCTTCCCTTCAATGATCAGCAACATTCTGTAAAATTTTCAATAGGAATATTGACCCATCACACCATGTTACAACCAACAGCGCAATAATTCAGAGATAAGCTATGACCATAATTCAGAGATAAGCTACGACCAATGGATCTTTGTGATGATCTTCAAAGATAATAAAGTCACTGGACCGGTAGGTAAAGATTAGAGATATATTTCCAAAAGTACCAAGAATATATAGAGGGGTTAGAGAGATGTGCATGGTTGGGACGGGTCGACGCGCATATCAGTCTAATCTAAGAAGGGAGAGAGGTTTTTGATCCAAATCTGGCTTGAATGCGACGATGCCTTATTGCAAGGTTATACAAACTCTCGTTCAAACAAACATTTTAGAATTAAGGAAGATTTTCATTTTGCTTGCATACAACATGGATGCAGGTTACATGAAATAAAATAAAGTAGAAACTAGCTTATCTCACCTAAGCACCTAAGAAAACACAGTAATATCCAAGATGGACAAGCCCCATTATTTTGAACCTGAACTTCGGAGTAAAAAATACTTCACTACAGACTGGATGAAGAAGCATATAGAGAAAAGGCGACACATGCAAGCTAATACAAGATTTTTATAGGGGTCAACTTTTGCCGAATGAAACAATCAATTTATAGGGGTCAACTTTTGCCAAATGACATATACCAGAGCCAAACGTGTAAACTAAATATACAACCAGTATACGCATTCGACATGTGGCTAACTTGGCTACAAAATAGAATGTGGCGTGCTCCTTTTTATTGCGAAAAAAGAGTGATGCCAAAAATAAAGATATTATGTCTCTCTCCCTGTACAAAAAACCATGAATGTGTCTTACAGGCATCTCAACAATAATGTTCTAAAGAAAAAGATTTCTGAATCTTAGAAAGAATGCACATAAATATCCAGTTAACATTGATCACCAATTCACCATGCAATAGAACAATTGAGGTAACCGGTAAACAGTATCTATCATCTAAAAGTTTAATATGCAAATATTAGAAGACTCATGATAAGCTATGATTTGGCACGTAGACATAAATAGCAATAAAACTTTTATTCAGAAGCAATTAGAAAAAGCATATGGACCCCTAAAATCAATTCACTCATCAATTCTTACTGGTTTCTGCTTGCAACAAATTCTACTGAATGCAGCTTCTTAGTTACAATATATGCAAATCAACGCAGAAACACATGCAGCTGAGCAAAACATCTACCACCAAGGCAGTATATTTCCTCATCATCGCCAAAAATTTCATCTACACCGACATTGACCACACTTGCAATCCAATAAAACATCTATAAGAGGCTAGTAGTATGTATCAGTTTCAAAGCGCCTAGAGACTATCAGACTACCACATGGGAGAAAGCACATCTTCTTGAAAAAATCCACAACATCTGTTGGCTGCGACCTTGCGCAGAAAAGAAACATTGGTGTAGTTCGATCTGATGGGTCAGCGACAGAATTGCAGGCCAACTTCCCGAAACTGCCTAATTTTCTTTGAGCGGGCCTGGGCAGGAGAGTGCCAGGCTTCCCCATGGAAGTGCCATACCTAAAATCCCAATCGCTTACCTCCCCGTCCTCCTCCTCCCGGCGCTCTCCTTCTCCTTGCATCTTTTCCCCCATCTTCCTCAAGAACTCATCTCCGACCAAGAACCCTAGCTATGAGGTGGGAAGGATGAGGAGTAGGAGGCGGACGTACCGGTGAGAACGCTGCTGACGAAGGAGAGAGTCGGCAGTGGAGGGGGAGGCATCGCTTCGCCGTCGCCGTGGCCGACAAGATCGCCGCGTCGTCGCCGCCCCGTCGTCGCGTCGTCTGTCGTGGATTGTTTCCACGGGTGATTTGGCGTGATTTTTTTTCCAGACCATCTGAGTGGAGGATGGGTGGGTTGAGTTGGGCTAATTTTCCACACGGGGTGTAAACGAAGACCCAATTTTTATGAGTTGGATAAAAAAACTAGTCAACATGGATTAGGCTGGATTGGGTCGCAATCCAGGCCATTCCATGCCTCTGTGGGATTAACGAACGAGGCCTTAATGTGCTATTGTTCTTGATTTGGGAAATCCTCTGTAATGTATTTCGATGCTTCATGAAGGTGTCTTCAGGTTGTTGAACTCTAGCTAGCCTCTCTTCTCGTGTAATCCAATCCATGGTTGATGGCAATTAGGCCGTGATTGTTCTGACATTCCATGGTGTAACTCTTAAAGGATACCTAAGAAAAAGGGGACAGATGTACTCCTCCGTTTTAAAAAATATATAAGATGTTTTAGTCTTGTAAAGCAAATATATCTAGATGCTAAACACTAAGAGAGTCTAGATACATAAACTTTATAAAGCTAAAACATCTTATATTTTGTAACGGGTCTAGATACATTTACTTTACAAATCTAAAATATTTTATATTTTTAAACGGAGGAAGTAAGATCCCTACCATATATGGAAACAGATCAGTCCCGTGGGGCCGCGGTCCGAATCAAGAAGGCGCCACGTGCGGCTGGAATAACTATTCGGCTATGAATGCGTTCTTAGTGTGCATTTTCGATCAATTAGTTCATTCTCCCACAAGCAGATTTGAGCAGGTTAGCCAATACTGAAGGGGGCAGCTTGCCACCACCGTTGCGACCGCCATCATTGCGGTAGCTGTTCCCGCCACCATTACGGCCTCCATCATAGCAGCCATATAGCCGATGTTGCGGCCCCCATCCTAGCGGCCGTAGCCGCTGTTGTTGCGACCGTAGCCACCATTGTTGCGGCCATGTGCCCCTGATGGCCATCATTGTCGTAGGGGCGATACGGAGCGCCACCACCATGGTAGGCGGGGTTAGGGCGCATCGCGGCGTTAACCGAGGACGACCACCATAGCATCAGCGAAGCAAAGCGGCGATTCTGGCGTGCACGCTAGGTAGCGTGCACCCTCAGACTACGGCTGTGCCCCGAGCGCTTCAAAGAACAAGACATGAGAGTATAAGTCGGAGTACGAGAAGGACTTGTCTCTAACCGTGTAGTTGGCGGTGATGGAGTTGAACGCGGATCCAAGTCCGGTGAGGATGTGGTCGACGAGTTCGTCGTCGATGACGGGGGCACTGACGACTACCATAGCATCAACGAAGCAAAGCGGCGATTCTGGCGTGCACGCTAGGTAGCGTGCACCCATCGACCGTCCGTTTCGCTCTGGAGATTCGGGACTGGAAAGTGGACCCAGCTGCATAGCCAAGCTGTGCAATTCTCTAGAAGCCCAATAATTCATCTTATACGGACTGTTTTTGTCAGATACAGAACTGTCCTGAACAGGCCTTCCCTGTCCCCTTCTTCTCCGTTTCAATCCCGTAACAAGGCCCCCTTCCTCTTCCTCCTTCCTTCCTTTCCCAAAAAGTTCAGATCTAGGAACCGTAAGATATAGCAAGGGCATAAACGGGGATTCTCCTATTTCTCCCGATTGTTCTTGCTGAAGGGGATCTTTTTATTTGTGGCCTTTAACATGGAGGATCCGGATGCACCCTCTTATCCAAATTCAGAAGGTAGTATTTTCTATTCAGTTGATTGCTCGCCCTTACAATGGACAACCATTTTTTGCATCTTCAAAACCCGTTGTCTCTTACATTTTCTTTTGCTCCAGGCCACAATTTTTTCGCTGGACATGGAGGTGGATGCTTCATGGACCTCCTTATGGTTGTTGATCCTTCAATTGCTCAGACGTAAGAATCAACAATCACCGGCAGTATTGCTTCCACCGTAGATCTGGATTTGTAGGATGACTTGTATATTTTGTGTCCCCAGAAATTTGGATTCCAACTCTGATATACCCGTTGTTCGATCTCCCCCAATTTAACTGTCGTGGGAATGACCACGGCAGACGCTGCAATCGGCAGCGAGTAGTAGAACGAGGGGCAAGGGCGGCCAGCCATCTGCGGTGCGAGATGAGGGCAAAGACACAGGGTTTTACCCAGGTTCGGCCCCGAGGGTAAAGACCTACTCTGCTAGATTGTATTATGGATGTGTTTACAATGGGCGAACTCGGCGACTAGGCGGCGAGTTGCTTGGGTGTATGAGGGCGTGTCTCTCACCCCATAGGGAGGTTTATATAGGCTCACCTCCCTAGGGTTTACATATCTCAACCGATTCGTTCTGACTTGATGTCGTTTAACCAGATCGCCTGTGCCTATCTACTACTTTGGGCCTTCAACTTCGATGCTTTGATATCTTGCTGGGCTTCGATCCACTCGCCGTTCTGCAGGCCCACTCGCCAGCCCTTGGACCAGTCGGAAACGTCCCGCTGAGTATACCCTAGTAGGCGTATCCCCATCAGTAGTCCCCGAGGCCGTCGTTGATTAGGCGTGAGTGGCTGCTGGCAGTCGGAGTATATGGCTTCAAGTTGGCATCCAGTCGAATCGTCGGCGGGCTCCTATATAAAGGAAAAAATCCGGCGAACCGAGTCGCGTCTTGGGCGAGTCGAGCCAACGAGACGCGGTCTCAGCGAGTGACTTAACGAGCCGAGTGGCTGGAGTTGGACCGTCAGGCGTGGTCAAACTAGCCGTTAAGGTAACTCAACGGTAACTTCTGGCGTAATCATCGCTGTAACGGCCCCCGATTTGGCGGGCAACTCCGCTATATAAGAGGAATGGTAGGCTATCGCGAGCCAAACGCCCACCATTTCTTCCGGTGCGCATCTCCTTCCTTTGCTCCATGATCCAACCGACGAAATCTTCGATCCCACCAACCTCTTCGCCATGGCCCTCTCCGAACCTTGGGGCAGATCCAAATGCACAAGGCGCGGTGGCCTCGTTCGAGGAGGCCGGAATCCTGCGAGCTGTTGGCGTATCCCATGGGAGACACGACCCCAAACCCGCGAGAGAGAGTTTGTGCTTCACCAGCCATCTCGGCGGGGTTAGGGTTTCCCATCTGTTCTTCCGGCGTTTTGCGCCTACTACGGATCCAGCCTCGGATCCGGTCCCCACATCGAGCAGCTCGCCATCTTCGTGGCGTTCTGCGAAGTGCTATGGGCTGCCCCTACTTTCCTTGTGGCAAGATCTGTTCCATGTCGGATCACCGGTGAGGCGGCGGCCCAATGCTAGCCGCTGGGCCTGACATTCAACTCAAATCCAAAGCTTCCTTCTTCGACCTGATGCGCCGCCAAAGCAATCGGCGAAAAAGTCATGGTTCTACGTAACGAGGCGACTCGGAGGACGAGGCGGCGATTCACTTTCGGCCAACCGCTCGAGCCACGCCATCTCCAGTCGGCAAGCTTCCGGCGACCAGCGGATGGTCGTCGATGAGATGCTCCAGACCATCCGTGGTCGAAGAAGAAGGCTCCAAACAATAAACTTGTACAATTGTTGGCTCGGCGGCGCTCGTCCGCCTAACGCGATCATTACATGTACCAGATACGGGGGAGACTCGACGAAGCCTGCCTCGACGAGTGGAAGCTAGAGGACTACCTCTCGGCGTTGAAGAAGATCACCCAGGCGGATATCTGATCATGCGCCCGGCGTCCCCTACACCTGGCTGCCCGACGGTAATTTCCTTCTTCTCTTGTTCAATCGATGCGATCGCGATAATTCTAACTCCGCTTCAGATTCATCGCAATTTTCCAAGTGGTGGAAGGTGGCTCCCACCGCCGACGAGAGCCCGGCCATCTGCCCAAGATAGAAGCGAATCGCCACCGCCAGGGCAACAAGGACGACGAGGATGAGTCGAAGAGGAGATCGCCCCATTGGCCCGAAGACCAGCGCAACGTCGGTGAAATCGAAGCGGCAGGAGCCTCGAGCACCACGGCGACGACGAGCTCCTAGAGACGACCTCGCGCCGGTGCTCCTTTGAAGAAGAAGAAGAAGAAGGAGAAGGCGAGGGCCCCGAGGAGGAAAAGCGGCCGCCAAGATGGCCTCGCCAGACTCAACGAGCGATTCGATGCTCACAGCTCGCCGGTGAAGGCGCTGCCCGCGACAACCTCTAGATGCGCCATCTCGAAGTGCCGCTGGCCTCAATGCCTCCGCCATTTGCGCGGTCTCGGGTTAGGGAAGGCTCGGCCGGCTTCGCCTCGCAAGGAGGTCCGGCGTGGCGGTCTCGCCCGCCGGAGGTTCCGCCGCGGCTCCAATTCGAGGAGGCCCGCCGGCGTCAGGCGCCAGCCGCGACCTCAACGACGAAGAATCCGTCCGTGTATTGGGCCCACGACGTCCTGGAACTGGGGCTTAGTCGCAAACTGGGCCCCGAGCTGGAAAAACCGGCCGGCCTTCGTACCGGGCTGCGTTTCATTCCAGTCGCCAAGTGAGTGCAATCAGCCTTCTCTATTTTCTATAAGTACTTCGATTGTCTTTATTGATTTGATCGTCGCAGGACCGAGTGAAAAGATGGGCCACCCGACCGTGGCTAAGGTACCTTCGCCATGAGCGAGGAGGATCCTTCCCGCAAGAGGAAAGTGGACGAGGTCGCCGTCTCAAGAAGGCAGAAGAAGGCTGGGGCGACGCCATCGCTATCTTCGACGACGCGGTGGCCGCACCGCCGGACCAGCGAGAAGCAACCGCATCTACAAAGGATGGCGCTTTGCCTAGACCGGAGGAAGCGACTTCCTTTGGGGCGGTGCCTCGATCGCCACGTTCCCCGCCAGAATTCAAGGCACGGGGCTGCGCCCGAGCCTTGCCGGGACCGCCGACGCTGAAGTCGACCAACGCCCGGCACACGCCGGCGCTGCTTGCGTCTGTGGACGCAATCCAACTCCATGGCATGCTTGGTGCAGCTATCCAGGTACCTCCAGTCCCCGAGGATCAGGTCGGTGCTTAGCAACGGCGTGATTCTTATAGTTTTTCGTTTTGTACTTTCGCATCCAGTCCCCGAGTGCGCACACGCTAAATTTTAGCGGTGGGCAATTTTCGTGATCGCCAGTCCCCGAGTGCGCACTCGCTAAATTTTAGCGGGTGGGCACTGAGTAATTTTCGTGTTTGCTGACTTTGATGGTGTGCAGGGTCTGCAGCTGGAGTCGGCGGAGCGATTGGCTGCAAAACAAGCGGTTGAAAATGAGCTGGCCACTATCCGAGAAGCAAACAAGGAGCTTGTTGCTGCAAGAAGCGGAGGTGGCTCGCCAGAGCTTGTCCCCTCTTGGAGCTGGTAGCGGTGCGATCTGCGTTAAGTGCTGCTGAGCAGAGGGTCGCCGACCTCGAGCGCGAACTGCGGGAGGCAAAAGAAGAAGCAAGCTCGGCGAACGGGCGAGCTAAGGCCGCCATTGCGGCCGCGGAGGAAGACCGCAAGGTGTCGGAAGCCCTCATCGTTGGGCTTCAGGACGATCATACGTCGCTTCAGAGCTTCATCACGGGACTCGCCCGCCCGTTGCTTGGTGAGTCCGTCTTCTTCCTTGCGCTTGTATTGTTTGTGGTTTCCGTGGTGCTTATAACTGTCTCCTTCTCGCAGGTCGTTATTGGTAGCCAAGAAGAAGCTCTCTTGACGCGAGGGAGTGCGTAAGCATGCTCGTCGACTCGGCGACGCCGGGTCGACGCGGCATCCGCCTACCTTCAAGAGATGTCGCCACGGAGGTTATTCCGATGACCTTGTTGAGGTGTGGAGTATTTGGAGAAGGCGCCGCGTCGAGAGTTCATGACGCGGTCGGCGTTCCGCGTGAGCGCCGACAACTGAGCACGGACTCGCCCACTTCGAGGATTTCGACCTCGGCGATGTGACGAGTGGGTATCCGCGTCGTCGACCGCGCGTGGATCTGTCCGAGGTTCTCAAGCTGCGAGAACGTGCCGCCGTACTCGGAGCGCGTCGGGCGATGGGCGACCTCCTTCCCTACCAGAAACGGTCGTCGCGAACGACCCCGAGCCGCCGCATCGTGACTTCAAGGTTGAGCAACCTTTCCGCTCGGCGATGGCGGGTGAGCTGACGACGTATCCGTCAAATCCGTACACCGCGTTCATCCGCAAGCGCCGGGATTCTGGCGCGTCGTCATCGAAGCCTGCAGAATAAGGTAGCTTGCCTAGATGTGTTAGCAGCAGTTCTTCCATGCGGGCATAATTTGTAATGTAAGACAATGCGATATGCGCTGGAATGGAACGTTGTGTTCATTTTGCTATTTGTTTGTGTGTTTTGGATTGATTTTGGATGAGTCCCCGAGCGCGTCCGCCCTTTTGTGGGGTTCACCTTGTATATGATGTTTGTTGTTATCATGTGTTTTGTTAGTTTGGTCGACTCGCCCGAGCTCGGAGAGCCAGTCGCATGGCGACTCCCTTGAGTGCTCTGTACTTTACCGTTTTCTCGTACGCGAACGGGGTCGGGTGGCCGAGTCCCCGAGCGTGGTACTTGGTAGTTCAAGGCGCGACTCTAGGGTGGTTGAGGACGGAGCGCGTTGGTGAGCATCGCCACCCGCCTGGCCCGGAGGGTCATCGCGTGCAGTCCCGGTATGCCCTCTTACTTGGCGTTTTCCCTGACCGATCGCCCTTTTGTGGTATTCAGTCCCCGAGCGTGGTACTTAGCCGTTCGAGTCGCTATGCCGAGGATGCGGAGGACCGAGGTCGCTGTGAGAAGCGAGGGCAGTTGTCTTGGTTCGTAAAACCAGTCGAGCTAAGCGACTCAATGGGGCTCGGTTTGGCGTTTTTAGGACGACGCAAGACCTGAAATGACTCGGTGCTTTACATCGCACTACTTAGCCGTGTCGGCCGCTGTACCAAAGGTTGACTTTTGCATTTTAGCATGACGCTGTTTATTACGAAAAGTAGTGGCACAAGGCATGGAGAGTAGACGCAATTTGCAAGTGACTGCTTTTATTTCATAGCGATCGAGAGTACATGTGGGGTTCTAGGAGTAGAACTTCCGAGGAGATTTACATTCCATGGTCGCTGACATCGAGTTTGCCGCCCCGCGACGTCGATGAGGTAATAGGCGTCGTTTCCAGTACGCCCAATAGCGAACGGGCCTTCCACGGAGGGAGAGCTTGTCGTGCCCTTCTTGTCCTGGATGAGGCGTAACACCAGGTCGCCTTCCTGGAAGGTGCGGGTTTTCACCCGTCGGCTGTGGTAGCGGAGCCCTTGCTGATAAATGGCGGTACGCGATCGGGCGAGGTCGCGTGCTTCGTCGAGTTGGTCGAGCCCATCTTGGCGGGCCAGCTCGCTTGCGGCTCCAGATAGTGGACGACCAGCGAAGTCGTGTTCGAGGTGGGCATGACCGCTTGGCCGTAGACCATGAAGAAGGTGAATCCGTCGACCTGTTGACCGAGGTGCGGATTCCCGGATGACGGAGGGTAGCTCTTGACCCAGCATCCGGTGCGCTCGAGTGGTACTTGGAGTCGCTTCAGCCGTGGAGGATGCTTTGTTGGCTCGTTCCTGGCCGTTGGACTCGGTGCGATCGACGCGAGGTCGAGCCGGATGTGGTGCTCTTCGCAGAATTCGCCATTGCTCCCTTGGCGAAGTTTGTGCCGTTGTCCGTGATGATGCTGGGGAAACCGTAGCGGTATATGAGCTCGCGGAACTTAGTGGCTGTCTTCCGCCGTGCATTTCGGACTGGCTTGGCCTCCACCCACTTCGTGAATTTGTCGACGGCGACTAGCAAGTGGGTGTAGCCAGAGGGGGCCTTCTTGCAGGGGCCTACCATGTCCATGACACCAACAGCGAATGGCCAGGTGATGGGGATTGTTTTGAGCGCCGAACTTGGTACGTGCGTCTGGTTGGCATACTTCTGGCACCCGGCGCATCGCTGGACGATATCGACGGCGTCGGCGTGTGCGGTGGGCCAGTAGAAGCCGTGTCGCATAGCCTTGGCGACCAGGGAGCACGCGGCTACGTGGTGGCCGCAGTCGCCTGAGTGGATGTCGTGTAAGATTTTGCGTCCTTCAGCCGGTTGGACGCAACATTGGAACACGCCGGTGACGCTGCGCTTGTGTAGCTCGCCGTCGATGATGGTGTAAGACTTGCATCGGCGAGCAATCATTCGAGCGCTTGTCTCGTCTGCGGGCAAGGTGCCGGTCTCCAGGTAGGCGATGTAGGGCTTGGTCCAGTCGTCTGGCTCGGTGATGAGTGCGACCAAGGCTGCCTCTGGTTGGAGTGGGACTCCGATGTCGATCTCCCTCGGGGGAGAGACTGATGGTGTGAAGATTGTGTCGAGGAACACGCCAGCGGGTGGTGCGGGTCGAGCCGACCCGATGCGAGAGAGGGCGTCGGCCTCCTCGTTTTTCCTCCTGTCGATCCACTCGACAAAGTAGCCGGTGAAGTGGCCGCCCACCTTGTCCACCTCTTGGCGGTACGCCGCCATGGTGGGGGAGACGGCGTCGCAGGTGCCGGCGACTTGTCCCGCAACGAGGTCGGAGTCTCCGTAGCATCGAAGGCGATTGACGCCTCTTTGGCGGCTCGCATGTCGGAGTAGGGCCTCGTGTTCAGCCATGTTGTTGGTGTAGGGCGTGAATTGAGGCGGAGGATGTAGCGGAGCTTGTCGCCTTTGGTGAGGTCGGACTATCCTCGCGCGCTCCGCGTTCTTGGACCCGGCGCAGGCTCCAGAATGGAGGTACGGCTTCTTCCGCTGCTGGGCCTCTTCCCGATTGGCGATGAAGTCGCCAATGCTGCGACTTAATCGCCTTCGTGGCTCGTATTTAATGTTGTGGACGCCGATCTCGGCCCACTTGGCGACCCGCCCGTCGCCTCGCGATTCTGGATGATGTCTTGTAGTGCCGAGGAGACGACCGTGATCGGGTGCTCACAGAAGTAGTCTGGCGCGCCGAGCTCAAGACCGCGATACCAGCTTTTGATATCAGGTGGTCACGGCGCGACTCGGTGAGAACCTCGCTGATGTAGTACACCGCCCGGACCGGGCGCCTTTCCTTCCTCGGTCGCTCGACGACCATTACGCATCGACGACGCTTCGGACGCCGCGACGTAAACCAGATAGGCTCTTTGTCGGGTGCGGCGAGTAGCACCTTTTAAGGTCGCGGAGCGCGTCGTCTCCTTGTCCCATCGAAGGTGGGGTTCTTCGCATCAGCGGTATAGGGCATCGCTTTTCGCCAAAGCGGGATGAAGCGACCGAGAGCCGCTACACGCCCGCCAGCTTCGGATGTCGCGCAGCACTCGGGTTTGCCGAGCCGCGATCGTGTCGATCTTGGGTTTGCCTCGATCCTCGCTTGGAGACGACGCATGAAGTTGCCCGTGGTACACCAAGGTGCACTTGCCTGATTGAGCTTTATCTTGTACCTCCGCAGATTGGCGAAGGTCTCCGCTAGGTCGGCGAGTAGGTCGCCTTGGCGAGCGGATTTCACGACCACGTCGTCGATGTAGACGTGGATGTTGCGCAATTTGGCTCGCGAGGCATTCTTGCATGCACCGGTAGGTTGCCCCGGCGTTTGAGGCCGAAGGTCATGGAGGTGTAGCAGAAGGCTCCGAATGGCGTGATGAACGCCGTCTTCTCCTCATCCTCAACAGCCATTTTGATCTGGTTGTACCCGGAGTAGGCGTCGAGGAAGCATAGCGACTCCGAACCCGCGGTTGAATCGATTATCTGATCGATCCGGAGGACGAATCGCCCTTTGGGCAGGCGCTGTTCAGGTTTGTGTAGTCGATACACATTCTCCAGGTCCCGTTTTTTTCTCGACCAGGACTGGGTTTGCCAGCCACTTGGAGTATTTGATTGGCCGGATGAAGCCGGCAGCGAGTAGACGCTGCACTTCCTCGGCGATTGCTCGACGGCGTTCTTCGTTGAAGGGCCGTAGCGACTGCTTGACGGGTCGCACTTTGGGGTCGGCGTTTAATTTGTGCTCAGCGAGCTCCCTAGGGACACCAGGCATGTCAGAGGGTTTCCATGCGAAGATGTCCCTGTTCTCACGGAGGAACTCGATGAGCGCGCCTTCCTATGCTGGGCTCATGCCTGTCCCGATCGTCACCGTCTGGCTGGAGTCGCCTGGGACCAGCTCGACGGTGCGGGTGTGCGTCGTGGGCTCAAAGGTTGAGGTGTTTGTGCCCTCTGAGTTGGGCTTCTTGAGTATTGTGGGGTCGTCATTGACCCGCCGCGATTTGGCAAGCTTCGTCGGCGTGATTAGCTTCGCCGCGATGACGGCGTCGGCGAAGTTCGCCTTTGGCCTCGCATTCGGGCGCGCCATGTCGGGTCGCCGTTGATGGTGATGACGCCGCACGCCGGGGAGCTTCATCGCGTTATGCCAGAGGGCGCCGCCATGAATTTGGCGAACGCTGGCGCCCTGTGACGCAGCGATGGTAAGGTGTCGAAGGGCACCAGCTCGAGACGATCCGCTGCGCGGAAGTTTGCCGAGTACCGAAGGTGACGGGTAGCGTGACTTTGCCGATCGGGTACGCCTTCCGACCGGGACGGCGCGTGGAACGTGGTGTGGGTTGTCTCGATCATCGATCGCGGAGTCGTAACTGAAGGTGTCGAGGTAGAGGATGTTGACGGAGCTGCCGCCCATCGTGTCTTGGGGAGCCAGAGTCGCCAACCTTGGGCTTGACTACCAAGGCGACCCGCCCCGGTACTCGATCGTGGCGAGTGGTCTTGCCGGCTCGGTGATGGGCTGTTCCGACCAGTTGAGGAACCGGGGACGTCTGTTTGGGCCACCGCTGACGGCGACGGCTGGCGATGACCTTCTTCGCTTCGTGTTGAAGCTTGTGAAGGTGTGGAGCGAGCCGGCTACTTTGCCGAATTTTCCGCCATTTGGCGGGTCGTTGTCGGGGTCCTCCCGCGCGTGCCGTGCCTTCTCGATTTCCCTGAGGGTGTGGCAGTCGGCGGTGGTGTGCGTGGCGGGCTTTCCTTCCCTGCTGTGAAACGCACATGGTTGGTTAAGGAGGGCCGCGGGATCGAACCTTGGCTTGTTCTTGTAGTTGCCGCCATCGCCTCCGTCGCGTCGGTAGCTCTTGGGCTCGCGTTGCGTGCTCAGCGCATTTAAGTCGACTTCGCCGTTCGCGGCGCTTGCCTGTGAGGCGGGTGCCGCTATAGCGTAGGTCGGTTCGGCGTCCGCCGTCGTTGCCGCCCGTGCGGCGTTGCCCTCCTGACTCGTCGTCGATTTCTTGGTTGGGGTCCTCCTCGGCGTACCGTTTGGCGATCTCGAGGAGGTCGGGGATGTTGTCGAGTGTGCGGGCGTGTCGCTTGAGCTTGGCGACTAGAGGCTCGTAGCGACACGAGGTCTTGAAGCAATGGATCGCGGTGTCCGGGTGGATGCCGACCGCGTTGTACCAGAGCTCTTGCCACCGTTGGACCCAGTTGCGAGTCGACTCGCGAGGTCCCTGGACGCATCGTTCCAGGTCCTCGATGGTGGTGGCGCGTAGGAGCACTCGAAGTGCCTCGACGGCGTCTCGCATTTCCTCCCGTGAGTCGACATCACGGGGAGCGTGTTGATCCATTGCCTGCACGCCCCTCCATCATCAATGGGAGGTAACGGGCCGGTAGGTCGATGTGACCCACGATCCCCATTGCCATGAGGTATGTGTCGAGCCAGACCGCGGGGTCGTACGAGGAGTCGTATTTTTCTATATCCTTTGGCGCCTTGAAGTTTTGCGGGTACTTTTCGCCTCGGATCATTGGTCCGAAGCACTTAGGCCCTAGTCGACTGAGCGACCCCATAGGCTCGCCATCGCGCGGTTAGTTAGGTGTGCCGCAGTCGCCGCTGGCGTGCGCGCCAGTTTTGGTTGTTGATGATGTGAGTCGGGCGTCGATGGGTTCTCCGTTAGCGGCGGCGAAGTTGGTCGCCGCAGGATCGGTGGAGAGTGCCGTTCACGGTCGGCGTTGGAGCTGCATGGCTGCGTGGCGGGCAATTGAGGGTGTTTGCCACCGCTGGCGGCCGCTGAGGCCGCTGCTTCCGAGGAGCGCGAGTATACCGCCCTTGCAGTCGGCACCCGCCTTTGCTGCTCCACGGACTTTGCGAGCAGGGCCTGACGCATCGATTTGTAAGGCGCCGCCGCGGTGGCCGTGATGCTATCGGGCTGCTCGGCCCGCCACGAGGTTGTCCATCGGGTGGAGAACAGTGGGAGGTCGTTCGCGTCGCCTCCCGTGAGGAGACGACTATCCGCCTGGTCCTCGAGGTGCGGTTGGGTGGTGGTGGGCACCCATCGCCGTCGACGGCGGGGCGGGCGCTTCCTCCGTGGCGCGTTCGCAATCGCCTTCGGCTATGCGAGCCGTCGTTTCGTCGTCGAAGTTCAGGCACGCCGAGCGGGGGTTCAGCGTGACTCGATCCGGCTGGTGGTAGCGTGATGCTCTCGCTGTCACTTGCTCGAGGCGAAATTTTTCGGCCGCCTCGCTTTCGCATCTTGCCTCCGCCAATTTCAGCGGAGTTCCTCGACCTCCGTTGCCGTGGCGTTAGGAGGATTGGGGTGGAGAAAGGATCCTCCGGATCGGTGCGGTGGCCATGTAGGTCGCGGCGTGGCGACCGGTTCCGTCGCGGAGGTCGGCGGAGTTCTCCGACCCGGAGTCGAATTCAAAGATCCCGAGGATGGAGGGGTCCTCGAAATCTCCCGCGTTGGAGACCTGGGCGATGGAGCCCGCGGATGAGGCCGCGGTGATGGATCCGGCGAGTGACGCCGGGGTCGCCGAGTCGGCGTCGTCGGTGAGGGCCGCATCCTCTGCGGCTGCTGAATTCCCGGCCACGTTGCTGTGGGCCGAGTTGTACTCGGAGGCGAGGCGGTGGATCGCGGACTGGCTCGGAGAGCCGATCGCGTGGTGGCGACTCGCGGATGCGAGCCGAGTCCTCCGAGGTGATGACGTCGGTGAGGCCGACGAAGAGGCTGATCGTGCTGATTGGCAGGATTACGCTGTGCGTGACGGGTCGCGCTGCCGGGACATAGCTGCTCGGCAAGATCTGGAGCATCTCGCCGATCGCTATCATACGGCCGGTGGCGACCGTCTCGTTGATGGGCAGATTGGATCTCGCCGCAGAACACCGGCCAGACCGGCCAGGCCCCACGGTGGGCGCCACTGTCGTGGGAATGACCACGGCAGACGCTGCAATCGGCAGCGAGTAGTAGAACGAGGGGCAAGGGCGGCCAGCCATCTGCGGTGCGAGATGAGGGCAAAGACACAGGGTTTTACCCAGGTTCGGCCCCCCGGAGGGTAAAGACCTACTCCTGCTAGATTGTATTATGGATGTGTTTACAATGGGCGAACTCGGCGACTAGGCGGCGAGTTGCTTGGGTGTATGAGGGAACGTGTCTCTACTCACCCCATAGGGAGGTTTATATAGGCTCACCTCCCCTAGGGTTTACATATCTCAACCGATTCGGTTACAGCTTCGGTAATCGTTTAACCAGGATCGCCTGTGCCTATCTACTCGCCTGGGCCTTCAACTTCCAGTCGCCTGATACCTTGCTGGGCTTTGATCCACTCGCCGTTCTGCAGGCCCACTCGCCAGCCCTTGGACCAGTCGGAAACGTCCCGCTGAGTATACCCCAGTAGGCGTATCCCCATCATTAACCATACGAGGACTATCTCCCACCCGTAGAGGTTGAAGAAGAAACGTGAGCATTCGTGTTCTCTCTATCGTATCTTAATTTTCGATTTTTAACATTGATCTTGATTGTAACGTAGATGTCCAATGTTAAACTTATTGATAGATGAGAAATTGCAATGTTCTGCAATAATTTACAGTCTACACTTATGTCTGTGTCCAACCGAACCCATTTGCAGTATATATATTCTAGTAGGATTGGTGAAACTTAATTCTCCCATGTCAATCTGTGTTGGCACATGATATTTAGAAATGTATGTACATGTATTGTGTATTTTGTTGTTCGACTGTGTAAATACCAAAGCAGCGTTGGTAGCAATTACTAGTAGTCTTGATGAAACATAATTGTCCTAAGTTTAAATGATATATACTAGATTTCTCTAAATGTTGTGAACTGAGGTTTACAACTTTATTGTTGTCTGTCTCCAAAATAACCCCTAAACGTTGGTAATAGATGGGTTGATTTTGTTCTCCACACATTACATTTCCCCCTTTCACAGATTCCATTAGTTAAAGCAATAAATTAGCAGCAGGATTTTTGTAATGGTTGCATTGTTAGAAAGAGCCAAAATACTTTTGTTCAAGAAGGAGTACGCAATGATCATCTGTTAAAGCCTTATATTACTATGTTGTATATGTACTCTAATTGTTATACACATTTTTTGATGATGTTAAGATGTATTAATATTGGTGATGTATTTGTGAAACATTTTGTGCCAGAAATATCCAATCGTTTTAAAAAGTACAAGCAACGTAGAGTGCTAACATCTACTGATACCGTTTTTTATCTTTGTGTCATGGTAACATAAAGCATTCAGATCCAAGAGGAGTACCCAAACAATGAAGAAGATATTATTGATTTTGAATCCATAAATGAATCAATTGAAGCCTGAGATGATTCTTTGGGTTGTCTAGACAATGATTCTTGCACTATCCGTAGTTTCTCCTACATAACAGATAAACAAACAGAGGACGATGCTTCTAGTAAATCACATTTCTATAGGTAAATACCCGATTATTTGTTTGTTACACCTTTGTTGATTTTTTCTTGTTGTATTGGGAACGATACTTTCATATGTAAATGATATTACATACATGAAAATCAATCCAGATGGTTTGTCGATGGGAGAAAAAAGGATACCCAATCTTATGCTTTCCAGTTCTACAATTTGTATTCTTGGGTTCGTGGATTTAGCATTAGAAGTGGTGATTCTTACACTAACACCAAAGGAGATTTATTCGTCTGATGTTAAAACAATATGATGTGTGACACTATTTATGATTTGGCTTTTGTTCATAAAGGATTATCATGTGGGTAGTGACCACACATTTTGAAATTCCCGGTTTGCTAGATCAATATATAAGACATTTAACTCGCGTAAATATATAAGTATTAATTCATGTATAATTATTAAGTTGATTAATTGTCATGAAAACATTCCTTTTGTATGAACAAACACAATGCCTATAAGAAAACACGGCATGCATTTTGATGGAACCGTCGTGATTATGTTGAACCTAAGATTTTTGCAATGAACCATGATGATACGTTGGAAAGTAAAACCTAGTGAAAACCATGCTGTAGACTTCCTTGCGTCTAGCTATACATCTTAATAAAATGAAAACTTGATAGATAAGCTATAATATAACTTCCAGATCGATTGAGTTGTTTTCTTTATGTGAAGGAACAGAACAATTCTTACATGGGTAACATTGGTGTCCTTTTACGTAATATTGCTGTGTTATAAGAGCCGGATTTTTCTGACCGAATAATTAGTAGCAATAATTCTGCACATTAAGTACTCGGCGTTGTATTGTCGTATGAAAGATCTTTTTAGCGATACATGGAAATAAATGCTTCTATATTAAGCATGAACACATGTTTTTTTGTGAAATATATATAATTTTCTAGAAAACTAAAATCCGGTTAGACCGATCTTTTGCCTAGTTTGATCTTTCATTTTAAATGCGTTTTGCAAAAAGAAAAGTTTGTTGACGAGTATGTGTAGAAGGGTTGGGAATCAAGAAGGTAATACCGATGGATATTAATGAAAACTATGAGAACATAGTTGGAATTGGGAATTGAAGAATGAAACATGATGATCCATTGGTGCACAATAAATATGTTGAGACATATCCAATTTTCCTTCCGGACAGGTGCACCATCTATTATGTTCGGTGTCATATGTTAGATCAATGTTTTTCGAACTAGTTCATGTAGTATAATATTGCATGTCAAGTCATGTATAGGATTTTTTTTGTTGGAAACCATTGCTTCTTTCTGTGTATAGGCACACAACAATTCATATAGGGGGGGGGTCAAGTGTTTTCTGTACACAATACTGATAGTGTGTACAAAGGGAATGGTTTATCTGGACTGCGAAATTTGGAGAATGCTAGTTAACATTTTTTTGCTAACTGTACAAGTTTTTATCGGTTAAACTACATGATAGCATGCCAAAAACTGACTTTCATATTGTCATATTCTTTGCTAAATATTTTATGTTCACTTCTTAATACATTTGTTTGTTGCAGTAACACTAAAATATCATGAAGATGGTTTCTCAACTTCTCCTCCATTGCAAACTCCACAATTAGTTGTCTATATAGTTCAGCAAAATATATTAATTCATAGAATAGGTCTAAGCTCGATAAGTTGGGTACATGATCGTTGATGATGCACTCTACTTAAAAATCGTAAAACAAAGTTCCTGATCATGTAGCAAAAGGATGCATTTGCAGAATATTAATAGACACGCTAGATCTGCTAAACCCCACCGAATAACACATACACACTCTTAGTCTTCTAGATTCTGAACATAGACATCCAGCACTTTGGACATGTTTCCTTGGTGGATAATAGCTCGTACAACAGTTGTTTGGTAAATTCATTGATTGTTGCATGCAAAAAAACCTTTTTAGATATTGATGAAGTTTACAGTGTGGAATTGAGTACAAATAATTAAGAGAACACCTTAGTATAATTCTTGAAAACGGTGAAGTGTCGAATAGCTGTAATAGTTAGTATCCCAGACTCAGAGCTGGACATGGTAAATTGCAATGTTGGTTCAAATTTGATTATTAATTTAAGAAGCCAACATGTAAACATATTAATATGTAAGTACCTTGTCGCACCATGGTACATAGGAGCAACATAGTTTTTGTTCCAACCCTCAAAATCAACATTCCACCCTTTATAGAAGTGTTTAGCACATTTCATAAATGAAAGTTGTAGTTTTTCAATATTTGCATCGTGCATGTTGGTCAGTTCTTAAGCCGTTTCATGAATGAAAGTTGGATCTACAACATGGACAATCCTTCCCTTCATGTCTCAAATATGTATTGTGTATTAAACATAATGAGAGTAGCATTGTGTATTAATCATGATGGCCCCTTATAAAATGAGCATTGTGTATTAAACATAATAAGAGTAGCATTGTGTATTAAACATAATGAGAGTAGCATTGTATATTAATCATGATGGCCCCTTATAAACTGAGCAATGTGTATTAAACATAATGGGAGTAGCATTGTGTATACAAGGGGAAAAATATGTATTTTTCCGATTGGATCAAATTTTATACAAGGAATTATAATAGAAATTATCCATCTGGTACCATGATTGTTTGAATATAAATTTTTCGAAAAAGGTCATATAAATTAGCACACCTTTCTTGCATAAGTTTTTGTTTCTTCTTCATCTTATCTTCGTCCTTCTTACTACGACGCGCCTGTTTGGCAGATGATCCACTTGTTTCATCACTACTATCAGAGTGTTGACGTTGACGCTTTCTACCACATGACTTCTTTGACTGATCTGTTTTCCTTTTCTTCCACATTATTGTAACCTTTTTGCATTCATACTGTTCTTCTGCAAAAATACCAAAGGTAATGTGGCATTAATGCAAAAAATATATGTAGTTTCATTCTGAATAATTAAGCACGACACCTAAAGAAAGTGATAAAAAATTACACCACAATTTTATCAAGAATAAGAAGTTTGGCTTTGATTGCTACGAATAGAATGGTGATACCTACAGAGTTGTGAAATTTGTTTTACAAACTACCTACTCTCTGAACTTAAACAAGTGCAATAGGAGGATGTATACTTTAGGGAGCTTGGTGTACGGTTTGGAACTAACATGAAGTCAACAGTACAATAGGATCAGTTTTAGGATGAAATGTGCTGATTACAATCCAGGTCACTATTTGGCCTTTTCGATAAAGAAAGACCAATAACATTAGGCTTTATTTAGATTTACTAAGTTTGAGTTCTATAGACAATGATACTTTATATTTTTATTCAGTTTAACAAAGTACACCTAATATAAATAGAGGTATAGTCAGTATTTGAACATTATAATAAGCACAACACCCTATGCCAAGATGGTTTGCTACAAAAAACAATAGGAAAATACTCGACCTATAATATATTTAAAGCAAATTAAATAATGAACTGACTTATGTTTGTTACATGAAAAACAAGAAATAAAAAGAGATCAGGTAATGCAGCAGTTTCAGTAATATATGGAGTAACGAAATTTATAGGAAAAGAACATGCTTCGTTTTTCCGCTAAATGCAAAACACCAAATACAGAGGAAAATCCCCAAAAGGAGCTGGCCTATGCATTGGGTGTATTACTGAATCAATCTAACAAATAACGCCAAAAAGTTTTGCTACAAAAAAACCCGGCAAACACTCGACTATAAATATATTTACAGCAAACTAAATATGTTACATACTAATGTTTGTTAAATGCAAAACAAGGAAGAAAAAGGGATCTATTAATGCAGCAGTTCTAGTAATTACTATGCTCAGTCTCTATAATCCGAACTCAAATTTCTATGCTCAGTACGTGCATCATTTTTTCGTTCAATGCAAAACAACAAAATACACAGGAAAATCCCCAAAAGGAGTTGGCCGATGCATTGGGCGTATTACTGAATTATTCTAAATCTGATGAGCTTTTTAAGCTGGGCTATGCATTTTCGCTCGTACAGGAAGAGACAAAGAGCTTTCTAAGCTCGACAGTGACCATAGCCATTGGTCCCCAAGTTCTGTGCTCCAAAAAGCAGGTCCATGGACTGAGCCGAATAAGGACCAAAATTTTATTTTGCAGAGCGCTAGGAAGCTCAAGCATGCAATGTATGGTAGAACAGACCCTGCCACGGAATGACTGTTATATGTTGATCCAAATTCTACAAAGTATAGACCAACTTCTAACGAGTGGAGCGAGACCTGTCGCCGGAGTCTTGGGCCGAGATTTTTTGCAGTAACAAAGATTGGTTCAGTTATATGAGTCTGTGCAGACTGGAGATTTTGTGCGTGTGGAGAATGACAACCCATGCCATATTGTTGGTGTTGGATCTGTTAAGATCAGGACACATGATGGCATGACACGCACGTTGAGTGAGGTGAAGCATATGCGAAGCATGGCCAGAAATTTGATCTCCCTGAGTATCATGGACGTTGATGGATACAAGTATGCCGGTGGGCATCGAGTTCTGAAGGTATCAAAAGGTTCTCTTATTCACATGATAGGTGATATGAATTCTGGTAAATTATATGTTCTTAGAGGTAGCACTTTGCCTGGTATTGCTGCTACTGTTACTTCTAATGATTCTGATGATTATGGTAAAACACATATGTGGCATATGCGTCTTGGGCATATGAGATAACAAGGCATGACAAAATTGGTCAAGAGAGAGCTGATTGATAGTTGCAACTTGAGTAAGTTTGAGTTCTGTGAGCACTGCATTTTTGGTAAGCATAAAAGAGTTAAATTCAATGCTTCTGTTCCTACCACCAAAGGCATATTAGATTATGTGCATGCTGATGTTTGGGGTCCGTCCTGTAAGACTTCTATTGGTGGTGCTAATTACATGCTTACTATTATTGATGACTACTCAAGAAAAGTGTGGCCTTATTTTCTAAAGCATAAATCTGATGTTTTTGATTCTTTTAAGAAGTGGAAAGTTGCGGTGACCCAGCATACCACTTCATGATGTAGTATACTATAGTCATTGACATAACACCAATGAAACACCGTTCACTAGTATTACATCCCTCAGAATGGCACAACAGAAACACAGCGGGTCCAATACATGGCTAAAGGTTACAACTCACTCTTTACATAATATCCAGAGAACACTAGGTTTAAGAGAGAGAAAGAACTTCTTACGGAGAAGAATCCAAGTTAAACAACGCAAGAATGATTATACTATTAAGTCTAATATTCAGACTAAGAGGTGGCATTGCTGCTATTGCAACGCTCTACAGAAATAGGTTCTTTGGCTAGAGATAATATTCCTATCTAATAGGTAACTTTCGTCTTCACTTGAGTTGAGGTATATGTTGACTTCCTTTTCTTCATTGAAGAGCTTTAGCTGGTCTTAATAAGTCCTGGAGCATATCTTGAGGTAGTCATCGTTTTAATGGCTTCAGAATCTAGCAAGGGTTAAGAAGATACTTTGAGTACGAGCATACTCAGCAAATTCACTAGAAAAGGAGGGTTTGATGCACTATATCTAAAGCCACAGACCGTAGTTCGTAGGCAATGCAAGTTTTCATAAACATTTCTTGAAAGGTTGCTTTTATTCTGAAAAGCTATGTCCGTTAGCCTTCACAGGTTTACCAGAACCTTCATGGGGTTCCTTTCCTGCTGCGTTCGCAGCTCCTTCCCGGAACAGGGAGTAACAAGTTACAGTTCTTACACTCTACAGAGGTGTGTTACTTTACCCATGAGAGATCAACTCTTTGTTTCACAACCGGGCATCTTATTCCCGTCCACAATTCCATGATGTGGGGCCCAGAATATGATCCAAGCCAATCACTGCCCCCTTCGCGACCCCGCATGCCTCCTTGGTGTACACCATGCCCACATAAAGAATTACGACAATGGTCTGTACAAACCGTTAGATGCCAGAACTATCGTGGGATGATGAGGGTTCCCACCCATATGCTGCATATCCTATACGAATTACCAATTAATATGCATGCTATGAGGATAACAGCCACGACCTGCACATCCGGCTTCATGCGAGAGGAAGATGATACAACTGACTTTTCCGTCCCATTCCAAATCTCATGGTCAACGCGTAGTATACGACGCAAGAATCACTGGCGACATTGGTTGTTAAGTCCTAGGTGATATAGTTCTAAACAGTGGTATTCCAACTGTCAGGTTTAATAGATTAGCTGATCACCCTGGATCATAGTCCTTATTATTATTGAAAATAGTGTTTTCGGACCTTTTTCAAATGCAGGTGAAGACAACACTGGATTTGTAAAATACTTTACAGAAAATAAACAAAGGACACAAGCAAGTGTGAACTTGCCTTTTGTGGTTGCAAGATTATGTTCTCATGGTCTTGGAGTTAATATAAGATCCAAAAATCTGAAATCAGCATAATTGGTACGGTAAGGACTAATGTTTAAAGAAGCAATATGCTTTTATGCATGAGTAGTGTGATGCACGTTTTAAGCGTAAATTCCGGAAATAATGTTGTTTTAGGGTTTGGATTTCGAAAGTGGTTACTTTGGAATGTGTGGTCCTTTTGGATAATTTTCGTAGTTGTATTCTTATTAGAGTTTATGAGTGGTTGGAGTCAACACCTATGTAGGAATAAAATATACATCCATATGACATACTAGTTAGGACTACTTATATACTATTTCTTATTTAAAGTGGCAAAAAGGATAACCTTCGAAGAAAAGGTTTCTCTTCTAAGGTCTAAATAAACTTTGTGGTTAGTTAGCTATGGTTGATGTTATTTGTTTTAATCAAATGGTTTGAGCTTAAGCGGCTTTATAGCTTAACTACTTCAGACCAAAGTTAACTATAAAACATGTAGTAATGTGTATGGTATTATAATTAGACTTTTGGAGACTAAAGTTAACTTTAAAATGTAGATAGTTTTGAAAGTATGATACTTACACCCTGGTATTTTGTATATCTGAAATGTGTTATTTAAGTTACTTAAGAATGTTTGTTATATTACTTGAGATAATGGTTTTTTAATTCTATGATAGACTAGTATCATTTACCTTTTATAGATAAGTGAGTAGAGTTTATAATTCCAGATATAATTTTTATTTAACTATCCTTAATTTTTTTGTAGTAATTGTTGAAATTTGATAATTTAAAGTAAATGGAAAGGATCTGATTTATTCACAAGATGTTCTTTAAGATTTTTATCATGAGTTGGAATCCTTTGATAATATAATATTCACTGAGAGTTAAAGATAGTTTGATCTAAAGATATTTATAATGTTTTTGAACCATTAGAGTTTCATTTTATTAATATTTAGGATTTGTACTATATATTAAACTTATTTTATTTATTTAAAGGATATTAATAAATTTTATTTATTCTTTTATGAATTATTAATGAAGTGACTAGGTTTAGATTTGAGTTATTAAAATATTTGAATTTTTGTTTAATTTCAAAGTATAGTATGATATTTTTATCATGTATATATTATTTTTATGATCATTTTGTATATTTATTTTTTGTGATTAATAAATAATAAATTATGATTTTTTATTATTACTTTATAATTAAATAATAAATATTTAATCAAGTGAAATAATAATACATGATTATATTTTTAATTGGAATTTTATTTTTCCAAGATTTTTGGTATTTTACTTATATTATAAACACTTATTCTTATAGAAATATAAATTATTTTTATTAATAATATTTATTTGGTATTTTTCAAAAATACTATAATATTAATAAATAATGAAAATGATTTTTATTTATTTTTATCACCTTTCAATAATTTTTGTAGAATTCCATACGGAATATTTAAATTACAAAATTCTTATAAAAATTTGAATGTCCACAATTTGATATCTTATTTTATTTGGACAGAGTGTATTATTGTGAATCCAAAAATATTTTATTTATAATTTTTTGGAGTATTTTTTTATAAATTTATTGGGGTCAGGGGTATTTTGGTCTTTTCCAATTGATCAAAAGATTTATTAAATAACCTGGGCTGGCCCCTTGGGCTTATTGGGTCGGGGTGGCCCAATAGGGCAGGGTCAAAAAGACCACCCCGAAGAGTTTTGGCCCATCCGGCCCACTCTGCCTCCTTCTCTCCCTCGACATTATCTTCTCCTCCTCTGACTCGCCCCCGTGGCCGGTGATGCCGCCATCGTCGATTCTCGCCGGCCGCTTGCCGCCGCCGCAGGCGGTCATTGTCGACGACGCTCGTTCGTTCTATCCACTTGGATTTGACTCTGGGGCTTCCCCGTGGTCAGTTCCACCCCCATTCCCGAACCCTAGGGTTCAGAAAAGATGTTGTCGTCGCCGCCATGATCCCGCCTGCGGTGGTGTGCTGGTCCCGTGCTTGCTGCGGCCGTTGCCGTGGCAGGTGCAGGTTGGAGCGCCCTCAGGTGCTACCGTGTCGCCATGATCGGCCGCCCCTCCGCCTCTTCGATTCATCAGCGAGGACCTCAGGTAAGTGGTCTCTGTGGTGTTTGTCCATGCTACTGCCTTGATTCTTTTTGGTGTGTAGCTAGTGACTTCTCATATTGAGTGATTATGTGCTGATTGGGTTCATATCTGGATTAGGGTTCATAACCCCTGTGGATCATATCTATCATGCTTTAGATTTAGTGTTGATCATATTTGATCATGGAAAATGATTACCTGCTGTGGTTAAGGATTGTTAGTAACTTTGAAGATGCTAGTTGCCTGTGCTTATCCTGGCTGTGCTGGTGTATTGTGTAGTGGAGAGATGCACTGAGGTGCTCCTCCACGGCTGGCTGTGGTTTTGTGATAATGGCTATGCTTGTGAGGTCGACATCACACCCCTCTGCATGCTTGTGTGTGTGCAGCTTGTGTGCCTGCTATGCACATGAGGATAAGCTCAGAAAGTTTGAACTTAACATTACCAATCTACTTTTACCTTGTCTGGTGATTTGGTCCCTCTTAGCTGTCATTTACCTTCTGGCTTAGAGTTTATGAAAGATGAAATCTTTCATATTGGTGAAACTTGCCCCTTTAAAACATTTCTCAATGATGAGATTGTTAAGTGCACCTCACTGACATATCTGAGAGAAATATTCTAACACTGATCCTATCTTGTTTTCTATTTAATCTTTGTTTTGCAGGTACAAAAGATAAAGATGAAGATTTAGTGTAGTTTAGATATAGGATAGTTAGTGGATATACCAATGTAGTTTTCTTATTCCTTTGTAATTTTTATTTTATAATTTATGTAATCTTTATTTGGTTCATTTGTAATAAAGATTACATATTTATTAATAAAGAATAATTTTTTATTCTTTACTCTTGTGTGAATTGTGAAGTTTGGAATAACTTCTGTAAGTTATTTTTTGTGAATTGTTTTAGTATGTAAAATGAATTTCACATACAATATTGTTTTTAGATAAGATTTAAGTTATCATACTTTCTCATATTTATTTTAAGATTCAAATCTTATATCAAAACTATTACTTTAAAATCCAAACTCATTTCAAGACACCCATAATTCCTTTGAGATCATCTCAAAGTTTATAGCAATCCTCCTTTAAGACTAAACCTACTCTTAAAGTAAGAAAGAAACTTTGATCACTCAAGGTTTTTATTTGGCGAAAATTTTACCCACAATTTTCACAAATGAATGCATGCAACAATACATATTCCTAAACCTACCCTTCGTTAGGTCCTAAATACTGGGATGTTACAGACTTCCCCCCCTTAAATTTAACTTCGTCCCGAAGTTTGTGGAGATGTACCAGAATAATTCTGGATAAACCTTTCTTAAATTCTCTTTCTCCTCCCATGTGGCTTCTCTCTCAGGGTGATGTTCCTATTGTACCTTGCAATATTCAATTGCTCCGTTCCTCAATTTTTTCCGATTTTCGTTCTGAATCTTACAGGGCTTTCAAATATAAATTAGGTCTGCTTGTAGTTCTAACTCTTGATGTGTTATTGCCTCCTCTGGAATTTTCAAACATTTGTGAAATTGTGACATATGAAAAACATTATGCACTTAAGCCAGTCTTAATGGTAACTCTAAAGTATAAGCGATCGTTCTGTTCTGACTTAGTATCTGAAATGGTCCGATATATTTTGGACTCAATTTCCCTTTAACTCCCAATCTTTTTACTCTTATCATTGGACTTTATTTTCAAATAGACCATATCTCCTACTTCTGGATGCCATGATCTTCGGCTTTGATCCGCATCACTTTGCTACCTACTTTGGGCTATTTTCAGTATTTCCCTGATTTTATCAAGGATGTATTGTCTATACTTCAACTAACCTCTCGAAATTATCCTTTTGGATTTACTAGAATAAAATGTGCACTCTTAGTGAGTCTGTCCACATTTACCCATATCATATCTTTCCTTTTTTAGTGTCATAGGTGATCCTGTGATGGAGTCCATACCTATTTCCTCTCTTTTCTGTTCAGGAATTTCTAAGGGTTGTAATGATTGCTATACTCCCCACTCCATGATGATCTTCAATGGAATTAATTGGAATATTCCATAATCTGATTAGATATCTTCATTCAATTCTTTTTCTTGAATTAATAGCTTCGTTACTATATTTATTACAATTTGGTAGTTCCCATTACTATAAATTTTTATGTTTCTATATACGCATTTAGTTGGTCAATAGACTATCTTACTATTCCTGTCATTGTACCATTGATATTGGTATTCCTTCCAAGATTGGATTTGAATTCAATTTTTCCATACCCATTGGAATTTTTTTATTCTTGACACTTGTTTAATTAGAGTTCTATATCACTTCTTAAGGGTTGCTTAAAAGTTGTTTGATTGTCAGATGTATCCTTTATCACCCTCAAGTTTATACCTTTAAAATAACTTTTCTTTATTACCTATAGTATTTTCTTCAACTTTCATTCCTAATGTTTACTCTCCCTGTTAAGTTTTACTAATAGTTTTGAAACTCCATACATAGAGACTATTGATTCTTGAACTAAAATGTTGGTTCCTGTTCAGTTTATATTTTACTAATTTAAAGTCCAATGAAAGATTATATGGTGCATCCACATAGTTGTGGATCTCCGAAGCAAATCTTTCAGCACGAAATGTCGTACTTACTATTGGGCATTCTTGCTGAATAAACTGGATCTTGCAAAGCATATTGCCAAGCGATCGCCTTCAAATCTGTTAAACTTTCTTAGGTCTAACTTAAGTTAGGCCAAATTTAATGCCCTTTATGCAACTTTTAATAGGATTTGGTTAACTATTTCAACCAACTACCAGCTGTGGACAAAATACCAACTGTGGATTAGTTACTAGCTATGTATTAAATACCAATTGCGGAATATTACCAGATGCGAACCGTCCTAGGGTGTGTTAATTACCCTATGGTTTCTCATATTTCTCTCACATTCCCTCGGAATTGTCAGAGTTTGAATACAATTTTGGTTTCCAAAGCTAACTATTTGTACTTATCTATGATACTTCCATGAATTTAGTACAATTCCTACATTACTTCTAAGTAGTATTACCTACTTCTATACCCAAATTTTTCTTGAGTTTGACTAGGAATACTCTATGTTCTATCCATTCTCTAAGTGGTGTTAATACTCTTTATATCTTGCTTCTTCCTTCCCGTAAGTCTTCTTTTGAAGTCGTCGCTCCCTTACACGAATTCCCATTTCTATCTAGGTCTATATCATCAAGTAACAACTAGGTGTTACATCATGCATTTGCACACCTAATTAAACTTCATGTACAAACCTAGTCAATCAAGAAAATTCAATAAGATCCAAATGTCGATAAACAACAAAACATATACCTTGTATTACACATAGGTTTTGACTAATTTACAAATGTACTAGATGTTCCAAGTGTTTACTCCATCCCTATTTACACAACTATCTTACAAGAACTTCTTGTTCTTGTGGATATATCCTCACTTATTTCGGCAGACCCTACAAACTACAATACGCATTACCCTCTATGTACATTATTAAAGCCCTCACCCCTTGGGATGTCATTTCTCTCTCAGTTTCGTCTTCCTCTAGTGCTTCTTGGAGTTTCGTCCATGATGACGTGAAGCCCTACGAATGCCTTCTGGAGCATAGGAGCATCCAGGAGGTGCGTAATCTTTAGAAGTACCGAGACTAAGATTAGTCATTAAAAAGTGACTAGAGTTGGCGTAATCTTCCACCGAATAATTCGGGTTTTCTGGCACCTCTTCCTCATAGTAAGTTGGTTCCTTAATTTTTTCTTGGATCCAGTCATACAGATTGGTGTAGTAGATATTGGGATACTCTTCTAGATTGATGGGATTAGTATCACCCCCATATGGTCCATTTTAGGGATTCGTAGCATGGAAAACAAAAAATTTCTACCGCATGAACACACAATCAAGATCTAATCTATGGTCAAGCCAAGATCTATCTACTAGATTGTAGCAACGAGTCAATAGAATACTAACCCTCGAAGATCCAAAGCGGTTAACGAGAGCAGATTCTCGTGGGTGATGTAGTCGTACACTTCCGATCTCAAGATCGCGTAGACGATCCTTCCGGCCAGATTCCCAGGCTTTCGCAATCGGTCACATCGTTAAATTTCGATGAAGACCTTCCTCTCCCTTGTTCCAGCAGTACGGAGGTTGTAGCACTCTCGCGATTCCCAAGAAGACGGCGGGTACCGAAGTAGAGGAGATCTCATGAGCTTCGCCTAAGCCGAGAGAGTATGGTGGAGTAAGAGAGGCCTTGGGGATCACGGATTATAAGCACCAAAGGGGTGGTGTGGCGTGGCTAGGGCTTGGATAAACCCTAATTCAAGGCTAGAGGATCCCTAGGTGGCGGCAACACTTGGAGGGTGGTGGCGCCTAGAGCTAGGGTTTTGGGTGGAGAGGTGTCTAGAGGGCACCCCGCCCTCTTTATATATAGGAGGGAGGCGCGGCCAAGGTGAGGAATCCTCCCCAAGTCGGCCTCCTTGGCGTGGTGGAGAAAGGAACTCCTCCCCAAGTAGGTTTCCTACTCTCCTCCACTAAGCAAACTGCTGCTTGACTTTTCAAATTGGCGTTTGACTTTTCAAACTAGGATTTGATTTATCCCTTTATTTTGCTCAACCATGATACCTAGTACATGATGCAACCATTCCACATTGTCATGACACATTCATGTACCCTTCCTCCTGAGTCTTGGGACCTTAGGACCTTCTAGAACATTCTCGATGAAAACACCTAATCATTCTCCAACTCAAACAGGACTTTCCTTATATGAATCTTATTCTCCGGACCATTCCGGATCTCCTCGTGATATCCCGGATCCCATCCGAGACTCTGAACAACATTCAGTCTCTTACTCATCATTCCATAACTACTCAACAACATCGAATCCTTAAGTGTGTCTCCCTACGGTTCGTGAATTATGCGGACATGATCGAGACACTTCTCCGATCAATAACCAATAGAGGAATCTGAAATTCATATGGCTACATATTTCTACGATTACTTTGCGATCGAATGAACCACTTACATACGATACCAATTTCCCTTTGTCTCACGATAGTTTACTTATCCGAGGTTTTGATCGTCGGTATCTCTGCATACCTAGTTCAACCTCGTTACTAATAAGTACTCTTTTATCGTTCCCGTGATATGTGATCCCTTGTGAGCCAGTCACATGCTTGCAAGCTAATTGGATGACATTCCACGAGAGGGCCCAGGGTATATCTATCCGTCATATGGATGGACAAATCCCACTCTTGATCCATGTGCCTCAACCCATACTTTCCGAACACTCAATGCCACCTTTATAGACACCCAATTACGGTGTGGTGTTTGATGTCATCAAAGCATCCTTCTGGTGATGGTAATTAACATGATCTCATGGTCGAAGGAATTAGGTTACTATGTATCAGAAAGCTTATAACAAATGAACTATATTAAATGACTTGATCTTTATGCTATGCTTAACTATAGGAGTATGTCCATCACATCGTTCTCATAATGATATGACCCTGTTGTTAATAACATCTCTATGTTCATGATCAGGAAACCATGATCATATATTAACCAACAAGCTAGTTTAACAAGAGGCTTTACTAGGGACTCTTTTATGTTTACAAATCACACAAGTATTAATGTTTCCTGTTAATACAATTATAGCATGGTATCTAAACATTTATCATAAGTATGAAGATATGATAATAACCACTTTATTATTGCCTCTTGGGCATATCTCCAACAGTCTCCCACTTGCACTAGAGTCAATAATCTAGTTTCAAACCTTTGTATATTCAACACCTATGGCTTTCTGGTGTTGTATGTACACGATTGCTAGTGGTCAACTGATCTCCGGATCTGACACTTCCAGGTCCGTGTGTAATTGCATGTCTTTGAGTCTCTACGCATCACTCATTCTCTAATGAGATGGCTTTGTATAAATTTGGTCCTTTGGTGAGACCTTAAGTTCTTTGGGGTTAAAACATGTTGATAATATTGTCGTACAATATATCTTCATAGTATTATCCCGCTGTGAACTACACCTAGTTTGATAACAAACTACTTGACACAAATGCCCTCTTTAGCTGCTATAATAGCAGTCATATACTTAGCCTTTTGTTGTAGTATCTGTCACAATGTCTTAACTTTGGAACTCATCCAAATCCATTATGGAACTTACTTTCCATTTTATTGTGCCATCCTTAGTTTTGATTGAGATAAACCTAATTTGTACTTTGTGACAAAACTAGTATCAATGTAGTACTTTTACAATGAACTAACCATCTATTTGCCACTTCTACAAAATAATATATTCTTAATTATTTTACAAGATCATAATAATATCTTTACTATCGTCCAATGATCATATTATGAATCATTCTGGTATATGCTCATAACATTTAGAGCATAGGACATATCTGGATTTGTACATATCACAGTATGATTGATATAAATACTCTTTGTGATTTCATACATAAAGTATCAATCTATACTTGAATCTTTGTTTCACTTACCAAATGTCAATACACTCGAATATATCATCAATATTGAACTCATTCAATCCTTTCTGTGCGACAAGAACCGTTCTTGTAGTTTCTATATTCAACTCATTCAATATATCATCTATGTACTTTCCACAGAACCATATTAGTGTCTCAATCTATCTATACAGATATTGATGCCAAATATTTGGGTTTTGCCTAAATCTTTCATCGGGATGAAATTCTTAACATGTGTTAATAAAAGATACATCATTTCCAATCAACAATATGTCTTCCACATAATGTATTAGAAACATGTCTTAGTGCTCCCACTTAATTTCTTGAAAATGCAAGCATCTTCATCGTCTCCGACGAATTTAAACTCCTTTAATAGTTTCATCATAGTGAAGATTCCAAATCCGCAATGCTTACTTCAACAATTGAAGTTTGCATATGCTTTTAGCATCCTTTGAATTAACAAAACCCTATGGACCGTGTTATGCACATATCCTAGGTAACAATTCTATTAGAAGAACTTGTTTTGATTATTCAACTACCACATAACAAAATTATATGTAGTGGTTGCTACATTAATCCGTCTAGACTAAATATCGCTATGAAAGATCAAATCTTGTCATAGTCAGCCTTTGAACATTGTTGTGAACTCCTTCCCAACATGTCGACTATTTCATAGATGTGAAACATCCATGTCTATTTATTTATAGATCCAAACACAACTGTAAGGTCTTACACCTTTCTCGAGGGTCCTTCAAGTTCAAAACTTGATTTCTCGTGTTTGGAACTATCACGGATTTTATGGCTTCAAGCCATTTTACGGAGTCAGGGACCATCATCGCTTCTTTGCATGTAGTACGTTCATTATTCTCAAATAATGATTCAACCCTCAAATCTTGGTATTTGATTGTTTACTCGACCTACTTGGTTCAATAGAAACTTTGACTTCCGTAACCACAACCTTTGAGGCACGTGAGCCATGAGCATTGTTGCTGCCTCCAGAACACTTTTCGGTGCTGCGCAACTTTGCACATATAGCTAAGGTTCTTTTAACCTTATCAAAGTTCTATTGTCCTTCCACTTATCTTTTCACGAAAAACTCATTCTCAAAGAAACTTGACGTTCTAAGTGACAAACACTTTTGTCTTCGATGTCATGGAGGAATACTTAACAGTTATTCGAAATAACATACAAAGACAGGTTCATCCGACTTTGGTTGCAAACATCTTTCTTATGCATAGCATACCAATGTTTAAAAGGACAACTTGGGTTTTATCCCAAACCATAACTTTATATGGTGTCATTTCAACGGATTATGATGGAGCTCTTTTCAGTGGAAAAACGGTAGTATCTGAAGCTTTTAATCTTTAAAATATAATGGCAGTTTTATGAATTACACCTTCGATCTTACCATGTCAAACAAGGTTTAATTACATATCTCGAACGCTCCATACTCTTATGGTGTTTTGGGACATGCAAACCCACGGAACGATTCCTTGAATCTTAGGTAATATGCTAAACTTGTAACTCAAATATCTTCCTTTATGATCTTATCATAAACTATTTATATTCTTGTTACAATGATTTTGCACTTCATCTTGAAAGTCTTTGAACTTTTCAAATGTTTCATACTACATCCTTATTAAGTAAATATTCATATATTCACTCAAATTTTTGGAGAAAGCATATGAAGTTGAAATCCATCGCTCTTGACTACACATAATGGACTTCGTACAACAATATGTACAAGTTCCAATAAGCTAGTCATTCGTTCCCTTTTGTCCTATGAACGAAGTTTTAATTATCTCTAGGAAAGTTTCACAAGCGTCATTTGATCAAAAATCAAAAGACTCCAAAATTCCACCCACATGGAGTTTCTTCATGTTTTCTTTCCAATATAATTTAAACGGCAATGTCACTTCCTAAGTGATCTTTCAATCAATCTATCTTTCGACATTTTTAGCACTATTTTTATGGATGTGATTTCTCCAACGAGATTTGTGAATCATCCATCTTTTATGGATTACGTCAATTATTTGAACAACCCTTTTGTTCTCATAATACCTGATAAAACAAATCTTGAAGGCAAGCTTTGATGTTTAACAAGTAGCACAATAACCCTTTATTTGTTCTTGATGAACATCATCACATATTATTTTGCTAGTTACTTAGGCCATTGTAGTTCATGAATTGTGTTGTTTCGTATGATGATTCACACCAACAAATTCAGTATCAAATACTTAAGAACCACATTGTTTAATAAGCAAATAATATAGCCATAACATGTATATCATCTATATACTTAAGCTGAACAATTCTAGTATTTTCTTTTCTGCCATATATTTATGAGATTCTCTTTCAGTATTTCCTTTTCTGTTTGAAAGAATCTATCAACATCAATAGTGGAGCCATATACATGACACATAGTCCAAATCATGTATAGTTAAATACCAATGTCTTTGGACTTGCACTTTGAAGTAGATCACCATCATCAAATGTTTGGTGTTCTTTCAAATTCCTTTCTTTAGTAATCTCTTGGTGTAGTAAACATTTTACCTACATCAAATATTCACCCTTATCATGAAATTATCCATGATCAAGCTACTTTTAGCTTATAACGATGAATCGCGAGTATAATGTTGCTCTCCAAAACCTTTTGGTGGATTAGGACAACTAGTGTCTCCAACCTTTTACAAATTCTCATAAAATATGAGAACATGACCTTTGCCATATTATACTCTATCATGTTGCAACCAAAACTTTGTTTCAGATATCACAATATCTTCCACACATCATGGTTTCTGAAACAACTCTTTCAGATCCTAGATAACATTGATATTAAGACAATCCTTTGAATATCAAGAATCATGGAGACAAACATAATACTCATACACTAACACTTGGAATTGTCACTCTTGATTTAATACCAATTATTAAACTTCATGAAGTAACCAGAACTTACTGAAAGTTTGCAATAGGACTTTTAAACTTTAGATTAACACTTCAAAACAATACGATACCGGTTCGTAAAGTAACTAACCAGAATTATATAGTTCTATCATCTCAATTATAACTAAGCGCAAGGTGGTAAACGAATGCCAATGACTACAACAATTATGCAAATTCACTTTGATTTAATTTATGATAAATAGTGTTCAACTTTTTATCATATTGCCGTTGAAATCCCACTCAAAACAATATCCCTCACATTGTTTTAGTGATCACACGAACCAAATCCACCACATCAAAACCGATCATCACGAGAGTTGATGTAGCTTCAATGGCGAACAATCAACATGTTCATCATATCTACTATATGACTCATGCTTTAACTTTCGGTGATCCGTGTTCCGAGACCATGTCTGTACATGCTAGGCTCGTCAAGATCAAACCTTAGCTTCTGCATGAGCAAATCTGGCTTGCTCACGTTGTATACACTCGCAGAATCTAACACACCCGATCATCACGTGGTGCTTCGAAACAACGAGCTTTAGCAACGGTGCTTACTAAGGATGAACACTTTAAAACTTGAAATTGTGTGCTTGAGGGATCATCTTATAATGCTACCATCGTGAACTAAGAAATACAATATGCATAAAAGGATTAACATCACATGCAATTCATAATATGTGATATGATATGGCCTTTCTTCGTGTGCTTCCGATCTCCATCTTCAAGCACGAACATGATCTCCATCATCACCGGTGTGGCGTTAAGGTCAATGGCGCCGCTTCATGGTTGTCTTCCACCAGCATCAACTATTACAACTACTTTGAATAATAGACACGCAGGACTTAATGGAAACAACCATATGGCTCTTGCCGGTTGCCAACTTACAATAAGGAACATTGCATACATCATATATAATCACAATCATGGCCATATCACATCACAACACACCCCTGCAAAACAAAGTTAGACACCTCTAATTTTCTTTGCATGTTTTACGTGGTTTGGGGCTTTCAATAAGTGTCGTTCTAACTTACGAACAAGAACCACAACATTGATACTAGTATTGTCAATCACCCGTTGTAAATTGAATCTTAACTATGTTGGGAGAAACAGGCACCCGCAAATCCACTTATGCAATACAAGTTGCATGTCAAGCGTGGAGCAAGTCTCATGAACGATGTCATGTAAGGTTAGCCCGGGCCGCTTCATCCCACCATCCCGCAAGATTCAAAGTACACAAGAAGCAATCAAAAATAAAAGCATCAACGCCCACAATGACCATTGTGTTCTACTCGTGCAACAGATCTACATATAGACACGACTCTGATACCACTTTAGGGATTCGTAGCATGGAAAACAAAATATTTCTACCGCATGAACACACAATCAAGATCTAATCTATGATCAAGCCAAGATCTATCTACTAGATTGTAGCAACGAGTCAATAGAATACTAACCCTCGAAGATCCAAAGCGGTTAATGAGAGCAGATTCTCGTGGGTGATGTAGTCGTACACTTTCGATCTCAAGATCGCGTAGACGATCCTTCCGGCACAAGGCTCCGGCAGAGCTTCGCAATCGGTCACACGTTCGATTTTCGATGAAGACCTTCCTCTCCCTTGTTCCAAAAAAATGGAGGTTGTAGCACTCTCCTCGCGATTCCGGCAGCACGACTGCGTGGTACCGGAAGTAGAGGGGAGATCTCGCAGGGCTTCGCCTTAAGACGGAGAGAGTATGGTGGAGTAAGAGAGGGCCTTGGGGATCTACGGATTAGAAGCACCAAAGGGGGTGGTGTGGCCGGCGTCTAGGGCTTGGAGAAACCCTAATTCGGCGGCTAGAGGATCCCTAGGTGGCGGCAACACTTGGAGGGGTGGTGGCGCCTAGAGCTAGGGTTTTGGGTGGAGAGAGGTGTGTCTAGAGGGGCACCCCTGCCCCTCTTTATATAGGAGGGAGGGCACCGGCCAAGGGGAGGGAATCCTCCCCCAAGTCGGCCTCCTTGTCCGGCGGGTGGAGGGAAAGGAACTCCTCCCCAAGTAGGTTTCCTACTCTCCCTCCACCAAGCAAAACTGCCGTTTGACTTTTCAAATTGGTGTTTGACTTTTCAAACTAGGATTTGATTTATCCCTTTATTTTGCTCAACCATGATACCTAGTACATGATGCAACCATTCCACATTGTCATGACACATTCATGTACCCTTCCCCTCCGGAGTGCCGGACCTTCCGGACCCTTCTAGAACATTCTCGATGAAAACACCGGAATCATTCTCCAACTCCGAAACAGGACTTTCCTTATATGGATCTTATTCTCCGGACCATTCCGGATCTCCTCGTGATATCCTGGATCCCATCCGAGACTCTGAACAACATTCAGTCTCTTACTCATCATTCCATAACTACTCAACAACATCGAATCCTTAAGTGTGTCTCCCTACGGTTCGTGAATTATGCGGACATGATCGAGACACTTCGAACAATAACCAATAGAGGAATCTGGAAATTCATATGGCTCCCACATATTTCTACGATTACTTTGCGATCGAATGAACCACTTACATACGATACCAATTTCCCTTTGTCTCGCGATAGTTTACTTATCCGAGGTTTTGATCGTCGGTATCTCTGCATACCTAGTTCAACCTCGTTACTAATAAGTACTCTTTTATCGTTCCCGTGATATGTGATCCCTTGTGAGCCAGTCACATGCTTGCAAGCTAATTGGATGACATTCCACGAGAGGGCCCAGGGTATATCTATCCGTCATATGGATGGACAAATCCCACTCTTGATCCATGTGCCTCAACCCATACTTTCCGAACACTCAATGCCACCTTTATAGCCACCCAATTACGGTGTGGTGTTTGATGTCATCAAAGCATCCTTCTGGTGATGGTAATTAACATGATCTCATGGTCGAAGGAATTAGGTTACTATGTATCAGAAAGCTTATAACAAATGAACTATATTAAATGACTTGATCTTTATGCTATGCTTAACTATAGGAGTATGTCCATCACATCGTTCTCATAATGATTTGACCCTGTTGTTAATAACATCTCTATGCTCATGATCAGGAAACCATGATCATATATTAACCAACAAGATAGTTTAACAAGAGGCTTTACTAGGGACTCTTTTATGTTTACAAATCACACAAGTATTAATGTTTCCTGTTAATACAATTATAGCATGGTATTTAAACATTTATCATAAGTATGAAGATATGATAATAACCACTTTATTATTGCCTCTTGGGAATATCTCCAACATCCATAAGGCTCTCTATGGTTATAGTTGGTCTCTTCTTCAATACCTATATCACAAGGTATAGGATTTCCTATGGTTTTACCTTGAGATTCTATTTCCCATCCATACTTGTTAGGCTCAGGTTTATTTGGAATAACTTTATTCCATTCCCGTTGTTCGGAATTGTACTTGGTCCATAAGTCTTCAGGTGGCTTGAAATCATTCTGGTAATAGGCATAATTTTTTGAGTTTGGTTCATCGAACTCAGTTTCCTCAAACACCTCTCCTGAAGGTATGTATTTGGGATGCCTAGCTTCTTTATCTAACTTCTTCCTACGAGCCATTGCTTTATCAGGATTAGTAAAATCCTCAATGACCGTATCCAGCTCCTGAACTAAGACTTGGTGAGTATTATGATAAGTGTTTAGCAAAGACCGATAACGATCCATATACTCTACAGCTAGAGTAGGTTCAGCTTGGACTAATGTAGAGTGATCTAACTCATGCTCTGAGTTTGAGGTTTCATGTGGTATAATGGTGTGAGTACTACCTTTTAGAGCTTGGGATTTATGCTCTCGGATCATGGTTATGGCTGCTGCTACGACAATCTGATATGCAGATGCCATGCACCTTGCCTCTCCTGCTGGCATTTCTCCCTTTAGTCCTAACTTCTTGGGTAACATGATCATGACACGGTATTTATCTAATACCTGCCCATCATAGTAACTGTAAATCTTGACCAGAAGTCTTGATTCACACTCCAAACTCCATAGAAGTTGTCAGAGATAATCTGTCCAATCCCCTCCGTAGTCATCCAACGTCCTGTTCATCACTTGAACATTCCGGGGTGGATATCGAGGTGCCATGTGGAACTGTGGATAAGTAATTATCATCAGTCACATAGAGTTAAAACTCTTGGGTAATGTTTGGAATTGCAATAATATAAAAGGGTTATTGCACTAGTAACATAACAGGATTATTCCCAAGTGAATATCCCTCATATCACTAGAGAACTCTTTGTTATTGCTAGGATGTGTCCTATAGGTTCTACCCATTTACTAGGTTTCCAACCTAAGATCAAAGCATATGCTCTGATACCAACTGCGGTGACCCAACATACCACTGCATGATGTAGTATACTATAGTCGTTGACATAACACCAATGAAACACCGTTCACTAGTATTACATCCTCGTAATGGCACATGTAAACACAATGGGTCCAATACATGGCTAAAGGTTACAACTCACTCTTTACATAAGATCCAGAGAACACTCTAGGTTTAAGAGAGAGAAAGAACTTCTTACGGAGAAGAATCCAAGTTAAACAACAAAGAATGATTATACTATTAAGTCTAATATTCAGACTAAGAGGTGGCATTGCTGCTATTGCAACGCTCTACAGAAATAGGTTCTTTGGCTAGAGATAATATTCCTATCTAATCGGTAACTTTCGTCTTCACTTGAGTTGAGGTATATGTTGACTTCCTTTTCTTCATTGAAGAGCTTTAGCTGGTCTTAATAAGTCCTGGAGCATATCTTGAGGTAGTCATCGTTTTAATGGCTTTAATCTAGCAAGGGTTAAGAAGATACTTTGAGTACGAGCATACTCAAAGAAATTCACTAGAAAAGGAGTGTTTGATGCACTATATATACGTACCAGACCGTCGTAGGCAATGCAAGTTTTCATAAACATTTCTTGAAAGGTTGCTTTTATTCTAAAAAGCTATGTCTGCGGCCTTCACGGGTTTACGTAACCTTCATGGGGTTCCTTTCCGCTCGCAGCCCCTTCCGGGCAGGAGTAAGTTACAGTTCTTACACTCTGCAGAGGTGCGTTACTTTACCCATGAGAGATCAACTCTTTGTTGCACAACCGGCAGCTTATTCCGTCCACAATTCCATGATGTGGGGCCCGGAAGATGATCCAAGCCAATCATCGCCTTCTCAAGATGCCTCCGTGGTGTACACCATGCCCACATAAAGAATTACGGCAATGGTTTGTACAAAACGTTAGATGCCAGAACTATCGTTGGATGATGAGGGTTCCCACCCATATGTTGCATATCCTCTACAAATTACCAATTAATATGCACGCTACGAGGATAACTGCCACGACCTGCACATCCGGCTTCATGCGAGAGGAAGAAGATACAGCTGACTTTTCTGTCCCATTCCAAATCTCATGGTCAACGCGTAGTATACGACGCAAGAATCACTGGCGACATTGGTTGTTAAGTCCTAGGTGATATAGTTCTGAACAGTGGTATTCCAACTGTCAGGTTTAATAGATTAGCTGATCACCCTGGATCAGCAATCAATAGTCCTTATTATTATTGAAAATAGTGTTTTCTGACCTTTTTCAAATGCAGGTGAAGACAACATTGGATTTGAAAAATACTTTACAGAAAATAAACAAAGGACATCAGCAAGTGTGAACTTGCCTTTTGTGGTTGCAAGATTATGCTCTCATGGTCTTGGAGTTAATATAAGATCCAAAAATCTGAAATCAGCATCATTGGTCCGGTAAGGACTAATGTTTAAAGAAGCAATATGCTTTTATGCATGAGTAGTGTGATGCACGTTTTAAGCGTAAATTCCGGAAATAATGTTGTTCTAGGGTTTGGATTTCGAAAGTGGTTACTTTGGAATGTGTGGTCCTTTTGGATAATTTTCGTAGTTGTATTCTTATTAGAGTTTATGAGTGGTTGGAGTCAACACCTATGTAGGAATAAAATATACATCCACATGACATACTAGTTAGGACTACTTACATACTATTTCTTATTTAAAGTGGCAAAAAGGATAACCTTCGAAGAAAAGTTTTCTCTTCTAAGGTCTAAATAAACTTTGTGGTTAGTTAGTGATGGTTGATGTTATTTGTTTTAATCAAATGGTTTGAGCTTAAGCGGCTTTATAGCTTAACTACTTCAGACCAAAGTTAACTATAAAACATGTAGTAATGTGTATGGTATTATAATTAGACTTTTGGAGACTAAAGTTAACTTTAAAATGTAGATAGTTTTGAAAGTATGATACTTACACCCTGGTATTTTGTATATCTGAAATGTGTTCTTTAAGTTACTTAAGAATGTTTGTTCTATTACTTGAGATAATGGTTTCTTAATTCTATGATAGACTAGTATCATTTACCTTTTATAGATAAGTGAGTAGAGTTTATAATTCCAGATATAATTTTTATTTAACTATCCTTAATTTTTTTGTAGTAATTGTTGAAATTTGATAATTTAAAGTAAATGGAAAGGATCTGATTTATTCACAAGATGTTCTTTAAGATTTTTATCATGAGTAGGAATCCTTTGAGAATATAATATTCACTTAGATTTAAAGATAGTTTGATCTAAAGATATTTATAATGTTTTTGAACCATTAGAGTTTCATTTTATTAATATTTAGGATTTGTACTATATATTAAACTTATTTTATTTATTTAAAGGATATTAATAAATTTTATTTATTATTTTATGAATTATTAATGAAGTGACTAGGTTTAGATTTGAGTTATTAAAATATTTGAATTTTTATTTAATTTCAAAGTATAGTATGATATTTTTATCATGTATATATTATTTTTATGATCATTTTGTATATTTAATTTTTGTGATTAATAAATAATAAGTTATGATTTTTTTATTATTACTTTATAATTAAATAATAAATATTTAATCAAGTGAATAATAATACATGATTATATTTTTAATTAAAATTTTATTTTTCCAAGATTTTTGGTATTTTACTTATATTATAAACACTTATTCTTATAGAAATATAAATTATTTTTATTACTAATATTTATTTGGTATTTTTCAAAAATACTATAATATTAATAAATAATGAAAGTGATATTTATTTATTTTTATCACCTTTCAATAATTTTTGTAGAATTCCATAAGGTATATTTAAATTACAAAATTCTTATAAAAATTTGAATGTCCACAATTTGATATCTTATTTTATTTGGACAGAGTGTATTATTGTGAATCCAAAAATATTTTATTTATAATTTTTTGGACTATTAATTTTTTTATAATTTTATTGGGGTCAGGGGTATTTTGGTCTTTTCCAATTGATCAAAAGATTTATTAAATATCTTGGGCTGGCCCATTGGGCTTATTAGGTCGGGGTGGCCTAATAGGGCAGGTCAAAAAGACCACCCCGAAGAGTTTTGGCCCATCCGGCCCACTCTGCCTCCTTCTCTCCCTCGACCTTATCTTCTCCTCCTCTGACTCTTCGCGTGATCGGCGATGCCGCTTGCCGTCAGCCGCCGCCCGTCATGCTGTAAATGGGTCGACGATGCTCGCTCGTTCTATCCACTTGATTTGACTCCAGGGCTTCCGTGGTCGGGTTCCACCCCATTCCCGAACCCTAGGGTTTAGAAAATATGTTGTCGTCGCTGCCGCGATCCCGCTGCGGTGTGGTGTCTTGTCAGCTGCTGCCATCGCGTGGCAGTGCAGTTGCGCCCTCTGGTGCTCCCCGTGCCATGTTCGTCGGCCCCTTTGCTTCCCCTTTGATTCATCAGCGAGGACCTCGGGTAAGTGGTCTCTGTGGTGTTTGTCCATGCTACAGCCTTGATTCTTTTTGGTGTATAGCTAGTGACTTCTCATATTGAGTGATTATGTGCTGGTTGGGTTCATCTCTGGATTAGGGTTCATAACCCCTGTGGATCATATCTATCATGCTTTAGATTTAGTGTTGATCATATTTGATCATGGAAAATGATTACCTGCTGTGGTTAAGGATAGTTAGTAACTTTGATGATGCTAGTTGCCCGTCAGATTTGTCCTAGTGGTAATCTACCATGATTTATGCTAATGTTTCAATGGAATCCTTGATTGGATTATGCTGTTGATCTTAGAAGTTTCCCTACTATCAGAATACTTATGCTGACAGTGGATTTCTCTCAGTAGTTGCTTATTGCAATTATAAGATGGGATTGTTTGAGATGATACACTCTAACTCAAATCATTGTTTGTAATGATTTTGTGTGGATATATAGATTCATTTTAATGTTGATTCCTAGCACTTAGCTTCAGGAAAATGATATGTAATGATTTGTCCCTTTTCCTGTGGGAACTAAGCAAAGATGATTTTAGCTCATTAAGAACTTGTCCTTGTGATACCATTGTATTTTGGCACACCAGTGATTGGGTTTTTATTTCTGGGCTTAGCTTGATTATGCTTGTGATTAGAATTGATAATATGATATGGTAGCTTTCTTATCTTGCCTGCCTATGATGTTGGTGTGAGGCTCTAGGATTTAATTCCTAGATAGTTGGGCAATAATTTGTTTGATTCTTATAGGATTAGAGGTGCTACTCTCTCTTTGATAGATGTGCCCTGATCTGATAAGATCAAATGAAAATAATTTAAGTTGCAAAAAATAACACCAAACCCAGTGATGCTGGTCTGAGGGTTCAGTGCTTGTGGTGGAGTTTGATTTCTTATCCTTTTACTTGAAATCTCTAGGATAAATTCACCCCTCTTGGGTGCATGTTGAGAGATCATTACATAAAGCAACACATGCTTTTGTTTAGATATTCTGTTGAAAGCATGTGATGGTTTTATGAGACTCACCACAAGATTTGATGTTGGTGTAGTATATTGATGATGATCCTGATCTTGCTCTTGGTCTTGATCTTGATCTGCTTCTGCTGGCTCCTGAGCTTCCTCTTGAGCTTTCCTGCTCCTTCTAGGTCCTGGACTTAACCTTGCTGTCCACAAGATCTATTCCCCTCCTTATGTCACCATCCTAGTGATGTTTGGGTTGATCTGGGTGGTTGGTTTGGTTGCTATTCTTGGTTTAACTATTGTTCATCCTGGCTGTGCTGGTGTATTGTGTAGTGGAGAGATGCACTGAGGTGCTCCTCCACGGCTGGCTGTGGTTTTGTGATAATGGCTATGCTTGTGAGGTCGACAGCACACCCCTCTGCATGCTTGTGTGTGTGCAGCTTGTGTGCCTGCTATGCACATGAGGATAAGCTCAGAAAGTTTGAACTTAATATTACCAATCTACTTTTACCTTGTCTGGTGATTTGGTCCCTCTTAGCTGTCATTTACCTTCTGTCTTTGAGTTTATGAAAGATGAAATCTTTCATATTGGTGAAACTTGCCCCTTTATAACATTTCTCAATGATGAGATTGTCAAGTGCACCTCACTGACATATCTGAGATAAATATTCTAACACTGATCCTATCTTGTTTTCTATTTAATCTTTGTTTTGCAGGTACAAAAGATAAATATGAAGATTTAGTGTACTTTTATATATAGGATAGTTAGTGGATATACCAATGTAGTTTTCTTATTCCTTTGTAATTTTTCTTTGATAATTTATGTAATCTTTATTTGGTTCATTTGTATTAAAGATTATATATTTATTAATAAAGAATATTTTTTATTCTTTACTCTTGTGTGAACTGTGAAGTTTGGAATAACTTTTGTAAGTTATTCTTTGTGACTTGTTTTAGTGTGTAAAATGAATTTCACATACAATATTGTTTTTAGATAAGATTTAAGTTATCGATCATACCTTTCTCATATTTATTTTAAGATTCAAATCTTATATCAAAACTATTACTTAAGTTTTAAAATCCAAACTCGTTTCAAGACACCCAGAATTCCTTTGAGATCTTCTCAAAGTTTATAGCAATCCTCCTTTAAGACTAAACCTACTCTTAAAGTAAGAAAGAAACTTTGATCACTCAAGGTTTTTATTTGGCGAAAATTTTATCCATAATTTTCACAAATGAATGCATGCAACAATACATATTTCTAAATCTACCCTTCGTTGTGTCCTAAATACATATTCCTAAACCTACCCTCCGTGCCCAACGGGGACGCCTATGGGGGGTGCGGGGGGCGACAGCCCCCGCGGTACGGTACGGATCGTCAAAGACCTAGGTTTCCACCGATATAGAAACCCCTTATAAGCCCCCGGTTGGGATGTGTTGCATCTGTGAAATCCCCGGCGTTTGTAAACACTCCTCGATATAGTGAAGTTTTGCTGGCTGGCACCTGTGGTTTTTTCCTCTCTTTGTTGGAGAGGTTTTTCCACGTTAAATCTATGTCCCCTTGCTGTGTTTTTCGTTCTTCGTTATCTTCTTATCGCAATTGTAACAATGACAACCCCACGGCTAGGCGGTTGACCAAGCACAATGAGAAGCAAATAAACCTAATCCAATAAAAAATCCAGTAATTACTAAACTGAATCTCTATAATCCAAACTTTCTATGCTCAGTACGTTTCTTCATTTTCCGGTTAAATGCAAAAAAACAAAATACATAGTAGAAAACACTGGCTGGATTAATCTCCATGTGTGCCCGCATAATAGAAAACTAAATGACCATGCCAAAGAGAAAAATACGAAGATCTACAGGAAGCATCTGGTGCTATTAAAATTAAACTGGCTAGAGTGAATGTTAAACCTGATTCGCTGGAATTAGATTGCGTGTCCTCATCTAAATCCATGGAGGTGAGAGTCTTGGATCCGCCCAGAAATTTGGGCTGCTGTCCTAAATGGTAATGATCTCGAACGAGTGAACGCGCTAGATCTAAGGCAGGGGGGGGGGGGGGGGCGAGAGAAACGACCAGACAAAGAGTTAAGGAAAAAGAGAGAGAGTTCGGGCAACATGGGGAAAAGGCTAGCTGTCAGCGGCATGGTCGGCTGGCTCAGCAGCATACACGGGAGAAGAAAAGGCCGGCTAAATGAATACACTGAGTATACAAGGGAACATGGTGGGCCTGGGAACCCGAATCTCAAAACGATGGACGGCTCGGACGTGCACGCGAGAGGTCGCGTGCACGCCAGAGTTGCATTTCCGATCGGCGAAGCCCTTCATCTTGTGCATGTAGGTTGTCGCGGGCATCTCCTCCTTCCTGGTGCTCTGCAGGAGACGGCGGATGTGACGCATGTTGGCACGGCTTTGAGCACCGTGCATGGTGTGGATCGCCTTCCACATGGCGGCGGCCGTCTTGCAGCCGATCAGCTGACTGGTGATGTCGCCGTCCATCTAGCCAAGAAGGATACTCAGGACCTTCTGGTCCTGGATCCACCATTGGAGGTTCTCGGGGTTGTCAACGGTAATGGCCTTGTCACCGGTCTCCTTGGTGAGAGTCTTCTCCGGAGTAGTGACGCCGGCGTCGAGGTGCACGAGGAGGTAATTGCCGGAGAGGTGCGGAAGCATGATCCTCTTCCACAGGGGAAAGTTGCCGCTGGTCATGAATGACGGAGGTAGTACGTTCCATGCATGACGGTGCACACGCTGGTTATGTATCACCTTGTGCCATGGATATCAAATCTTGGACCATTTGTAGCACTAGATTACATCACGCTGAAGGGCCATTGAAAGCACTTAGTTGCACATAGCATAACAAGCGCAAGGAGACTAGCTTAGCTTCCGTCCATTGGTCAGACAGGGCACAATTAAACTAGAAATGCATGCATGAAAAAAGCATAAAGATAGACTAAGAGCTTCATCTCCTTGGTAAGACACGGGACACATATTAACCATAAATCCATACATGAAAAAGGCCAAAACATAACTTCCAGCACCTAGCCATGCATCAATTAGTTCTTTCTCCCACGAGCAGACTTGAGCAGGTTAGCCAATACTGAAGGGCAGCTTGTCACCAGGTGCTCATACCCCTCTGTCGCCAATACAGCATCAAGGATTGCAGGAGTGCTGACGATGAACTAGACGCACTTGGCCTTGAGCTGCAAAAAGTTGTGCTGCTCGGCCAAGGCCAGCGTCGTAGCTGCTGTGTCAATGGTGATGCCATTGGCGAGCTTCATCTCACAAATCAGCTTAAGCCTGTCCAGCCCGTACCTGTCAGCGCCTGCAAGGAGATGCTGAGCCATCCCCACCACCAGCTCCAACGGCTGATCAAGCTCGGGTATCGTGTCCGTGTAGACGAAGCGGAGCATTGCGCTAAACACTTCCGTCTCCATGTCCTTGACCTCCACCCGCCATGTGCACTTCTCCTTCATGTCTCCGAAGAACTGGGCCTTAAAAACCGGAGACCTTGCGGCGAGTATGTTCTTGTGTGCAGCAAACGAGTCGTCGCCCACGACAAAGGTGACATCTGCTCCTATCTCGCTCTGCAGGATTTCACCGAGATGCTGGTGCAAGTTGCTGGACGGTGGCGTGATTGTCGCTTCTTCGGCGAGAATAAATTGTACCGGCAATTCCTTGAGCACGGTGACGGTGCATTGCAAAGTCAGGGTATCGTCCATGAGATAACCTGCCGTTTGTAGCTCGTCTCTAGACATGAGGTGCAACTTAGGAGTGCCTTCATCTACCTTGGAGAATTTTGCTGACACTCTGTATTCTTCGGATGGTTCGACCTTTCCAGTCGGATCTATCACCTGACAGCATAGGCTCACCATCGTGCTGCTCATGCCGGATCCACTTAGGGCGAAAAGGCCCAGATTTAGGCCTCGCTTGTTTCACTTGTAATTTAAGCCAAAACACCCGTTTTAGTCGGGGAGCCCGATAAATTACAGCCCAACACCACTGTTAGCACTTGGTTAGCTGTTTTTTTCCCCTCCGAATCGTTTCCGGCCCAATTACAGGTGAAAACCTCACGGACGTGCGGGGGTCAGTCAACTCGACAGACGAGAGACTGTCTTCCAGTCTCGACACATCTCAAACCTAGCGACATACGGGCAGGGCGGCGACCGGCGGCGCAAGGTCTGCGCAGGGCGACGACTGGCGACGCAAGGTCTGCGCGGGGCGGCTACTGGCGGGGCTGCGGCGGCGACGACGCAAGGTCTCGTTCGGCGGCGACGCAAGGTCTCATCCGGCGGCGACATGCAAGGTCCGCCGCTCTAGGTCCACCTCCAGCCCGTCCGGCGGCGCAAGGTCTGCCGCTCCAGGTCCACCTCCACGACCCCGACGTCATCGCGCTCCTCCCGCCACTGCCCTACCTGGTAACACGGCCAACCCTCTTTGCTCCCCCCTCTAGAATTTCCAAATCTTGGTGCTTCGTATCTAGGAGTTCTTGTGATTGCTTAGTTCGTCAGACTACATTTGAGTTACTAATGGGAACAAGCTTAGAACAAGCTGTTTTGGTCTCCTGTTGCTGCTGCCGAGGAGTTTCAGACCATCGTAGGAGTTTTTACTGCTGCCGTAGTTTGTCAGACTACATCATCGATCCTCTTGATCCTTGTTTCAGACCACCGTAGGAGTTTTTACTGCGCCTAACTAAGCTTTACTGATCCTCGTTTCAGACCACCGTAGGAGTTTTTACTGATCCTCGTTTCAGACCACCGTAGGATATTGATTTTTAGTTCGAGAGAGTGAAGATTTCTAGTTTCTACTTTTAAGTGTTCTAATGCCAAATCATTTAAATGCGCTTTCTTGGCTGAACCCATGGAAGCCCATAAAGTGGCACTGTAGCTGTAGGCAGGCGTGGTTTCTATTTGGATGAGAATTGTACGAAACTCAATTGCTTCGATGATCTAGCTTGGCTGGCCCTATGTTTATTTGGCCCCAGGATTGGGGAATATGAACGAAATTTAGTCCAGGGCACACAATTGTTACTGCTGGTTTGCATCGTGATGCTCTGTCTCCCTCCTGGATTCAGAGGCGAGGCAAGCTACGCTTATTACTGTTGCAGTTTGTAAAAAGAGTAAAGTCCATCTATCTAAAATTTGGTTAGGGCGTAACTAGCAGACTCGTAATGCTGGCATACAAGAATTCTGTCGAAAAACACAGCATCCAAAAACCTAGGAACCTGGAGTAGAAGTTGGAAGATTTAAACCAATTATTAAGAGTAGAAGTTGGAAGATTTGAACCAACTAATAAGAGTACCTGGAATTATAATCAGTGGTATTGAGGAGTTGTAATCAGTGGTCTCCTTTCTCAAAAATAAAACGGTCCATAGGCATCCATAGTTCGGTGCATATCTGCGCACTATCACTCGCTTTACTGTTCACTTTATAATCTCAAAAAGAAAACGGTCCATAGAATGGATTATTGTTGCAGCAGCGGTAGATGTTACTATTTTTGCAGCAGCGGTAGATGTTACTATTCTTTGTGGATTATTGTTGGGTGGATTCAATTCTTAACTTCTTAAATAAATATGATGTTACTCTTAATGTGTTGTTCTTAACACATTCTTATTGTTATGTGTTGTTGCAATTTCTTAGGAAATGGTGATGACTGATTCCGAGGAGGAAGAGGATGAGGAAATGATTTTCCTTATTTTCCCGACATTATACAAACTGTCCAAGAAAATTAGAACCCCAGTGAATACTTCTGTCCTCACGGGTCCCATGTATATCAGAGAATTACTTGATGGTCATCCTACTAGATGTTATGATGTTTTAAGAATGGAGTCCCATATTTTCCAAGAACTTTGTGATGATCTTAGGTCTAGAAAACTTTTGAAAAATTCAAGAGGGGTTAGTGTGGAGGAGCAATTAGGTATGTTGATGTATATGTTGTCAAGGAATGCAAGCTACCGTACATTGACACACAGATTTCAGCGTAGCCCAGAAACAGTTCATAGGCATATCAATGCTTCCATTAATGCGATCACATCATTGGCATATGATTTAATCAAGCTTCCATCCACGAATCCTCACATCAAGATTTCGTCAAGTCTCCTCTATTGGCCATACTTTGAGGTACATTTGATTTGTCTTATGTATGTTAGAAATATCTATTCTTTCACGACACATATAGTTTAGTAACCATAACTTCTATTTGCAGAATTGCATAGGAGCGATAGATGGGACTTATATCCCTATGAAGGTAAATGAGAACGAAGCTGCACCATATCGGAACCGAAAAGGAACTCTATCTCAGAATGTCATGGTTGCTTGTGATTTTGATTTAAGTTTTACTTATGCTTCAAGTGGTTGGGAAGGGTCATACGATCTTTGGGGTGTTAAATTCTGCTATTCAGTCTGGGTTTCGTGTACCAGAAGGCAAGTACTATTTGGTTGATGGAGGGTACGCGAATACACCAAAGTTTCTTGCCCCATAATGAAATGTTCGGTACCATCTAAAAGAGCAAGCTAGGGGAAACTGTCGCCCAAGAGACTATAAAGAACTTTTCAACCTTCGGCATGCCCAACTGTTGCCCAAGAGCGTATAATAGGCATCCTAAAGATGAGATTCCCTATTCTGAAAGTTGCAACACACTATCCAATCGATACTCAAGTGAAGATCCCCTTGGTGGCAATGGTGTTGCACAATATAATCCGAAGCCAGAGAGGTGATGAAGAATGGCTTAAAACCCAAAAGATGCACATTCATCCTAGTAAATATGTGGATGTTCCTAGTGGAGACATGACACTTAGAGATGATTCAACACCCTCAGAATCGAGGAGGAAGTTGGGCAATGCTCTTAGAGATGAAATAGCAAAGAAAATGTGGGCAGATTATGAAAGAAGTAGGGCTCTGAGAGTGCAAAGGAGATAAGCTCGATGAGCATTTGCGTTTTATGGTTAAAGAAGGAGGTTGGGAAGCTGGGAATTCAGTCACCTCCATGTAAGTAGCTCATTGCCTTTTCTTTTAGTACTATTGTTAATGAGGATCATTGCTATTTAGTACTATTGTTTATTATGAGTTAAATAGAGCCTCTGAAGAACAAGTATTTTAGATTTTGTCCGTAGGAGCTGCCTGAACTGCCAGATTTTAGTTTTGTTTCATGTCTAGTACATTAGTAGTGTAGTTCCTGTTTTTGAAAACTAAATCAATTAATTGTTCTGATATCCTTAGGTGCTCACATGATTAGAGAATGTGAGATTTGGTTTTTATACTAGATCAGGATAGTACACCAACAGAATCAGGTTTGGAGTCGTGCTCATGCAGCTAGAGATCCGCAATATATTCTTCTTTTATATTCGGTAAACTTTCTTTGTGGATTTGTAACTTGCTGCATGCATATTCCAGCGAGAACCTGACATTATTTATTCTAGTGAGAACACTATATAGTAGCACATACTACTAATTGTTGTGTTAACAAGTGGCATGCATGACCATATCTGAAAATAAAGAAACGCTAGCTCAGTTTGTCTATTTATGAGCATCAGTGCATTACCATTGTTAGTATCTAATATTGATTTTTTATTTCGAATGTCCTCTCACAGAGTTCAAGTCTTTTGCTGTCATGTTTTGTCTTGTTAGCAAGTGGATGAAGGTATCAAGAAATTATCTTCAAAATTTGTGTTCCATCCTTCAGAAGTCCAGCCCAGTTCAAGTCTTACTTTGAAAGTGGTTGAATGCTTGTTATATGTAATTTAAGTAAACATACTTTATTGTTGATCTGAACAAACTGGAGTTTGTATTCATTGTTGACCTAGGATGCTTTTCATAGTTGGGAACTAGATGTGTGGTGTTTTAGTCATTTTCTGTTAAAATATTGTACTTTCCAAACAGCACGTATGGCCGTCTGTAAATAATACCATGAGATACACGTGCACGTCTAAAACCACTTGTAAAAATTTCCGATCCGGAAGTAAAACCGGACACCCAAGCAGGACCTTACGCTTCTAAATAAACTGGGGTAGATACGGACTTCCCAGTCGTACCCATCGACGCTCCATCTCGATGTGATGTACTCGTTGTGGTCCATGCTCCCGGTCGCGCTAAAACCCTCGATCCTGAGCTTCCGCACGGACCGGGCCGCACCCGTGACGCTTACAGAGGAATTTTCCATGGCGAGGGCAAGGTTGGGCAAGGAACACAGGCGAAGAACCGGCCGGCAAGATTTGGCGTCGGACGAGCCGGAACCGCGCGCCTTGGCTAGTGGAGATCGGCGGCGTCGGAGCGGTAGGCAGTTTCACGCCCTAAAACCCTCGATCTTTTTATTGTTAGATAATCATGTGTCCTACACGTATTAAAATTGCAGTCCGAATAGCTGTAGTGTTCAGGTAGTATACGTATATGTGTTAGACTAGGTTTTGGAGTAGTACACCGACTCCTAGTTGATTAGGTCCTAATAGTGCATATATATATGCACACACCTGACCTTATAATCTTGTACCAGACAACACCGTGAGTTGAGCAATACAAGAGAAAAAGCAAGGCTCGACAAGAGCCTTTGGCAATCAAAGTTGTTTTGCGTGTGCGTGCGTGAGTGTACTAGTTGGATCAAAAAATCGATCAGCTAGCAGTACGTGCATCTCGGCAGAAGTTATCGGATACGTGCGTGTCGTCTCATTGGAATTTCCTCGTCGGTGTCGTCGAAAAGTACTCGGCGGCAGGGGCTGTGCTAACAATTGGTATCATAGCCTCGTGGAGGATCTCCTAGTAACGGGAGGTCATGACGAAGGAGGTGGGCGAGTATTCTGGTGCGGCTACGGGTGCACCGGTGTCGATGCAGTATCCGCGGTACAACCGCGACAACTACACGGTCTGGGCGGTCCTGATGGAGTGGGCGTTAGAAGGCCCCAGACTCTGGGAGACTATCGATCCAGACGGCGACGAGTTCAAGAAGGGCGCGTCGAAGTACCACCTAGACCGACTAGCACTCACGGCCATCTGCTCGGTGGTGCCAACGGATCTGATGCAACACCCAATCTCGAAGAAATCTGCAAAGGAGGTGTGGGATATGCTCAAGACGCTAAATCTTGGGCACGAGCGCGTCCGCGAGACGACCCTGCAAACCTTACAGAAGAAGTACGAGAATCTGGAGATGGGAGAAGATGAGACGCTAGACGCCTTTGCTTCAAGAGTCGCTACACTGGTCAATGGGATTCGCGGACTTGGCGAGAAGCTGGATGAGGTCTCTATTGTGAGGCGTTTCCTCCGCGTGGCGCCGCCGCGTTACTCACCAGTTGTCTCGGCGATCGAGCAATGCGTTGATCTCAAGACTCTCACGATGGATGATCTAGTTGGACGGTTCAAGGCGCACGACGAGCGGATGAAGATCACCTATGACGACACGAAAGTGGATGAGCATCTCATGCTTGTGGCTCGAGCGTTGTTCGCCAAGGAGAAGAAGGGCGATAAAGCATCCGACAGCAGGAGTGATAGAGAAGATTCTCGCCTAGCGAAAAAGTATATCGCAGGGGAGGACGAGGACGACGCTCCGCCGCGGAGGAAGTTTGACATCAAGAAAGTAAGATGTCATAAGTGTGACGAGCTCGGTCACTTCAAGAAGGATTGCAAGAAATCATCGAATGAGAGGGATCTCATCGCCCAGGAAGGAGATGATGATGGACCGATGATGCTGATGCTCGAAGTAACTAAGCTGAAGGATGAGGAGGATCCTCCATCACCGGCTGCGGAGATTGTGGCGCAAGTGGATCACGATCTACCGTGTGTGCATCATGAGGAAAAGAGTGCCCCGTTCCTGCGTGAAGCCACGTTTGAGGCAAGTGAAGCTTCAGAATCTGATCATGGCGATCTATGCGTTGGAATTTCACCTGCAACTCCGTCCGGCAATAAGTTCTTCATGCTTGCGGTGGATGATCATAGTAAATACATGTGGATTGTGTTGCTAAAAAGTAAGGGTCAAGATTAACAAGCATTTGAGAAGATCAAGGAAGCCGAAGAGTTCAAGGTGGAGGCGAATATAAGAGCTCTACGCATTGATCAGGAAGGCGAGCTGCATCAAACCGTGTTGACCATGGCACGGAGGATGATGAAGAGTAAAGGTTTGCCAGGAAACTTCTGATGTGAGGCAGTCAATACGGCTGTGTATTTGCTGAACATGGAGCCAACTGAGAGTGGAGTTGGTAGGACTCCGTATGAAGCATGGTACAGACGGAAGCCCTCGGTTGATCATCTTCGCACTTTTGGGTGCGTGGCGCATACCAAGACCGGCCAGCAGAGTACTCTAATGATCATGACATGCTATAAAGGCTCGAAGGAATACCGTTTGTGCAATCCTTATACCAATAAGGTGGTTTTCACAGACGACGTAGTCTTTGAGGAAGAAAAATCATGGAATTGGGGCTCCAAGGAACCGGAATATTCATCTTTTCACATCACGTGGGACCTTGAGTATGAAGAAAATATGGATCAACCAAGCTTATCTTTGTCAGCAAATTTGGACCCAGAAGAGATTGAAGGCCTGGGGGGTGCTCCAGACATGGACACCAGGCCAGAAGCACTAGGGATACTCCCAGAAGAAAAAGTGTCCGGAGAAAAGTCTAGTCCGTGGTCAGAAAAAACGGATCTAGAAGGTGTTGTGTTTAGCTCATCATCTGCTAGTACAGGAGGTGATAATCCACGTGAAGAGCTTGGGGCAAAAGAGTGTCCAGAAGTGCAAGGGCCATGTGATGTGGTGGCGAGTCAAGAAATTGGCTCAGAAATAGGCATGCACGATACGCTGCATGTAGAGCCGTTGGCTCCAGGAGCTCTTCGTGGAGGCACGCAAGGTTCAGAAACTGGAGAAACAAGCGCGTTGTCGGACGCATAAGAGTATGTCGTGATGACTCCGATAGAACTGGAGATAAGGCAACTACGACCGACGCGAGCACGCGAGCGAAGCGTGTTGGACTACTATCCGATAAAGAAACTTCGGACAGCTGATAATCTGGTGAAGATGAACTACGAAAATCAATGTTTGTTCATCAAGGAACTGGTCAAGACCGAATGCATAGTCATGGAAGATATCGACAAGGAGGACGCGGAAAAGAAGGATGCCTACGAGGAGGGTCGACGTGAAGTCATGGAGAAGCCGGCGAAGATAAAGTCGGTGACATGGAGGATAACGCCTGGAGCGGCGAAAGCAATGCCGAGGATGACGCTCGCAAGCAGCAGCTGGCGCATTTGAGACCCAGGTCGATGTAAAGAAGCACATCGTGATTAGGGGGTGATTGTTAGATAATCACGTGTCCTACACGTATTGGAATTGCAGTCCGAATAGGTGTAGTGTCCAGGTAATATACGTATATGTGTTAGACTAGGTTTTGGAGTAGTACACCGACTCCTAGTTGATTAGGTCCTAATAGTGCATATATATATATATATATATGCACACACCTGACCTTGTAATCTTGTACCAGACAACACCGTGAGTTGAGCAATACAAGAGAAAAAGCAAGGCTCGACAAGAGCCTTTGGCAATCAAAGTTGTTTTGCGTGTGCGTGCGTGAGTGTACTAGTTGGATCAAAAAAGTCGATCAGCTAGCAGTACGTGCATCTCGGCGGAAGTTATCGGATACGTGCGTGTCGTCTCGTCGGAATTTCCTCGTCGGTGTCGTCGAAAAGTACTCGGAGGCAGGGGCTGTGCTAACATATATCGCATACAGGCATGTGACAGGGCTAGCACACCCTGTTGTGTATATTGATTACGACTGAAACTCTTAACTGCCATGGAAATCCGTACGGGCATAAGCCATGACGTCACTAGTGCAGAACACTACCTCTAACACCGGTTCAGAACACCCTCTAATAGCGGTTATAGAACCGATGTTGAGGGTTCGATGTTAGAGGCCCCCCTTTAACACCGGTTCTTATACGAATACGAACCGGTGTTAAAAGGTGGCGCATGTGGGCCTGCTGCAGCGCTCACCCACGAGCCGGTGTTAAAGGTTATGTGCCGCGGCAGAAAAAGAGATAAATCTCTGCCGCGGCAGGAAAACTGCCTAAATCTCTGCCAGCAGAAGTTCTGCCATGATCCGTTACAGGCGTATTTATGGCAGCAGGACGGGAGGGAGGGGAATCGATCGGGAGCGGTATATACACATACATCGTCGTCGGTACATACAAGTACATGAATAATTAAGCAACTATTATTATACACAAAATCGTCATTGTGTCGTATTCTCCGTAAACGTTGAAGAATCAAGTACAAGACAAACACGTTCAAGCATATATACAACATTCATTTACTAACTAGACAAAATAGCTATCAGGGCATCCTTAGTAGCAATCTGTCTATCTTTATCACAAGACTCCCATATTAAGTCTATGATGTCTTCCCTTAGTCGTTGATTGGTAGCTTCTAAGTCTTGGGTATGCTTCTTTTCTTCTCTAAGGTCATTTTGATTGTTGAGCATTCTACACTAGAGTCTATCACCAAGCTCCTTGATGGCATTCCATGTTGCATTTCTTGTAGAGTCAAATAATGTTGTGTTCATTTCAGAGTTGGTGACCATGTAGAATCCTGACTCTTTGTGGTTGTCTTCCTTATTTTTGTACAAGTGAAGTTGCACCCACCAATACTCTTCTCCTTCATCCATTACAGGGAATTCCTTGTACACAGCTGCACCATGTATCCCCATGGTAACCATAAGGTTCTTGAGTTCCTTGGGAAACTCAGTCTCACACTCCAAAGTTATGGTTATGAGTGGTCCCTTTCTAACATCTTTGTTGATGGAGTTCATCTACAAAATTAATATGAGAAAGAAGATTAGAAAAGTTTATGAGAAGAAAAGACAAGTGTGAAATTTTTTCAAAGTGTTGAAATTTTTCATAAGTGGTTTCTTAGTCTAATCCAACCTAGGGTCATAATCCTACACGTAACACAGTGCTATGATACCATCTGTAAGACCCCACCTTTATAAAGGTAAAGGTCCCTGTGATTGCAATGCTAGTCCCTGGATCAAATGCTAGCATCCACAGTTTAAGATGAAGTACACAGAAACAAAGGTCATTATTACATCGTCATTCTAGAGATAACATAGTCTTTTACAACTCCATAGCCATAGGCTAGTACAAGAGTTCAACTTAACAATATAAAGTAAAGTCTTCATCTTCATGTGCCACAGGCAAACATGTTGAGTGTAGACTCATAACCCTAATCCTCATCAGAGTAACCTGCAACATCACAAGTTACATCCACAGTGGGTCAATACATTGGAATAGTATTGGCAAGTGATACCTTAGTAGAATAATAGCTTACTAACTTCTATATGATTTTGGCTAAGTGTAGCTGAGGCTTGCTTTGCTCAAAATATGTTTTTCCTATCAGTTGAAAACACTAAGTTTTTGTTTGACAAAAACTCCCAAGGAACCACCAATAGACATTGGTGAACCTTTACCCTCGTTCAACCACAAATTTTAACTTAGAAATTGGAATGAGGAAATCCTTGATAGCTTCAGTGTCTTGATGCTCAAATTGTCCATTGCTGAGGACACGGCTAAGTACTTAGATTTTTCCTTCTCGAGGAGGTGGTGCACTTTCCCCACAAGACTCGACATGCATTGAGACGAGACCTTTCAGAAGTCTTCCCTTAGACCAAAATGGACGTGCTCCAACCTATCACCCTACCACCAACTATCCATTTGGCTAAGTTATTGCAACCTATATGATCAAGGCAGATCCCATATGCCATGTGGTTGCACTAGAAGCTTCTAAACACTTCTCAAATCCCTTTGTTCCTGGGTGGCTTTCCAAAAGTGTGATACACAAGGTGGACCATATATATGGGCCTTGTGTAACCACTCAACATAACCCAAACATACCATTCCACCCAGGTGATTCATTCACTTAGTTGTTTTATAAGCAAAAACACAAGTCAAATACTTAGCAACATTTTCCATAGCATGTATATAATCCACCCTTGTTTTCTAATAGCTAGGCTAAGCATGGCAATATAACAAGTATCTTAACTTAGATAAGATTCTATCAAGGCTACAACTACTAGGATTTCCCATAGCATAGCATATAGATACTTAACAAACATCATGCAAGTCCTATACAAAATACCACTAGTTCATAGTCAAAATATTGGGACAAAAATAAGAAGCACCACCTGCCTTGGTAGTTTGGATAGTAGCAACAATCCTCACAAGCACAATCACCACTAGCACCAAAATCTACACATAAAATGATAGCACCAAATTTTATATTCCAAACAATCAAGCAAAAATATATGAATGCATGCAAATGCCTTGTGATGATTTTTTCTTAAACTAAACAAGACAAGTAAATAGTACTGAACACTAAAATAAACATTTTGAGATTAAATAAACTTAATTTGGCTTTAAAACATTTTCTAAATAATTTTTATATACAAAATAAGCCTACAAATATCTCTACATAAATTACCATTTTAACAGAAGAAAAATACAAAACTAAGCCCATATATGTGTAGTATTTAATTTTTTGAATCCATTGATATATTATTTGTATTTTTTGATAAACAGAGCAGAAGTTATGAATTTTACAAGTTAAATCATCTAATTAAATCAAATCTGGATTTTAAAAGAAAAATCCAGACACGCGGCGGCTTCTGATTGGAACTCAAGACAGGGTGGATCGTGCTTCCGCGCCATTGGATCTAATCAGATCCAACGCACCAAATCACAACTTACCTCTTCGCTGGCAAACTAACTTACACTGCCAGATCTAAATCCTATGGCCTAGATCTACGCGTACCAATTCGCTGTTGGTTCTAATCTTGACCGCTGGATCTAGATCCAGCGGGTCTAATCACTCTGCCATGAACTGGTTGCGCAAATGGCGAACAGTGGTGGCGATGGCTCTTCCGGCGACGAACTAGCGGTGCTAGGGGGTAAAGGGAGTGGTGCAGTGCATTACCTAGGTCGCGAGTTGAGGCGGTCGCAGTGGAGGTCACGAGCGAGGGCGGGGCACTCGGGTTCATCATCTACTCCTAACCGGAGTTGAGCTTGCCATCGGGCACGCACGGGTGTTGACGAAGGCGATGCTACAGACCACCAGAAAAGAAACCACAAGTGGCATTAGGTGCGTATGAGGATGGTGAATAAAATCGTATGAACAAGAGAGCAAGGGAGGGTCGAGGCTCACCGAGATTGGTCACCGGAGGGGCTCGGTACCGCGACAGTGTGAGCTTAAGTATGGGCAGCCTGGTGGCGCTTAGACGGTGGCGAGTGAGGGGAAAGATGCGGGGAAGGGAGAGGTTTAAGTAGGCAGGGTCGGGGAAGGAAATTACGCCCACAATTAATCCAATTGATTCGAAATCAATCGGCGAAGAAACGGCAATGGCGAGCGTGTCTGCGGCGCGAGATTGATGACGGGGTCGACGTGGCAGTGGGGCCTGCCCGTCAGCGAGAGGGGTGTGCGCGGTTAGGTGAGAAACAGAGAGGGGGAGGGGTTTCCCGGGTGGGCTAGGTGGGCTGTTAGATGGGCCACGGGTTGGGTTGGGTTAGATAGGTTGCTGTTGTTATTTTTTTCTCCTTTTCTCCTTTTCTTTTTATGTTTTGATTTTCTAGTTTGAATTTGAATGGCTAAGTTAGATCTGTTTGAATTCAAATTTCTTTTGGATTTTTGCAATGTAAACCTTGTACTCATTTAAGCATAAAAACTTATTGTTTAGTCTAAAACACTTGACATAAAGAAAAGATAAAATAAAACCATGCCTTAAAATGAATATAGATAATAGGCATAAAATGGTTTTATATTTGAATTTTGTTTTGAAAATTTTGTGTAAGATTTGTATTCAATTCCTAATTAATCCAAGCATTCCCATACTTGGAAAGTAGAAATAAAATCCTTGCCTTACTTGCATATAGTTAATAGGCAAAATATGGTTTCTTATTTTGGAAATTTATTTGAAAAGGTCAAATGCTTATGAATGCATGAATGATATGCAAACTTTATAAATCACGATTTTTGGGATGTTACAAACACGGACTGACGTTGTTTTCAGCAGAATTACCTTGGTGTCTTGTTTTTGTGCAGAAAATCAACTATCAGGAAAAATCCCGAAAATATGCCAAAAACTATTTTTCACGAGAAGATCCACGGAGCCAAAGGGGATACATAGGGGAGGCTTGGGGGGGGGGGGGGGCAGACCCACCCCAGGCGCAGGCCCACCTGACCCCACGCCTAGAGGGGGTTTGGCCACCCCAGGCAGCTGCTCGGCCTCCCTCCGCGCCTATAAGTTGCCTCTCGACCTAAAAACCGAGGGAGGTTCGATAGTTTTCCAAAAAGAGTTCCGCTCTACCGTCGCCACCAGAAACCAAAGATTCGGATCCAGAAACTCCGTTCTGGCACCCTGCCGAGACGGGGAATTTGGAGAGGATCATCGCCATTGTAGAGGTCCCAACCTTTAATAAGGTAGAGATCCCTGTGTTTACAATTCTAGTCCCTGGATCAATAGCTAGCATCCACAGTTAAGATGTAATATCAAGAAACAAAGGTTGTCATAATACAACTTTATAACAGGAAAATAAATCATTACATCTTACATAGCTTATTTGGCTATCTCATTACAATGCAGCATAAATAACTATAGCATGGAGTCCTTCATCTTCAAAGTGCCACATGCAATCATGTTGGTTGTAGACTTGTAATCCTATTCAACACACCTCACTAACATCAAACAAAACCTGCAACATAATAAGTTACAGCCACAAGGGTCAATACATTTGAATTGTATTGGCAAGTGATACTATGGTAGTATAGTGGAGTCTATCATCTATATGCATTTGGCTAGGTGGAGCTTAGGCTTGCTTTGCCGAAAATAGATTTTCCTTATCATTTGAAAACACTAAGTTTTTGTTTGACAAAATCACCCAAGGCATCTCCCAATATAAATTGGTGATCCTTAAACCCTTGTTCAACCACAAGTTTTAACTTAGAAATTGGGATGAGGAGATTCTTGATAGCTTCCATGTCTTGATGCTCAAATTGTCCATTGCCAGGGACATGGCTAAGTACTTAGATTTTTCACTCTGCAGAGGTGGTGCACTTTCCCCACAAGACTTGATTTTCCCCAAGACAAGATCTTTCAGAAGCCTTCCATTAGACCAGAATGGACACGTTCCAACCTATCATCTCCTACCACCAACTGTCCATTTGGCTAAGTTATTGCAACCTATATGATCCAGGCAGAGCCCATAATGCCAAGTGGCTGCCCTTGAAGCTTCTCAACATTTGACATCTCAAATCTCTTTGTTCCTGGGTGGCATTCCACAAGTGAGATACACAACGTAAACCATATAAATGGGCCTTGTGTAACCACTCAACACAAACCATTCTATCCATTCCACCCAGGTGATTCATTCACTTAGTTGTTTTATTAAACAAAACTCAAGTCCTTGACTTAGAAATATTTCATAGCATGAATATAATCCACCCTTGTTTTCTACTAGCTAAGCTAAGCATGATAGTAGTACAAATCTTAACTTAGGAAAATTCTACTAAGGTTTCATCTACTAGGATTTCCCATGGCATAGTTTATACTTAGCAAAAATTCCATGCAAGTCCTACTTAGAAATATCACTAATGCATAGTGAAAATAATGGGACAAAAGTATGTAGCACCACTTGCCTTTTTGGTAGAGAATATAAGTTCACCTTTCATCTTGCAATAGTCACACTCTTCAAATTCCACTACAATTCAATCAATCAAGCAAATATTCAATCTAGCATTCAAGCAATTTCATCACATAGACTAATAAAACAAAGCAATGCATGCAAGTATGCCAAAGATTGTTTTATTTGTAAAAGTGATTTCTAATAGGTTATAAACATTTTAAAACACATATTGGTCATTTATAAAAATGGCAAAACCATTGGATACCAAGTTAGTGAAAATGGCCATTTTAAGTCATTTTTGTTTTGTTAGAAATGATTTAAATCAAAATGATAATCCCTAGGGTTTGACAAATACACTTTTAAACACAAATGCTAGTGTTTTATGGTCAAGTGTTTAGTATTAAATCCTGAGGCACGTGTTGTGTTCTGATTGGCCGAAAACGGTTCGTGTGGATCGGCTACTGTGATGCGTTGGATTAAAACAGATTGAGCGGCACAGGATCACTGGTACCCCTTCGTTAAGTTGTTCTATCCTATCCACGCGATCCAGATCCAACGGCTGCTATGAGTTTGACCATGAATGAGCGGCGCTGGCGGCAGCAAGTGGCGGCAGCACGGTCAGACGGTGCACTTGCCGGTGATTCAGGAGGCTAGAGAGAGAGAGGAGTAGCTTACGGTGATCGCAGGAGTGTGGCGAAGCTCAAGGCGTACTTGGTTTTTGAAGGGGCGCACGAAGTTGATCTTAATCGCTCGCCGGGAGATGTCCCTGGCGTCGGGCACGCTCTGTCGTCGACGGAGACGAGGCTGCAAGGCTCGGTTAGGCAAGCGGAGGGTACCGTTAGCTTCGTACGCGAGTGGCAAACAAGTGATCATCAAAAGAGGGAAAGGGGGGTCTGTGCTCACCAGGGAAACTCGCCGGAGTCGAGGCAGTGGACGGCGACGTCGTGTCTTGGTCGTTGCCGACGTTGTGGGTCAAGCGCGGGCAAGCCAAGGCTACTGGGAGGTTCAGAGGCGAGGGGGAACACGCTCGTGTGGTCGAGGGGGCGAGAGGCGACGGTGGCTGGCCGGAATTGCTCGGAGAGCTCGTCGGAGGCCGCAGCGGTGCAAGAGAAAATGGGGACGGCCTGGGGGAAGAGAGGGGAAAGAGAGAGAAGAGGCAGGCGCTTTATCGAGCGTGGTCACGTCGAGGTTTAAGCGCGGCACTGATGCGAATTTATCGCCGGCATTCATTGGCAGGGAAACGTCCAGAGGGGGCGTGGTCAGCGGCGGTGGGGAGGAAGCTGACTGCGTGGCAGTGGGTCCTAGCGGCAGCGAGAGAAAGAGAGGTGTCGTGGGGTCCAGCGGCCAGAGAGGGCGCGGGTGAGTGGCTGGGTGAAAAAACGATTTGCTCGGGGTGGGTTAGTTGGGCTGGGGAATGGGCTAGAATGGGCCTGTTGGGTTAGTTTGTTTCTTTCCCTTTTTTTATTCTAAATCCTTTTTCTTTTTCTATTTAGATTTTCTGTTTTGATTTTATCGAAACATTTCAAACAACCATTTGAATTCAAAACCTTCCAAACATTTCAGTAAGTTTTTAATATGTTTTAAACATGTATTTAAAGCCCTTTTTAGGAATAATTCCTTTATTTATCTATGGTTTATATTCTATTTAAAATGGGCACTTTCCTTTATTAAATAAGATTTCGTTATATTTTCAAACCCTTATTTAAAATCTAATTTTTCACAAAACCTTTTTAGTAGGTTTATTTATTTAATAGGGCGTTAAATAGTTCACTTTGAATTATTTCAAGTATTTTAATATGATTATTTATCATTTAATTTGGGCAATTGTCTTTATTCCAATGAAATCAAATATGGTTTTAATTCCATATAACTTTATTTAAATGATTCTTTTATTTCATTTTAATTAAATAACTTTTGTTTCACCTGGCAATCTCAATTATTATTTTCCCATGATTTAATTAATCATTCTCATTAGGAATTTGTTGTTAATCAAATAGAATAGAATTTGGTTAAGGCCATATAATTTTATTTGAAATTTCTTTATCATTTTATTTTATGTGGATTTGGATTATATTTATTCCATTTTCTTATGGATTAGGCCAAGTTTTAATTTGGCTTTTAAATACTCCTTAATTATTTATTTCTTCCTTTGTCTTATAAAAACCATATCTTTTAATTTATTGAGCCAAAATTGGTGATTCCAATTTGCATAATTTTATTTAATATTTGTTTATCCTTTTAAATCTATTTATTATTATTTGTTCACCATTTGGTATGGGATTTTTGATAAGTGCTTTAATAGCTTTGGAAATTTAATTTCTTTATCTTACTAAATTCATAAGATTTTATTCATGGTCCCAAATTAAGTTACACCAATCTCCATGGCTTTATAATATTTTTATTAATCAATCTTGATCATTTATAAATGTTTGTTGACAAATTTTTATATGGATCAAATCCATAGGTTTAGAGTAATCTTGGAAATGATTTCCTTCCATTAGGGTTTTAGAGTTTTGGTTTATTTTCCAAGTGTTTAAATTTCAAGATGCATGTAAGAAGAATGCATTTCACTTGATTTGAATTTAGTTGGACTCAAATTTTATTCAAAGTTTGTTCAAGATGGGTTTTTAAGTTTCCATTTAGAAACAAAAAGTTTCTTTTCACCCTAAATTTCAACAAAAAAATTCACATTACAAAATTTGGAAAATTTTGGGATGTGACAGCTATCTTCATCACCAACGCATATCCATCAACCACCGATGTTTCCCTCATCCATGAGATACATGAATGAGTAATCCCCCTCTATAGGCTTGGGGATTGTAGGGATTGGATGAGTTCTATCATGAAATCGAATAAGATCTGTTAGGGCATAGTGCCTAGTATCTCTATTAGTGCTATTTGACTTTGTTGCAACTTGTTGTGCTTAATGCTTGTCACTAGGGCCCGAGTGCCATGATCTCAGATCTAAACTTATTATTGAATCATTATGATAGTATTGTTTGTGATATTATCTGCAAGTTGTGTACACATATCATTGTCCGGATCCAAAGGCCCCAAAGTGATAATAATTGGGACAACCGAAGGGGATGGATGTGGTGTGAGGATCACATGTGTTCACGGAGTGTTAATGCTTTGCTTCGGTGCTCTATTAAAAGGAGCACCTTAATTGCCAGTAGTTCCCTAGAGGCCACGCCACTGGCCGGATGTAAGATGTTGTGCAAGTTCTCATTGCGAGCACGTATGACTATATTTGGAGCACATGCCTAGGATTGTTTATTACTTGGATGCTTGTTATTATTTATCTGCAATGCCCTAGATCTTGAAGTTACATGTTTAGACTCATCCATGCAACGCCCGTCCATCCATCCCCATGCCTACCGCACTCGAATCCTACTGTTACCATTACTGTTACTATTGCTACTGTTTCTTTGTTGCTGGTGCTTTGCTGTTACTGCTACAAACTGTTGCTACTGATAAACTTCTGTGAGCACAAACTATTTCCAGGTGCAGCTAAACTGTGAACTTAGTTGTTAAGGCTTGCATGTATTCTTTGTCTCCCCTTGTTTCGAATCAATAAATTGGGTAATACTACCCGCAGAGACTGTTGCGATCCCCTATACTTGTGGGTCATCAAGACTATTTTCTGGCGCCGTTGTCGGGGAGCATAGCTTTATTGTAACTTCACTTGGATCTATTATTGTTCACTACTACTCCTTTCATCATGGGGAAGTCTCGTGATGGAAAGTTCCCTATTTTACCATCCACTACAAGAAGAGGTACAATCCTAAACACCTCTGTTGCTCTTGATTCATCGTCTGTTATAAGTAAGCTTGTCACACCACCACCACATACTCATGCTACACACACTGCTACTATTGCCTAGTCTGAAATTGCTTTTGATGCTCATGATGTTACTTCTACTGTGCTTGATGTGAGTGGTTCAGTAGGTCCTTTTCTAGATGCTACTATGGATAGTCTAGTAAATACCGAAACTCCTAGTGAAGCCATTGTTACACCTATTAGCTCACCTGAGTCTGGAGAAAGTTATGATATTAATGATGGTTACATTGAGTTCAATGATGAATTTGTTGAAGAGTGCCAAAACACACATGGTACTAGTGCTATGAAGAGTCTCCTTGCTATACGTACTATTATGCCTAATATATCCTCTGATCCTAAGTTTGCCACTTCTCCCATAGATATTAAAGATGAATACTATGATTTCTCTCTTGATTTGTCTTATTTAGATATTGTTGAGAAAGAACCTTTTTGTGGGACTGAAAATGAGAGTGTTGTGGCTCATATGAATGAGCTTTCTACTATGAGTGCTTTGTTCTCTGATGATTTTAAGATGCGTAAATACTTTGTTACTAAGATCTTCCCTTTTTCACTAAAAGGAGAAGCTAGGTCTTGGTTTAATAGATTACCTCCTGGTTCAATTGATAGCCATGATTGCTTGATTGCTTCTTTCTTCCAGAAATATTTTACTCCCAGTGCTATACATGCTGCTTTGCAGATACTTCTTGATTTCAAATAGGGAGAAGAAGAGAAATTGCCTGAGTCATGGACAAGGTTCTGTGCCTTGATTCAAGCACATCCTGAATGTCCATTACCTAAGAATGAACTTCTTGATATTTATTATAATGGACTAACTAATGATTCTAGGACCTACCTAGATAGCTTTGCTGATTGTGTTTTCAAGAAAAGGACTCCTACAGATGCTGAAGAATTAATGACCAAGATAAGCAAGAATTATGATGATTGGACTTCAACTGAGCTGAATGCACCTGAGCCTATTACTCCTAAACTAGTTGTTCCTGAAACAGTTGCATCACCAACAACAAAGAAGAGGGGAGTTATTGCATTAAATGATGAAGTGATGAAGGAAGCTAAGAAGTGTCTAAAGGAGAAAGGTATTAGAGCTGAAGGTGTGAAGAATCTACCTCCTATAGAAGAATTATGTAAGCCAATTCCCCACTCATCTACTATTGAGGTACACTCTCTCCAACACTTCGATGAAGGTGATATGTCACATCACAAAATTTTCCAAATTTTGAAATGTGAAAAATAATTAAACAAAACAAAAATTGTTGAAATTTAGGGTAAAAAGAAACTTTTTGCTTCTAAATGAAAACACCAAAAACCCTTCTTGAACAAAATTTGAATAAAAAAATCCAACAAAATTCAATCAAGTGAAATGCATTCATCAATGAATGTATCTTGGAATTTAAACACTTGGAAAAGATAAACCAAAACCATAAAACCCTAATGGGATAAATCATTTCCAAAGATCTCTCAAAGACTATGGATTTGATCCATATAAAAATTTAGCAACAAACGTTTATAAATTATCAAAATGATAAATATTATAAAACCATAGAAATTGGTTTCATCTAATTTGGAACCATGGATAAAAACTTATGAATTTAATAAGATAAAAGGAAATAAATTTCCAAGGCTAATAAATATCCTAGCTAAAAATCCATACCAAATTGTGAGCCAACTAATCCTAACAGGATTTAAAGAGATAAACAAATATTAAATAAAATTACACAAATTAGAATCACCAATTTTGGATCTATAAATAAAAAGATATGGATTTTATAAGGCAAAGGAAGAAAGAAATAAATAAATAAGGAATATTTAAAAAGCCAAATTAAATCTTGGCCAAAACCATAAACAAATGGAATATATTAAATAATAAAAAATAAAGATTATTTGAATAAAAACTTATATGGACTTGAACCATATTTGATTTTAATAAAGATAAAATCCCTAATTTAAATGATTAATTAAATCATGGAAAAATATTGGAATTTGCCAAAGTGGATTAAAAGTTATCTAAATTAACTTAAAAATAATAAATGAATAATTAAATAAAATAATATGGATTAGAACCATATTTAAATCTTATTTAAAATAAAGACAAATGTCTAAATTAAATAAATAACAAACTATAGGAGAATATAAGAAATATTCTAAAAAATGGAATATTTAAATACATTATTAATTAAGGTTAAACCTACTGAAAAAGGTTTGGTAAAAATTGGAATTCAAATAGAAGTTTGAAAATATATTTAAAATCTTATTTGAATAAAGACAAGTGCCTATTTTAAATAAATAATAAACCCTAAGGAAATATAAGAAAAGATTTAAAATTGACTTTAAAATACATTAATAAACAGTATTAAAACATACTGAAATTTGGGGAAAAGTTTGAATTCAAACAAGTTTTGGAATATTTTGAATAAATTCAAAACAGAAAATCAAAATAGAAAAAGGGAAAAGAAATAGAAAAAAAATGACTCAATTTCCGGAAACCCCAAATTCCATTAGGCCCAAAGACAGCCCACTTCATGCATTTCTCACCCGTAGCTTTACCCTCTCAGCTCACTGACCTGTGGACCCATGCCACATCAGCATCATCTTCCCCACCCCGCGACCAGATCTTCCCCAACCTCGTTGCCGTTTGCTGCGCAAATTTCTCGGCTTAAATTCGCTTTACTGCGCGATCAATTCTCGCCAGTGATCATGCCCATTTAAGCGCCCCTCTTCCCTCTTCATTTCCCCCAGACGCCACTCTCTCCGCTACCAGGCTGAGCAAATTGCTCGCCCGAACACTCACTTCTCCGACAAGCTCATCGGCGAATTCCGGCCAACACCGACGACCCCCACGGTGAGACCTGACCGCCCCTCCTCACTAGTGTCTACTCCTACAATCCCCTCTCTCGCGCGCATCTAACTGCACCTCTGGTTCGTCTTAGCGCGCACCACAGCCTCGCCAACGACTTCGCCGATCTCGCCCATCGTTAGGACTGTCTCTCGTGAGCGATTCACGTCATCCTCGAGCACCCCTCTACCTGCGACAACAACATCGAGCATCCCCGCGTCACTGCGAACACTGTGCGCTAATCCTCCCTCTCCCTTGCTCCCTGCTTTGGCTGGACCACCACAGCCCGAGCGCGCCGCCCAGCGCTGCCAGATCTTGGCTATTCTGCTGTGAACCATTAGATGGTGATCCAGCGGCATAGATAGATCACTTAACTGAACCGTTATCTGCCGTTCTGAGCCACACAGATCACTTTAGATCCAGCAGTCCACGGAGCTCGATCCGTGTGAAACGGTATGCACCAGTAGGAATCAACCACGTGGCCCGTGTTTTGTTTTAAAAACAGAAACTTATCTATTAGATGTTTAGATTTGAAAAATTCATAACTATTAATATAAACGTCCAAAATTTACAAATTTTATATCACTGGATTTAGAAAAATGCAAACTTTCCAACCATGCCCTTAGTTGAGCTTTTTTCTTCTGTAAAATTGGTTGTTTTTGTAGAAACATATTTAGGCTTATTTATAAAATTTATTCTAAAAATGTTTTTAGGGTAACATCTTTTGTAAATGGGGTTTGAACCTACTGACCATAAAAACCAACTTTTGGATTTAAAAGTATATTTTGTGACACTAAGGAATTATTTCTTGAATAAAAGCATTTCTAGTAAAACAAAAATTGTTGATTATGTTTTAAAAATAATTTTTGAGTAAAACCTTTCGAAAATGGTTTGATTTAAACTCTATGACCCTAAACACTAAGTTTTGGATTTAAAAATATATTTGATGAACCTTAGAAATATTATTACTTTGTTTAAAGGCATTTCTAGTAAAATAAAAATGTTGCTCTCATTTAAAAGTGGTTTTTGAGTGAAACCTTTTGAAAAAGGATTTGTTTAAAACACTTTGACCTTAAACACTAACATTTGGGATTAAAAACATATTTGGATAACACTAGAAATTATTCTTTGAATAAAATCATTTCTAGCAAAACCAAAGGGATTTAAATGGCCATTTTCACTAACTTGTTTTCAAATGATCTTGCCACTTTTATAAATGGCCAGTAGGTATTTTAAAATTTCTATAGCCTATTAGAGACCACCTTTCCAAATAAAACAATATTTGCATGCTTGCATGCATTGTTTTGTTTTTCTTTGTCTTATGTGATAAAATGTTGAATGCTAGTTTGAATATTTGCTTGCTTGATTGAATTGTAGTGAACTTTGAAGAGTGTGACCATTTCAAGATCAAGGAGTGAATCTATTTTCTCTACTAAAAAGGCAAGTGGTGCTTCATACATTTTTCCCATTATTTTCACTAAGCATTAGTGATATCTTGAGTAGGACTTGCATGGAATTTACTAAGTATAAGCTATGCCTTGGGAAATCCTAGTAGATGATACCTTAGTAGAATTTTCCCTAAGTTAAGATTCTTGCTACTATTATTCTTAGCCTAGATATTAGAAAACAAAGGTGGGTTATATGCATGCTATGAATCATTTCTAAGTCAATGACTTGTGTTTTGTTTAATAAAATAACTATGTGAATGAATCACCTGGGTGGAATGGTGTGAATGGTTTGTGTTGAGTGGTTACCTAGGCCCATATTCATGGTCTACCCTAATGTATCTCACTTGTGGAAAGTCACCCAGGAAAAAAGAGATTTGTGATGTCAAATGTTGAGAAGCTTCAAGTGCAGCCACTTGGCATTATGGGTTCTGCCTGGATCATATAGGTTGCAATAACTTAGCTAGATGGACAGATACTGGTAGGGGATGATAGGTTTGAAGCGCGTCCATTTTGGTCTAAGGGAGGGCTTCTGAAAGATCTTGTCTTGATGCATGTCGAGTCTTGTGGGGAAAGTGCACCACCTCTCGAGAGAGTAAAATCTAAGTACTTAGCGTGTCCCGGGCAATGGAAAATTTGAGCATCAAGACATGGAAGCTATCAAGGATCTCCTCATCCCAATTTCTAAGTTAAAAACTTGTGGTTGAACAAGGGTTAAAGGATCTTCAATCTTGGATTGGTAGATGCCTTGGGTGATTTTGATAAACAAAAACTTAGTGTTTTCAACTTATAAGGAAAACCTTATTTTGAGCAAAGCAAGCCTAAGCTCCACTTAGCCAAATGCATTTAGATGATAGATACCACTATTCCACCATAGTATCACTTGCCAATACAATTCAAATGTATTGACCCTTGTGGCTCTAACTCATTATGTTGCAGGTTTGTTTGATGTTAGTGAAGTGTGTTGAATAGGATTACAAGTCTACACCTAACATGATTTCCTGTGGCACTTTGAAGATGAAGGACTCCATGCCATATAGTTATTTCTTCTGCATTGTAATGAGATAGCCAAATGAGATATGTAAGATGTAATGAATTATTTTATTCCTGGTTATAAAGTTGTATTATGACCTTTGTTTCTTGATATTACATCTTAAACTGTGGATGCGAGCTATTGATCCAGGGACTAGCATTGTAAACACAGGGATCTCTACCTTATCAGGTTGGGACCTCTACATGATATTCCTTATGGTAAGCCTCCCGATCAATGCTTAGAGGAACTTGACATTTTTATTGTTAAACAAGGTCATTTTAATAAACAAGTTCAAGATCATTTATTGGAAAACTCTAGAGCTATCCATGAGTTGAAAGATATTGTGGAAAGAACTTCTAATGATATTAAAATGCTTTGTAAACACTTTCAAATGGTTCAAACCCAACTTGATCAACTTGCTAAGGTACAAAAGGATATGCTAGTTAATGCCTCAGGACATAAACATGCTTATGGAATTAGAACTAGGAGTGGTATATCTACTCAAGGTCCTTTATATCCTGAAGGACACCCTAAAAGAATATAGCAGGATTCCCAACAAGGTGAAGATAGTGGTAGTCCTCGTAAGAGGAAGAAAAAGAAACGTAATATAGTTGAGGAACCACTTGAACCTGTTGTAGATCCTAATAGTTTATCTGTCTCTGATGCTGAAACCTAGATGGATGATGGTGTGGATGATGATGATGATGATCCCAATGAATCCTAGCTTGATGACGGTGTTGATGGCGATGATCTCCCCTCTCCGGAAGGATTTCCCTGAATCATGCGCCGAGAGCTCTTTCTCTCTCGTTGTTTTTCGCCCCGTAGAGGCGGCAGAAATCTTTCTATGGTCGCTCTCTTGGTGTTAGGGTTTCGTGAGGAAGATATAGGCGAGAGGGCAGAGTCGGGAGTCGGCCAGGTGGGCCACACCTGCGCTAGGCGCGGGGCAAGGTAGGCCCGCGCCTATGAGGGTGTGGGCCCCTTGTGGCCCGGCTATGCCTCCCCTTCTGGCTTCCTCCGTCTTATAGGAAAATCTAATTTTCCAATATTTTTCTGGTATTTTTCTGATCTTCGCGAAATTGCATCAAAACACCTCTTTTTCCATCGGAAACCTGACTCCAGCAGTTCATCCTTGAAGAATCATCCAACATGCAAAAACAGAGGAAAATACATAAGTAATACCTCATAATAAGACATATATCAATGAATAGAGGCAAATTATGATATAGAATGGTGACACAAATTGTACGTATCAAATCCCCCCAAGCTTAGATCTTCGCTTGTCCCCAAGCGAAAACTGAGCTCAATAAACATGTCCACAGGTTTATGGAGTGAAGTGTCGATAAAAGAATACAGACAAGAAGCATCACACTTACCATTACACAAATCATAGAAGAAAGCAACTCACCATTATATAACTTAGCTTGCAACAATTACATGAGTCACAATAGAGATGCATAAAGATAAATCATAATTGGAATTTGCAAACTTTTGTTCCTGTTAGAGAATAGCTGGCAAACAGTTTCACAAAAAGCTTTTTGTAGAAGTTTTATAGCAGGAGCACTCTTTGCTCAAAAAGGTTTTTCACAATGAAGGCTTTCAAAGTAATACTCATTAGATAAGAGTCTTGTGCAAAGAAGGAAGATAAAGATCATGATTGAATAAATCACCATATGAATGCTTGCAACACAACAACTCAAATGCTTGCTGGAGATAGAGAGGAAGTAGGTTTAATGACTCAACTCAGAAAATAGAAAAAAGGTCCCTTCATAGAGGGAAGCAGGGATTTCAAGTCATAAAGAGCTTCCAAAAGATTATGGTACTTACTAGCTTTGAGCCCTCATTGCCCCTATCATAGGCATCTTGAGATGATTAAGGTTAAAGTGCACAAAGATGGAGTATATGCTTGACGAAATATAAGTTGGCAATATCATGTCCCTTGAGTATGAGGGCCGCTCCTCATGCTACTCAACTTTAGTCACCGGTAAGTTCTTGTCATTGTAAGTACATGTGTATCATAAAGAACCGCCAACGGGGTACCCCTTGCACATGGTACAGGAGCTATCCCATGACCAAAATGACAAGGAAAGCAGACAATGAGCATCTCAACGATATTTTTATTTACTATGTGCATAGCTTTTTATTGACGATGCTTCATAGAATGCTCACTATAGTGATGCTGCAAGTTTCCACTATGATTAGGCATGTCTTAGGCTAGCGGCCCATGCATTTCTCTAACACACATACATCACTCCATGGACTTACAAGTTCCCTCTTTATTTCACACCGTCGACATCCGCAAACAAAAGAGCATGATATCAACTGTGTACAATGTACAAGTGCAATGTTGAAAGCGTTCCCCGTGACAACACGGTTCTCCTAATATCAACGTATAGATGCAAGCATATACAACTTCGATGACATAATGGTTCAAGTCTATTAGGGGCAAGAAAATAAGGTGTGCCATCTAGTTCGTGAGAGCTTTACTAACTAGTTTTCACATAGCAAAATAGTTTTTAATTCGAAAGATAGACTTGAGAATTTTCTTGGAATAGCAATTTCTAATAGGTAGATATGGTGGACACAAATGACAAAGGTTTTGGTTCAAAGGGATTGGAAACATGAGAAGTATGCCTTCTCAAAAGAGGTTTTTGGCTAGCAAGGCTGGGTAGCAATCAAAAGAGTTGAAAGAAACAAGCAAACCTACAAGTGATAAAGCCAAACATGCAACCTTCCTTGAAGACACAAAAGATCTTAAATAAAGAACACTAAGCTTATGAGCCAACAAGAAAGAAAATAAATGATACAAAATACCTGTAAGCTTTTTCTCTTTTTCTTTCAAACCTCAAAAAGTTTTGCTACTGACCAGAACTTGGTTTGCCAAAACCAATTTAGATTTACTTGATGCTCCCAAAGTGATGCCAATACTGGTTAACAAGATCCATCATATAATAGAGATTGCAAACTAAAATAAGAAGTGCAAAAAGTAAAAGATGAAACTTCTCATTAATATTCCATAAAGGCACTCACACAAAGGGATACATAGATAATCAACTAAAGGAGAGATACTTCCACATGCAAACCAACCTATAAGATAACACCTCTACCAAAGATATGAATCCACTATAAAGGTAAAAGATAAAAGATAATGATTGTGATACTGTGGCACTCCCCCAAGATTGGAACAAGCAGGGGATGCCAAACCTGATAACGAATTACTCCTTCGGTGGTTGTGGTGTTTTCTTGTTTAGGGTTAGAAAACCCTCTAGCATCTCACGAAGTCTGTCATTCTCCTCTTGAAGCATATCCACCTTCATCCTCAAAGAACGGTACTTATCACAAAACTCGTCAGTGCTTCGAAGGGCTCCCACTGCCTCAGGACAGGATCTGAAGTCTGGAACTGAGGCTATGATCCCCTGCATGTTACGAGAAAAAGCACGTCCAGTGTTAATTTCTCCTACGAAAGTAGGTTTCCTTGCCCTTGATCCTGCGGCGGTTTGTTCCTCCAACTTTACTTCCTCCACGGGCTTCTTGCCTTTGTCATTGGCGGAGGCCATGGTGATCTAAACTTGAAAGATTTCCTGACAGAAACAGACCGAAACAAAAAGACGACGAGAACACGATGCACGAACCTCGGGGGATTCGGGGGGTTATATATTATGCAGTTTCAAAGCATAAGGAATGTGATGATACGAAAACGAGGAGGAGTCGGAGCTCGGGGTGCTCACACCCCCTCCAGGCGCGGGGCAGATGGGGCCCGCGCTTGGGGTGGGTTTGGCCACCCTAGACTCCGGTTCCTCCTCTGTTCTGCCTTGTAACTTTCCTTATGTAATAAAAACATCAAAAATATAAAAATATCAGGCTTTCACGAACCTTCTATTTTCACCACTTTTACCTATTCAAAGACGAACTCTGAAGACTCCTTTTCTCCTTCTCCTGGAAATTCCTTTTATCGCAAGGCAATACACAAACTTCAATGGCAACATTAGTGTAAGTAAAAACAAATAACCTTTAGGTTCACAATTCAACTGAAATCCATCAAAACAAGGGCTTCTGTAAGAGGCAAATGCAAATGATAACAGAAATCTGTCAAAGCAGACCAGCATGTAAAGGTTGATTTTTTTTGAAAACCTTCCGTTAATCAAATCAAAAAGTGCAAAACTAATGAAAGTTGGGTAACAACCTAGAGAACAATCTCAGAAAAATACAGCTCCATCCGACGTACTGAGCTCCCTCACGAATTTTTACAATGCAGCACAAAAATCTGTCCCAGGACAGCCACTTTTCACAACTCCGCTACTTCTCAAAAGTAGTTGAACTTGACACAAAAACCAAAAGAAAAAGATAAGGAGCGGTTATTACTGAAGTAACAACTTCCAAGACTCAACCAAACTCTTGGGTTATCTCCCAATAAGTACTTTTCTTTAATGCCTTTAAGTTAGGCTTGAAAACTTTAAAAGATGCTCACAAAGGAGATATATATTTGAAGTAAAAGAGAGCATCAAGAAGCAAATAACCAACATATTTGAGTCTAACCCAGTTCCTATGCATGGGGGTGTCATGAGAAAACAAATTGTTGAAACAAAAAGCCACTAGCATAGGAAGACAAAACAAATGCAACTTCAAAGCTTTCAACATAAAACATGGAAACTTAACATTATTGAGATGCATAAAACCATGTTTCCCTCTCTCATAATAACTTTCAGCAGTACCTTGAATAAAGTTGACAATATAACCATCAAAGGAAACAACTCTATCACAAGAATGCGCATACTTAAATCATCAAAAAGAGGCCCAAGGTCATAAACTGGGTTAATAGAAGCAAGTTGTTCCATCCTGAAATCTTTATTAGGCAAGCTACTTTCACAAGGAGCTTTAACAAATTTGGAAAAGTTAAACTCATAAGAATATCCATCAAACTTAGTTAAAACTTTCTCCTTACAATCTATAATAGCTCCACAAGTGTTCAAGAAAGGTCTACCAAAAATGATAGGGCAAGTTTTGCTAGCTGCTGAATTAAGCACTAGAAATCAGCATGATACTTAACCTTACCACAAAGAACCTCCACATCTCTTACAATACCAATAGGGTAAATGGTTTCCTTATTTGCAAGGTGAACAACCACATCAATGTCCTCAAGCTCACAAGGACCAATTTCATGCATAATTTCCCTGTATATCTCATAAGGGATAGCACTAGAACTAGCACCAATATCACATAAACCATAGTAGCAATGATCACCAATTTTAACAGAAAGCACAAGAACACTAGCTTTTCTAACTTTACTAGGATGAGAGACAATATTAGAAGCATATTCACAAAAGACAATATGCTCATCCTCTATATTTCCAGTGCCAAGGTCTTTCACAATAGCTACCACAGGCTCAATACTAATTTGCTCATCAGGCTCCACAATTTTCTGAGTACCTTTATTATCCGCACTAATCATCATAGAATACTCCTTTACCTTAGCTGGGAAAGGTATTTTCTCAACCTAAGGTTCAGGCACAATATGATTAGTAGTACAAATCTTAAGTGCTTCTAACAGGAACATGACTAACAACATCTTTATAAGGTGCATGGTACTTATTCCACTTCTTTTTGGGAATTTCTATGTAAGAGGCAAAGTCTTTAAAACAATTGGAAATAATTTGGGAATCAAGACCAAACTCATTACTAATATCACGGAAGTCATTAGTTCCCATAAATGATTCAATGCATTCATAATCATAGTTTATACCTGACGTTCTTCTTTTGTCATTCTCCCAAGCTTCAGTGTTCTCTTGAATATGGTCTAGGAGATCCCATTTAGCTTCTTCCTTCATACGTGTGAATGATCCAGCACAAGAAGCATCTAGTAAATATTTATCATGAAGAGAAAGCCTAGAATAAAAGTTATTGATAATGATATTGTTAGGGAGTTCATGAATGGGACATTTAAGCATTAGTATCTTCAATCTCCTCCAAGCTTGAGCTGTACTCTCCATCACGAGGCCAAAAGTTATAAATCAGATGTCACATCCCAAGATTTTCTAAATCTTGTTATGTGAAAAATAAATGAATAAAATAAAACTGTTAGACCCCTCCTTTATAAAGGAAAGGATCCCTGTGATTGCAATGCTAGTCCCTGGATCAATGCTAGCATCCACAGTTTAAGATGAAGTACACAGATACAAAGGTCGTTTATTACATTCATTCCAGAGATAAAACATAGTCTTTTACAACTCAGGGCCATAGGCCTAATACAAGAGTTTAAGGAATAAGTAAATAAACATAAGTCTTCATCTTCATGTGCCACAGGCAAGCATGTTGAGTGTAGACTCATGACTCCTATTCATCATCTGAGTAACCTGCAACATCACAAGTTACAGCCACAGAGGATCAATACTTTGGAATAGTATTGGCAAGTGATACCTTAGTATACTTTAAGTGGACTATAAGACTATATGTATTTTGGCTAAGTGTAGCTTGGCTTGCTTTGCTTGAAAATAAGTTTTTCCTATTAGTTGAAATCACTAAGTTTTTCTTTGTCAAAACATTCCCAAGAAACCACCAATAGACATTGGGGTTCTTCACCTTTGTTCACCCACAAATTTTTACTTAGAAGTTGGAGTGATGAGATTCTTGTAGCTTCCATGTCTTGATGCTCAAAGTGTCCATTTCCTTGGACAAGGCTAAGTACTTAGGTTTTCCATCTGCAGAGGTTGTGCACTTTCCCCACCAGACTTGGTTTCCCAGGACATGACCTTTCAGAAGCCTTTCCTTAGTCAAATGGACGCGTTCCAACCTATCATCCCATCTACCACCAACTGTCCAAAAGACTAAGTTCTAGAAACTTATATGATCAAGGCAGAGCCCATATTGCCAAGTGGTTGCACTGTAAGCTTTCTCAACACTTGGCCTCCAAATCCCTTTGTGCCTGGATGGCTTACCACAAGTGAGATACAAAACCCAAGTCCATGGCCTTGTGTAACGACTCAACATAACCCATACTTCCCCTTCCACCCAGGAGGTTCATTTGACTTAGTGGTTTTATTAGGAAGGTATAAGTCTCATGACTTAGAAATATTTTCTTCATAGTAAGTGTAGTTTTCACCAACCCTTGTTTTCTATAAAGCTAGGCTAAGCAAAGTATGGCAACTTATCTTAGGTATAATTCCTTAGCAATTCTACTAGACTACACAGGATTTCCCAACTTTTGCATTTAGACAAAAATATCATGCATTAATAAAATATCTAATGCTAGTTCAAAACATAGGACAAATATATTCATGAAAGTATCACTTGCCTTGGTGGTGGGGAGAGTAGCACTCTTCACAATCACAATCACTAGCAAAATCTACACAAGAAATTAAAACATACAATTACACACAATCATATACAACCAAAAATAATATGGATGCATGCATGCAAGAATTTACTAAGTGGTGATTTTTGAAAATTCCACCAAGTATGCTCATGTCTACAGAAACTTAACATGTCACAAGTTTGCCAACTAAACTTATTTGGCCCCAATATAATTCACCAAAATAAATCTATATCTAAAAATAGCCATACACTTGTTCTACAAATAAAATCATTTTAACTGTTACTATATGCTAAATAAATTGGATATTCAGAAAGGTCTTGTTTCACTGAATCCAACGGTATAAAGTTTGCAAAAATCTAACGTGGTAATCGAAAGTTATGAGCATTTGAATTTGGATCAAATTTCTGGTTTTTAAATCTATTTTCAGATCTAACCTAGCCACGCGTCATGTTCTTATTCGCATACACCGTTCGCCTTTGGATCGAGCTCCTCCACAGATCGTAGGATCTAAATGAAATCTGGCGCTCGGATCGCGTATCGCTTCGGGTTAAGTGGATCTATCCTAGCGCCACGATCTGAATCTAACAGCTGCTATTGTCTCGCCAAGAACTCGGCGGGCGGTGGCTACCGTGGCGAACCGGTTGGCACGACGGAGGCGGAACTACAGGGGTAAGTGAGAACAAGGAGTAGCTCACCGGCTCGGGAGGTCTTGGCGAAGCTCGTCGTACTCATGTTGGTCAAGGCGCTCGGGCAGTTGATTGCTCGCCGGAGTGGAGGGACGGCGTCGGTGTGTCGGGTGGTCGTCGTGGACGTCGTGAACCACCCCAAGGCAAGACGAGGCACGGTTAGATTCACGAGTCAAGGCAAAGTCGGTGCCTGAACTAGAAGACGCGGTCGGGCTTACCACCAAAGCTCACGGAGCTCGTGTAAGACGGTGGCGGCCAATGGCGATCTTGCGGAGCTACGGTTCATGCGAGGGTAAACGAAATGTGTTAAAGAAGCGCAGAGGCTCACGAACTAGTTTGCAAGAACGAGAGGCGAGGGAAGCTCGAACTCACCGGAATTTGCGGCCGTCGCCGGAGACGGGGACAGAGGGTAATGCTCGCACTGGTGGCGCTCGGGTTCGGGGTTTGAGGAGAAGAGAGAGAGAATGAGGGGTTCTTATAGCCTGGTCACGGCGAGAATTACTCGCCAATAAATCGACTTGAATTAAACACGAACGCCTGCGTTGATTTGGGGATGAACGGGTCGTGCGGGTGGACGACGCCGACGTGGAGAAGGCCCGCTTGTCGTGAGGTGCGCTGAGTATAGGTGGGTCTGTCGGTGACTCGGTAGCGCTTATGCGTGAGAGAAGAATAAGAAGACCCGGTGGGCTTCTTTGGGCTCGATTCTTCTGGGCAGATTCGGCATACGGCCTTTTCCCATTGAGGAGTCCTTTTCTTTTTCTAAATTCATTTTCTGGTATGAATTTGATATGAATTCAAATCCTTTTGAATCCAAACTGCTTTGGGAATTTTTGCAAGGTTTTGTGGATTCAAAAACAGTCATTTTAACTAAGTGGTTACTTTGCAAGGCTTGGTCAAGCTTGGGTTTCAAAGTAAACAGAGATTTGCTCTAGTTTGCAAATATTTGAAAAAAAAAGATTTTGAAACTATTTCTAAATTTGGAATCTTGGGTTAAAAGCTTCACCTAATCTTTCCATCAATGGAGGCAAGCAAACAAGTACCTAAACATTCAAATATCAAAGGGTGATGGCCATTTGAGATAAATTGCCCACATGAAATCATAGCTCAAACTTCTGTCTCTAAATGATTTTTGAGAAAACCCTGAATGGATGAATGATGCAAAGACGATATGAATGAGTTTTGAAACTATGATTTTTTTGGGATGTTACAAAAACTTTGTTAATTTTCAGGGTGAGAAGAAACTTTTGATTCCAATTGGAAACCTTCAAACCTATTTGATCAAACAAATCCTATAGGGATTTGAAAAGTTAAACAATTAATAAAGAAAATATTAAATATGTGAAATTTACTATTTTTGGATCTTCTAATAAAAGATTTGGTTTCAAAAGAAAAGGACAGAATTATAAATAAAGATTATTTTATAGAGCCAAATTAAATCTTGGCCAAGCTTTTGAAATAAAAATATTTCTATTTAATAAAAAGAGTAAAAGTTTAATTAAATAAAATAATGAGGATTTATTAATATCCAAATTTATTTAAGTAAGAGCTTTGCCATTTTAATTAAACATCAAAACTTGTTAAATTATTTTAAACAAGTTTTCTAAGTATTTTATAAAACCTACTGATTTGGTTTTGATAATATTTAGATTTCAAATGGAGTTTTTAATAAATCAAAACCTATTTAAATTAATAATTAAGGACTATTTCTAATTATTAAATAGATCCTAAAAGAATAAAAATATTATTTTATTTTTGGACTTGGAATTTTGTTGTTAAACAGAACTAAACTCAATACAAAGTGTGATGGAAGTTTGAATGATTTAAATGTTTGAATTGTTGTATTGAATTTCAAAACAGAAAATGAAATGGAAAAAGGAAAAAGATTCAGTACAAAAAAAGAGAGAAACAAACAGCCCAACCCTTCTGGCCCAGCAAGACCAGTCGCAGCCCAGTTACCCCCCCTCTGCGAAACGTTTTCCACCAAAAAACCGACCCGCAGAGTCACTGAACGCCGCCCCTCCTCTCTCTCTCTCGCAGACAATACCCCACGCCACCTCGTCGTCTTCACCATGCAATTCCTCCTCGCTTTCCTGCCGATGCCGATTGAATTTGCTTCAATGCTCGCCTTAATCGCCGCGACCGCCCTTAAACGCCTCCTCTCCTCGCCATTTCTCGTAAACCATCAAGCGAGCCACCAGTTGCCCCATTCCCTTTTTGCTCCGACGATGTCTCCGACCAAATTCCGGCGCCGTCCAGCCTCGCCTCACCTTCCCAAGCACGCGAGCTTGCTCCTCAGACCAGCGCGCACCTGCCAGTGCCTTCCGTTCGCCCGCGCTCGCCCCAGAGCCTCGGCTTCGACAACATCTGAGCGCCACCGCCGTTTGCTGACACTCCGACGAAGTATCTCCGTAAGCAACATCCGCCCCTCTCCTTCCTGATGATACTCCCGCACTCGCCACATTCTCCCGAGTCTAACCGTGTCCTTGTTTTTCCTCGGGGTGAACCGCAGCGTCGCCCTCGACGACCTCCAGAGCCACCTGACGCCGCCACCTACTCCGGCGAGGAATCCCCGTCGCGTCTGAGCGCCCCTTGCCAAGCCGACCACACGTTGAGCATCGCCGTGACCTCCTGAACCCGGTGAGCATCTCCTCTTCATTCCTCACCTCCTGTATCGTCGCCACCGTCATCGTCTGACAGCTCCGCCGCCAGTCGCCGCCGCGCAGCGCCGCCAGTTCCTGGTAGCCTCGCTGTAGCCGTTAGATCGAAATCGTCTGGCTGTGATAGAACATATACGAAGGGGTATCGTGTGCCTCTGCGCCACTCGATCTTAGTTAGATCCAACGATCCAGCGAGCTCGATCCGCCCGAAGCGGTATCGGCCAATAAGAACAAGCCACGTGGACAGAGTATTGTTTAAAAACAGAATTAGAATCTGATTTAGATGCAAACTTGTAAATTGCATACCTTTAGTTCTACACGTCCAAATTTTGCAAACTTTATATCAATGGATTCAAAAAAGCAATCCCTAGCCAACCATGCCATTTGTTTAGTAAAAAGTTTATGTTAAATTGTTTGTTTTTGTAGAAACTTGTGTATGCTTGTTTAGGATATAAAATTTATACCAAAATGATTTTTGGGTTGAAATCTTTGCAAAATGGTTTGTTGTGAACCTATTGACCCTAGGAACCAACTTATGGAATTAAAAATGTATTTTGTGAAGATTGGGAGTAAATACTTGAATTAACTCATTTCTAGTCAAATAAAAATATTGATTTTGATATAGAAATGATTTTTGAGAAAAACCTTTGGAAAATGTGTTTATTCAAACCTACTGACCCTAAACACCAAGTTTTGTGAATTAACAACTTATTTGGTGAACAATATAAAATTGTTGCTTTGATAAAAATATTTTTCACCACATGAAATAATGAGTTGATTTAAAAATGGTTTATAGATAAAACCCTTTTGCAAATGACTTTGCCACTTTAGAAAATGACCAATTTGAACCTTACAATGTATAGATCCTAGTAGAAACCACCTTTGCAAATAAAACTATCTTTTGCATGCTTGCATGCATGACCTTGTTTTCTATTATTTTTATGTGTGTTAAATTGTTTGAATATTGGTTGGAATGCTAGTTGAATCTATGTTTGCTTGATTGATTTGTAGTGAAGTTAGAAGAGTATGATATTAGCAAGATCAAGAAGTGAACCAACATTCCCTACCAAAAAGGCAAGTGTCACTATCATCCAAGTCCTACTATTTTCATTACACTTAGTGGATTTTGAAACATGCATGATGAGGTCTAAATATATTTTGCTATGCTAAATCCTAATAGGATACCCCTATATATTCCTTAGTGAAAACAATCTAGTTGTAATAAGCTTAGCCTTGCTATATATATTGAGATGAGATACATGTTGAGATTATTTGAAGTTGGGAAAAGACTTATGTTTTATATAATAAAACAAGTACTCAATGAACCACCTTGGTGGACAAGGAATACTCAAGTTTTGGACAAGGTGGCAACAAGAGGAACCATGTTTATATGACAATCTCTTTTTGTTGTGCACTAGAAGAAAACCACCCAGGGACTTAGAGATTGAACATGTTTCTCGTGCTGGCTTCCGGTATGCCCACATGCTAAATGGGCACTGGCTTAGTCAACTACATTGGGAAGACCCATGCATTGGCCTCTTCAGGTTAACTGGAAATGAGGGAACTAGGAACCCTACATTGGTGCCTGAAGACAAGCTAGCATTGTGTATTGGGAGGACCCTATGGAAAGGCTTCGTCACATTCTCAATCTGCCAGTACTCCATCTTGGTGAGTACTTATCCAGCGGCCACTGGTGGCGACAAGATGAGATTGTGTCATGTGGGTAAAGTGTACAACTTCTGCAGAAGATAAAAATCTAAGTACTTAGCCGTGTCCCCGGTTATGGACAATACTGAGCAACTAAGGCCTGAAGCTATGGGAAATCTCGACATTCCAATTTCTAAAAATAAAACTTGAAAGTGACAACAAGAGACTTGAAGCACTTGGTGGATTCCAAGGAGTTCAGAAAGATTTGACAAAAGTTCAAAACTATTTTGAAAAGATATGATAAATTATACTGCTTTCTGCAAATGAGCCTAAAACCCTACCTAGCCAAATATGCATGTAATGATAGGATCCACTCATATTCTACATAGTAGTGAAACTTGCCAATACAATTCAAATGTATTGACCCTTGTGGATGCAACTTATTATGTTGCAGGTTTGTTTGATGTAAGTGTATTGATTAGGATTACAAGTCTACAACCAGCATGGCTGCCTGTGGCACTTTGAAGATGAAGGACCCCATGCTTATAGATATTATGCTGCAATGTAATGTAATAGCCAAATGAGCCATGTAAGATGTAATAAAATTATGTTATTCCTGGTTATAAAGTTGTATTATGACCTTTGTTTCTTGATATTACATCTTAACTGTGGATGCTAGCTATTTATCCAGGGACTAGCATTGTAAACACAGGGATCTCTACCTTATTAAAGGTTGGGACCTCTACAGATGGTATCAGAGCATTGTGTTTCCTGTAGGATTTGTAAACCTAGGATTGGACAAAACCCCTTAGAAAAAATAGGAGTTGTATTTGTTCCAAAACTTATTTACAAACAATCTTGTAAACTCTTACCTCAACCATTTTGGTTTTGATTCTACATCTCTTCCATTTCAAACTTGATGGAAAAGCCTACCCCATGGCCAAAGACTTCACCATGAGCTAAGGACTTCATCAACTTTAATGACTTCAACATCTTCAACTCTAATGACTTCAACATCTTCAACTCTAATGACTTCAACATCTTCAGCATTTGCACCAAGGACTTCAACCTTGAATATCACTAAGGACTACAAGTGAGACAAGAAATCTTGCTCAAGGATTTGGAAACTAAGGAAACACAACTTAGAAAGAGCCATCATCACCTTTGAAGTTTTGTGACCAAGAATTTTTCCAAGGAAGCCATGATCTCATGCAAGAAGGAATCAACCAAGAAGGATGGAAAGATCACAAGTGAACCATATAGATGGACCACCATGTTAAGTATAGATCAAACACACCAACTTATGTGGTGTAACAAAAATATTTTGTTGCCTAAAAATGTGCTTTGTTGTTTGAGTGAAATGTTTGTTTGTGATTGCTTGCACATTGCTTGTGTGAATTGTGATGTGTGTGATTAGAATCCTTACTTAGAAATCTTTTGCCTATTCTAATCTCAATTCAACCCAAACAGATGACTACTCCAAGAGACTCCAACATCAAGGTTGATGATAACAACAATAACCAAGAGGACAACATGGGAGAACTCATAGCAACCCAAAACCAGTTGAATCAAATGACAACTCAATTCATAGCCAACACTAGTGGGGAAGATCCAACCTTGCAAAAGTTTTTGGAAACCCAAGCCCAAATGTTGCATAAGGTGACAGATCAAATGATTAACATGGAGAGCAACTATTCCAAAGGAGTTTATGACAACAAGGATTACAAAGATGTGATTCTAGAAGGAACCAAAGCTTGCAATATTTGTGGGGACAAGGATCACACTTCCAAGGAGCATGGAGATAAATGCCCCAACTGTGAAGAGAAACATCCAGTAGGCCAATGTCCCACCTCTCAAGCTACTTGTTACTTATGTGAAGGAAATAACCATGTCCCTATCCAATGCCCCATCTATTCCATAGTTGAACAAAGGAAACAAGGTGGAGTGCAACAACTGATTGCAGACTACCCTACCAAGAAGGATGAGGACAAAGTAAAATCTCCACTTGTACCTCCATGCAATACAACCCAATTTAAAGGACCAAAGAAGAGACATATGAATTATACAAGGAGCAATAGAAGGTTCAAGAAACCAGTAGACATTCCTACATATAAGATAACATATGAAGAACATGAACTAGAAGCACTCCTAGCTTTGGAGAAACCTAAGAAAAAGAAAGACAAAAGCCATGTGCAATGTAACCATTGTAAAGAAATGGGACACTATGCCAGTGAATGTCCAGAGAAACAGAAGTATAAGGAGATTGGCCAAGTATGGTGCAACAACTGCAAAGAGCTAGGCCATTATGCAACACCCTGTCCACAAGAGATACGTGAAGAACTCAAACTTATCACATGTTACAATTGTGGTAACCAAGGACATTATGCAAGCAACTGTCCAGAAAAGATGAAGCACAAGATAAACAAGCCTGTGAAAGATCTCAGCCTTGTCACATGTTTCAAGTGTGGAAACAAAGGACACTATGCAGATGTTTGCCTAGAGAAGTTTCCCCAAGACCCCAAGCAAGCCAATATGTAATCTAGTTGGAAAATTTTAAAGGGTGGTAGTACCCTAGATGCTTTGAGCCTACTTGTAACCCTAGCCTTCCCAAATCTCGGGACGAGATTTATTTTAAGGGTGGTAGCCTGTCACATCCCAAGATTTTCTAAATCTTGTTATGTGAAAAATAAATGAATAAAATAAAACTTTGTTAATTTTCAGGGTGAGAAGAAACTTTTGATTCCAATTGGAAACCTTCAAACCTATTGGATCAAACAAATCCTATAGGGATTTGAAAAGGTAAACAATTAATAAAGAAAATATTAAATATGTGAAATTTACTATTTTTGGATCTTCTAATAAAAGATTTGGTTTCAAAAGAAAAGGATAGAATTATAAATAAAGATTATTTTATAGAGCCAAATTAAATCTTGGCCAAGCTTTTGAAATAAAAATATTTCTATTTAATAAAAAGAGTAAAAGTTTATTTAAATAAAATAATGAGGATTTATTAATATCCAAATTTATTTAAGTAAGGGCTTTGCCATTTTAATTAAACACCAAAACTTGTTAAATTATTTTAAACAAGTTTTCCAAGTATTTTATAAAACCTACTGATTTGGTTTTGATAATATTTAGATTTCAAATGGAGTTTTTAATAAATCAAAACCTATTTAAATTAATAATTAAGGACTATTTCTATTTATTAAATAGATCCTAAAAGAATAAAAATATTATTTTATTTTTGAACTTGGAATTTTGTTGTTAAACATAACTAAACTCAATACAAAGTGTGATGGAAGTTTCAATGATTTGAATGTTAGAATTGTTTGATTGAATTTCAAAACAGAAAATGAAATGGAAAAAGGAAAAAGATTCAGTACAAAAAAAAGAGAGAAACAAACAGCCCAACCCTTCTGGCCCAGCAAGCCCAGTCGCAGCCCAGTTTCCCCCTCCCCTCTGCGAAACGTTTTCCACCGAAAAACCGACCCGCAGAGTCACTGAACGCTCGGCCCCACTCCCTCTTCCTCTCTCTCGCAGACAGCGCGGCCCCACGCCACCTCAGCGTCGTCTTCACCGCGGCAATTCCTCCTCGTCGTTTCCTGCCGTTGATGCCGCGATTGAATTTGCTTCAATGCCTCGCCTTAATCTCGCCGCGACCACGCCCCCTTAAACGCCTCCCTCTCCTCGCCATTTCCCCTCAGAAACCACTGCAAGCGAGCCACCAGGCTGCCCCCAATTCCCTTTGCTTTGCCACTGCTCCGACGACGTCTCCGACCAAATTCCGGCGTCGTCCAGACTCGCCTCACCTTCCCAAGAATGTGAGCTTGCTCCTCAGACCAGCGCGCACCTGCTAGTGCCTTCCGTTCGCCCGCGCTCGCCCCAGAGCCTCGGTTTCGACAATATCTGAGCGCCATCGCCGTTTGCTGACACTCCGGCGAAGTATCTCCGTAAGCAACGTCCGCCCCTCTCCTTCCTGATGATACTCCCGCAGTCGCCACATTCTCCCGAGTCTAACCGTGTCCTTGTTTTTACTCGGGGTGAACCGCAGCGTCGCCCTCGACGACCTCCAGAGCCACCTGACGCCGCCACCTACTCCGGCGAGGAGTCCCCGTCGCGTCTGAGCGCCCCTTGCCAAGCCGACCACACGTTGAGCATCGTCGTGACCTCCTGAACCCGGTGAGCATTTCCTCTTCATTCCTCACCTCCTGTATCGTCGCCACCGTCGTTTTCTGATAGCTCCGTCGCCAGTCGCCGCCGCACAGCGCCGCCAGTTCCTAGTAGCCTCGCTGTAGCCGTTAGATCGAAATCGTCTGGCTGTGATAGAACGTAGACGAATGGGTATCGTGTGCCTCTGCGCCAATCGATCTTAGTTAGATCCAACGATCCAGCGAGCTAGATCCGCCCGAAGCGGTATTGGCCAATAAGAACAAGCCACGTGGATAGAGTATTGTTTAAAAACATAATTAGAATCTGATTTAGATGCAAACTTGTAAATTGCATAACTTTAGTTCTACACGTCCAAATTTTGCAAACTTTATATCAATGGATTCAGAAAAGCAAGCCCTAGCCAACCATGCCATTTTTTTAGTAAAAAGTTTTTGTTAAATGGTTTGTTTTTGCAGAAACTTGTGTATGCTTGTTTAGGATATAAAATTTATACCAAAATGATTTTTGGGTTGAAATCTTTGCAAAATGGTTTGTTGTGAACCTACTGACCCTAGGAACCAACTTATGTAATTAAAAATGTATTTTGTGAAGATTGGGAGTAAATACTTGAATTAACTCTTTTCTAGTCAAATAAAAATATTGATTTTGATATAGAAATGATTTTTGAGAAAAACCTTTGGAAAATGTGTTGATTCAAACCTACTGACCCTAAACACCAAGTTTTGTGAATTAACAACTTATTTGGTGAACAATATAAAATTGTTGCTTTGATAAAAACATTTTTCACCACATGAAATAATGAGTTGATTTAAAAATGGTTTATAGATAAAACCCTTTTGCAAATGACTTTGACACTTAAGAAAATGACCACTTTGAACCTTAAAATGTATAGAGCCTAGTAGAAACCACCTTTGCAAATAAAACTATCTTTTGCATGCTTGCATGCATGACCTTGTTTCTATTATTTTTATGTGTGTTAAATTGTTTGAATATTGGTTGGAATGCTAGTTGAATCTATGTTTTCTTGATTGATTTGTAGTGAAGTTAGAAGAGTGTGATATTAGCAAGATCAAGAAGTGAACCAACATTCCCTACCAAAAAGGCAAGTGTCACTATCATCCAAGTCCTACTATTTTCATTACACTTAGTGGATTTTGAAACATGCATGATGAGGTCTAAATATATTTTTCTATGCTAAATCCTAATAGGATACCCCTATATATTCCTTAGTGAAAACAATGTAGTTGTAATAAGATTAGCCTTGCTATATATATTGAGATGAGATACATGTTGAGATTATTTGAAGTTGGGAAAAGAATTATGTTTTATATAATAAAATAAGTACTCAATGAACCACCTGGGTGGACAAGGAATACTCAAGTTTTGGACAAGGTGGCAACAAGAGGAACCATGTTTATATGGCAATCTCTTTTTGTTGTGCACTAGAAGAAAACCACCCAGGGACTTAGATATTGAACATGTTTCTTGTACAGTGGCTTCCGTGTACAGCCATATGCTAAATGGGCACTGGCTTAGTCAACTACATTGGGAAGACCCATGCATTGGCCTCTTCAGGTTAACTGGAAATGAGGGAACTAGGAACCCTACATTGGTGCCTGAAGACAAGCTAGCATTGTGTATTGGGAGGACCCTATGGAAAGGCTTCGTCACATTCTCAATCTGCCAGTACTCCATCTTGGTGAGTACTTATCCAATGACCCTTGGTGGCGACAAGATGAGATTGTGTCATGTGGGTAAAGTGTACAACTTCTGCAGAAGATAAAAATCTAAGTACTTAGCCGTGTCCCCGGTTATGGAAAATACTGAGCAACTAAGGCCTGAAGCTATGGGAAATCTCGACATTCCAATTTCTAAAAATAAAACTTGAAAGTGACAACAATAGACTTGAAGCACTTGGTGGATTCCAAGGAGTTCAGAAATATTTGACAAAAGTTCAAAACTATTTTGAAAAGATAGGATAAATTATACTGCTTTCTGCAAATGAGCCTAAAACCCTACCTAGCCAAATATGCATGTAATGATAGGATCCACTCATATTCTACATAGTAGTGAAACTTGCCAATACAATTCAAATGTATTGACCCTTGTGGCTGCAACTTATTATGTTGCAGGTTTGTTTGATGTAAGTGTATTGATTCTGATTACAATTCTACAACCAACATGGCTGCCTGTGGCACTTTGAAGATGAAGGACCCCATGCTTATAGATATTCTGCTGCAATGTAATGTAATAGCCAAATGAGCTATGTAAGATGTAATAAAATTATGTTATTCCTGGTTATAAAGTTGTATTATGAACTTCATTTCTTGATATTACATCTTAACTGTGGATGCTAGCTATTGATCGAGGGACTAGCATTGTAAACACAGGGATCTCTAACTTATTAAAGGTTGGGACCTCTACATCAGATTTCTATCCTTATGAATCTCACTGTGAGGATAGAATTTAGAATAAAAGAGAGATGCCATTTCCTCCCATTCCATGGATTGTCCATTCTTCAGCATCTTATACCATTCTTCAGCTCTCCCTCTCAAGGATATAGAGCGTAACTTCTTCTTCACCTGTTCAGTTGTGATACCTGCACACTTAACATGTAAAAACAGAGTAAAAGACATAAGTAATACCTCATAATAAGACATATATCAATGAATAGAGGCAAATTATGATATCGAATGGTGATGCAAAGTGGACGTATCAAGATACTATGTCAGATTGATTATTGATTCTATCATGTCTGTGTTGTCTGTGATCTTGCATGCTCTACGTTGCCATTAGCTATCTTGGCCAAGTAGATGCTAGTGGGTTCATGCCTCTATTGAATCTGGGGAAGTGACAGGAATCTCTAAGGTTATAGATGTGTTGTTTCTACTAGGGAGAAAACAACAATCTTTTGTTCATGGAAAAATTGTATTGTTTACTTTACGCACATTGCTTAATGCAATTATCTGTTGCCTGCAACTTAATACTGGAGGGGGTTCGAGCGATAACCTGAAAGTGGATTATTAGTCATAGATGCAGTTGGATGACGGTCTATGTATATTGTTGTAATGACCAATCAAATCTCATAGGAATCATGAATGTCTAATATTTGCATTGTTATGTCTTGCTCAGTCCTGTCAATTGCCCCTCTATAATTTCTTTACCTAACATATTATGTTATTTATCTTAAGGAGAACACCTCTAGTGAACTGTGGACCCGGGTCCAATCTTTACCATTGTTACATCATCTACTGTTACTGTTTACTTTCTGCAAGCAACCATTACCTTCCACACTATACGTTTAATCCTTTGTTTTTAGCAAACCAGTGAGATTGAAAACATCACTGTAAGTTGGAGAAAAGTCTTGAGTTTGTGTTGTGCAGGATTCCAAGTTGATAGCAACACCTTGGAGTTGTTCCCTTGCTCCTACTGGTTCGATAACCTTGGTTTCATAACTGAGGGAAAATTTGTCGTTGTGCTCATCATACCTTTCTCTTGGGGTCTCCCAACAAAGCTCTACAACTGAGTCGCGTCAAGATATTTTCTAGCGCCGTTGACGGGGATTCAAGGATGGCTTCACAAGGGGAGTCTTTCACAACCATTCTATTTACTTTGTTTTTGTTTTGCTTAGTTCCTTTTTCTTTGTTTTGCTTGCTTCTTTTTATCAAAAATTACAAAAAAATTAGTTTCGTTTGGTTTGCTTTTTCTATCACAAACACAAAAGAATTATTTCCTACTATAGTTGTTGGTCTGTTATTGCCTTGCTTTGTCATGCTTTCTATCAATGGTTGGTTTCTTTGAAACTAGATCTTATTCGTAAGGTGGGTTCACGGAAGAACAAAAATATTACTATAAGGAACACCGCTTGTCACAAAAAGGAAAACACTTATGGGAACAAATTGATAAATTGAATACCATTGCTAGAAATGTGTGCTCTACTTATAATGTTACTTATTGTTGTGATAAATCTTGTTGTTGTAGGAGGTATAAACACCTCCCTTTTCAATGTGAGTATAATGATAATGTTACCATATCTTCTTATGTTAAAGGAAATTATGACTTTTATGATGTGGAAGAAACTAAAGAATTTATTGCTTGGAAGGGTGCATTTGAACTTGCTAGTTTGCTTGAAAATACTGATGATTCACCTTATAAATATGAGGTTTATGATATACTTAATTTTTTTTTTGATAATTACAAGGAAGAAAATGGCTATATTCTTGAATATATTAATAGATGCTTTCCACAAAAGGAAGAGACTAATGCCTTGCAGAAGCTTATGGAAGAAGAAATTGCTGAAATGGGAAGCTCATTAGATGAAAAAGAGGAGGAGCGTGATGAACAAGAGGAGGAAGAATGGATTAGCTACCCATGCCTACCTTCTAATGAGAGTAAATCTTTATCCCTTACATTATTTGATTGTCCCCCATGCTCACCAAAGGAGGATTAATGTTATGGTCCTGTGGATTCTTTTGAAATATCTACTATGGGTAAAACTTGTGATAATAATTATGCTCCTGTTATCTATGATAATCCTTTATTTTTTCCTAACTTCGAAATGAATGGTACTAAAGAGTTTTGATTAGAAAATATTTATGATAAAGCTCTATATGATGGTCCTATATTGGTTGATAATATTAATTGTACTATTATTAAAAGTAAGATTGGAGGGGTTTTGACTTTATCTTGGAACCCCATACCTCTTGAGAGTGATCAGTCATCTTGTTATAAAATTGTTAAAAGTGGGTTTGAAGGTTTTAATCCCACTATTTTTGAGCTTGATAAAAATTATATGTTTGTAGACCATGAAAAACATGCTTTATGTGATAGTTATATCATTGAGTTTATTCATGAGGCTACTGAAAATTATTATGAGAGAGGAAAATATGGTTGTAGAAGTTTTCATGGTACTGAAACACCTCTCTATGTGCTAAATTTTTTGAAGTTACTCTTGCTTTATCTTCTATGCCTCTCACTTTGTTATTTGTGAATTTATTTGCGTACAAGATTCCTATGCGTAGGAAATGGGTTAAACTTAAATGTGTTTTGAATTTTCTTCTTGATGCTCTTTTTTACTTCAATTCATATTTCTTATGTGAGCATCTTTCTTATGCCTAACTTAAAGGCGTTAAAGAAAAGTACTTCTTGGGAGATAACCTAATAGTTTTCTTGAGTATTGGAAGTTATTACTTATGTAATAACCTCTCCTTATCCTTTTTATTTTATTTTTGTGCCAAGAATAACCTCTAATGAGAGGGAAGTAAGATTTGGGGAAGTGCTGTCCCGAAACATATTTTTGTGCTTCACTGTAAAAATTCTTGTAAAATCTCTGTATGTCGGATTGAGATGTAATTTTCTGAGTAAATGCCCCGGGTTGTTAGCTAACTTTCGTTAGTTCAACACTTTTCGATTTAAGTAACATAATGTCTTCGAAAAAATCGGTTTTTACCTGCTGGCCTGTTTTGACAGATTCCTGCCATTATTTGCATTTGCCTCTTTGTCGGTTTCTTTTTGAGTTCTTCTTGATCACTTGAGCTTTTTAAAGGAATTGCTACAGTATCTTGTGTTTTAATGAAAGTTTTTTGTGTTAAAACTAAACCCCAAGGTTTATTATCTTGAATGCACTAATGTTGTTAATGAAGATTATGTGAAGTTTTGTGTGAAGGAAATTTTCAAGTGTAGGGGAAGAATGATATGATGAGATAAAGAATGGACAAAAGCTCAAGCTTGGGGATTCCACACCGTGTCACCCCAAGAAATATTCAAGAGGTACAAGCGTCAAATCTTGGGGATGCCATCCCCAAGGCATCCCCTTCTTCATCAATAAAAATCTTAGGTCTCTTTCTAGACACTTCGTTTTTATTGTTTCATGCACAGTTTTGTTGTTCTTGGAGCGTCTTAGTTTTCCTTTTTGGTTTTTGTTTGCTTAGTTTGCTTGAATAAATTAGTTGGACCCCCGCTTTCGTTATGTTGTTTGAAATAAGTTGATTGATCTTGGAAAAGAGTAGAGAGTTTCATACTTATAGTGGCCCAAAAAGGAGCTTGATTTGACTGTGACTTAGACTTTATCATGTCATGCTAGATGTTGTTTTGACCTTATGCTTAAAGATTATTGCTATATCATGACTTGTTCCAAACAATTTAGATTGCTTAATGTGCCTTGAAATAATCATGCGTTGTTTTAGCATACAAAAGCATAATATTATGGTATTCTCCTTTGATGCTTTGTTCGGGTTGACTTGGCACATGCTCACACCATGTTATGGCTATGAACCAGTCACCTTAGCATGTATGATCATTTAGTTTTTGACTTGTGATACCACTTTATGCTTTGATTGATAATGTTTTGTCACTCTGCATGATTATGGCCATTATTGCTCTCTTAGTTGGTCGCTCCCAGTCTTTTGCTTGCCTCCACTTGTATGAGTAAGCTCTACTCATGCATCCAACTCCCAAAAAAACAAGTTATTCCAAAGAGTCCACTATAAATTCCTATGCATGGTGTGTTACACCATTCCAAGTATATTCTTGTTTTATCTATCTTCTAAATTAAACTTGTTATGTGAAAATTAGTGATTAAAGCTCTCACAAACTTGATGGCACACTTTATTTTTCTTGCCCCTAATAAACTTGAACCATTGTGTCATCTATGTTGTATATGCTTGCAGTTATAAGTTGGGAATTAGCATAAACATTCTATCACGGGGAACGGTTTCAACACCTGTAAATATCTATCCAGTTGATATCATGCTCTTTTGTTTATGGATGTCGGCGGTGTGAAATAAAAGTGGAGATTGTAAGTCCATGGAGTTACGTATATGTGTTAGAGAAACGCTTGGGCCGCTAGCCTAATCCATGCCTAATCATGCTGGAAACTTGCAACATCACCATAGTGAGCAATCCATAAAGCATTCGCAGAAAAAAATAGAAAAAAAGAGAGAGAGAAAAATATGCACCATGCTCATGGTAAATAAAAGGATTGCTGAGATGCTCACATCTGTTGCCTTGTCATTTTTATATGGGATAGCTCATGTGTCATGGGGCAAGGGGTACCCCGTTGGCGGTTCTCTATGATACACATATATTTACAATGACAAGAACTTACCGGTAACTAAAGTTGAGTAGCATGAGGAACGGCCCTCGTACTCAAGGGACATGAGATTGACAACTTATATTTTGTCAAGCATATACTCCATACTTTGTTCACTTTAACCTTAATCACTTCAAGATGCTTATGATAGGGGCAATGAGAGCTGAAAGCTAACAAGTACCATAATTTTTTGAAACTCTTTATGAAACTTGAAATCCCTTCTTCCTAGTGAAGGGCCTTTCTTCCCACTTTTATATTGCGTCTCCACCTTATTTCTTTATGCACCAATTAAGAGAGCATAGTTGTCATTCTTAGTTCTATGTGCATTGTCCCAAAACTTATTGATTGATTCATAATGTTGATTTGCTTGTTTTTGAACTATTTTTATCTAGTCACCCTTATGAACTTTGAAGGTGTCCTATGCATTTATGTTTTGATACTCCATGAGGGACAAGCCAGATTCCACTATGCTATGTTTTCTATATGTGAAACAAACAAACGTATTTCAATGCATTGTTATTCATGATCTTTGTTTGTATCCTTTCATGTTGCAACATAGTTGCTATGTCTTATTGTTAGAACTTCATCTTTCATGCTCATGATTAGAGTACTTTGATCCTAGCTTTCAATGCTTTGCAAATGGTTTGGTCAAGATTGCGATGGTTCATGTTACCTCAAAAATTATTCTTTTTATCACTAACCTACTCGAGGACGAGCAAGAGTTAAGCTTGGGGATGCTTGATACGTCATAAATGTATCTATAATTTTTTGATGTTCCATGCTTGTTTAGTATCAACTTTGCTATGCTGCTTTGTCTACACTTTGGGGTATTTTTATACATTTTCTAGGACTAACCTATTAACAAGATGTCGCAGTGCCAGTTGCCTATTTTCTGCTATTTTTGGTTCCAGAAATGCTAGTAAGGTAATATTCTCAGAATTGGACGGGACAAAATCCAAAGTCAATATTTCACCGAGGAGAACACGGAGACCGAAGGGAAACTGAAGGAGGGCCACGTGGCCGCCACACCCTAGGGCCGCCCCCCTAGGGCACGTCGTCCTATGGTGTGGGCGCCCCGGGCGCCTCCCTGCATTGCCTCTTCGCCTATAAAAGCCCCCCGATGCCAAAACCCTAAGTACCCGATCAGATCTCCACGAAACAGTCTGTAGCCGCCGCCACCATCGTCCCTAGATCAGGGGATCTGAAGCTCTTCCCGGCACCCTGTCGGAGGGGAGAGATCATCCTGGAGGCATTCTTCATCACCATGCCAGCCTCCGGTATGATGCATGAGTTGTTCACCCTCGGATAGCTAGATGGTTGTTTCTTCTCCTTTGTGCTATCATGTTTAGATCTTGTGAGCTCCGTTCATGATCAAGATAATCTATTTGTAATCATACATGTTGTGTTTGCGGGGATCCGATAGATCTTGAGATTGCTATGTCAGGTTGATTATTGATTATATCATGTCTTATTGATTATTGATTCTATCATGTTTGTGTTGTTTGTGATCTTGCATGCTCTCCATTGCTAGTAGCTATCTTGGCCAAGTAGATGGTAGTGACTCCAAGAGGGAGTATTTATGCTCGATAGTAGGTTCATGCCTCTAGTAATCTGGGGAAGCGACAGGAATCTCTAAGGTTGCAGATGTGATGTTGCCACTAGGGAGAAAACAACAATATTTTGTTCATGGAACAAGTGGATTGTTTACCTTACACACTTTGCTTAATGTAGTTATCTGTTGCTTGCAACTTAATACTGGAGGGGGTTCGGATGATAACCTGAAGGTGGATTACTAGTCATAGATGCAGTTGGACGGCGGTCTATGTATATTGTTGTAATGCCCAATCAAATCTCATAGGAATCATGATGTCTAGTATTTGCATTGTTATGCCTTGCTCAGTCCTGTCAATTTCCCCGCTGTAATTTGTTCACCCAACATGTTATGTTATTTATCTTAAGGAGAGCACCTCTAGTGAACTATGGACCCTAGTCCAATATTTACCATTGATACATCATCTACTGTTACCATTTACTTTCTACAAGCAACCATTACCTTCCACACTTCATGTTTAATCATTTGTTTTTAGCAAACCAGTGAGATTGACAACCTCACTATAAGTTGGGGGCAAAGTCTTGAGTTTGTGTTGTGCAGGATTCCAAGTTGTTAGAAACACCTCGTAGTTGTTTCCTTGCTCCTACTGGTTTGATAACCTTGGTTTCATCACTGAGGGAAAACTTGCTGCCATGCTCATCATACCTTCCTCTTGGGGTCTCCCAACGAAGCTCTACAAATGAGCCACGTCAGAGGACAATGCAAATATAATGAAGATGTTTAGGCCTATTAGCCTCCTTAATTGTAGCTTTAAAATCTTTTCTAAAGTCCTTACTAATAGTTTTGCCTTGATCATGGATCATATAACTTCTAATAACCAATCTTCCTTTATCAAAGGTAGATTCATCCTGGAGAGTGTAGTTACTGCTCATGAAACTATTCATTCTATTGTTCATGATTAGGCAAAAGGTTTGGTAATAAAACTTGACTATGAAAAGGCTTTTGATAAGGTGGATTTGGTATTTCTGCTTGACCTGCTGGTCACAAGGGGGTTCTATCCAATGGTGGTAGGTTGGACTAAAAGTATTACTCAGAATGGCTCTTTGGGAGTTAAGATGAATAATATTATTGGTAATTTTTACCACCAGTAAAGGGTTGAGACAGGGGGATACTTTCCCCCCTTCTTTTCAATTATGTGGTAGATGTCCTTAGTAAAATGCTTATCAAAGCTTTTGAAGAAAATTTGATTAGGGGGCTTTGCTCTGACTTGTTCCCTGGTGTCATCTTCTTGCAGTATGCAGATGATACTATTCTCTTATGTGAGAGTAATCGAGCCATGGCTACCAAGCTGAAAAATGGGTCATGACCTTCTTTGAATAGGTTTCTAGGATGAGAATTAATTACAATAAGAGTGAGCTAATCCCCTTAGGTTTAGAGGAGGAGGAAATCCCCATTTTCTCTAATATTCTTGGGTGTGTGAGGGGATGTTTTCCCATCAAGTATTTGGGAATCCGTCTGCACCATGATAAACTTATAAGGGAGGACATCCAACCTTGGATTGATAAGATCCTCAAAAGGATAACAGGTTGCAGGGGAAAACTTCTTTCCTATGTTCCTAGATTGACTCTCATTAAAGCATGTCTGGTAAGCATCCCTATCTATCTCCTTTCCTTTTTCAAATTCCCTAAATGGGCCTTAGATTTAATCAACTCTCAAATCGCTAACTATTTGTGGAATGATTTTGAGGGCCATAGAAAACTCCATTTAGCTAACTAGAAACTTATCCGCAAAAATAAGTCTGAGGGAAGTTTAGGTATCCCTGATTTAGGTAATATTAACCTTTGTATTTTAGCTTCTTGGCTCAAGAGATACACAAAATATGAGGGTAAACTCTGGAGGAATATTGTGGATGCCAAATGTAGCACACAATCTCCCAACATCTTTTGTAGCTCTGACACTGAGGTCTCTCAGTTCTGGAAGGGTTTTATGCGGGCTGTGAGGAATGTTAAATTTGAATATAGATGGAAGATTGGGAATGGTGCTAAATCTAGATTTTGGGAGGATACCTGGGTGGGTACCTCTCCTATTATTGTTCAGTTTTTTGACATCTAAGTCTGGGATCATTTAGAAGAACCTTTAGTACTGAGTTATTGCAGAAATGGTATGAGTTAGAGGCAGTTTCCACTGGCATTGTTCTTTCTGATGGTGATGATTGTTTGCTCTGGCAATATGAGAGTAATGGGGTTTATTGCACGTCCTCTCTTTATGATGTCATTAATTTTGGAGGGGTGCAACCGGTTTTTATCCTTCCTGTGTGGCAACTGCAGGTCCCCCCCAGGATTCACATTTTTCTTTGGTTGCCGGCTCAAAACAAACTTATGACTAGAGATAATTTAAAAAAGGCACCTAAACAAACCTGAAGATTGCATCTTCTGTAATGAACCTGAATCTATAGACCACCTATTCTTTTGTATAGTAGCTAAGCAAATTTGGGTTGTTATCTCTTTATTTTTGGGTTTGAATATTGGTAGATATTATTTGTCCATTGCAAGATTTTGGGTTGCTAATAATAAACATGTGGTGATGAATTATTTTTGTGATGCAGTCCTGTGGGATTGTGGAAAACCAAAAATTGTATGATTTTTGACGGTCTACCATGGTTAAATGTCTATCAGGTTTGGCATTTGATCTTAGCCATGGTGAAACGGTGGAGTCTGCTCTTCAAGGAACAGATGCTGCCGGGTGTGGATCACTTCTGCAGCCAGATCTCTCTGCTGGTGCGGGATCCGCTGATGCTCGAAGGTGGCTGATCCCTGAAGGCCCTGGTCCTTTCCCTGAAGCAAAAAAGCGGGCAAGCCACGGAACCTGGGCTACTCCTACCTCCATGTTGGACTCTCTGCTGGCCTCTCTTCCGGCGGAGGGTTCCTTCTGCGTCGACGACACTTCAGTTTCCTAGTTTATCTCCTGTTTTAGTCGTCGTCTTCGTCTTTATCTTTAGCTTCTGTCGTCGGCTGTGGCAAAACTAGTGTCGTTTGTGATGTCGGTGGTGCTTGGATGTTTCTGTACGCTTGCAACTCTGTAGTGGCTGTTTAGTTTTGTTGAGTTCATCAATGGATCCGGGATCTCTATCCCTGTTTTTCAAAAAAAAAATACCTGATGCTTCCAGCTGATTTCTACGCACGCACCAGAAGAGTTTTGGGGGTGTATGAAGCGGGGATTGTAGAAGGCACTCCTCTGTTTTTCTGGTTTATGTTTCCCAGTCGGATCTACTAGGCGACAGGTTAGGGTGGTCGTACATACGCGCGGACTTTTGAGAAAAAGGGCTTATAGCTCCAATGCGACGTCTTTACGCGGAATTGGAAGGAACACGACATCGTTGAAAAGAATAGCTCGCATGCGACGCTTGTGAGGCAGCTAATATCCCAGGGCCACATGGGCCATAAAACGGTCGTTAAGGACATATTTAACTTTGTTCCAAGATTAGGGTTAAGCCAAACCGGTCGGTTGGGACAGCCAGTCAAGCCAGTCAAACCAACCGCTTCCGACCGAGAGCCACACACACCGATCAGCTTCCCGACGACGCGGGACCTCACCCATCATTCTCGGTCCCGGCTACACGGCAATTAATTTAGGCGGCGCTTGCTCGATCGAAGGTGGTGTGTGCCATTTGAAAGCTAATTCCTCTCCCATTCTTCTCAATTCGAGATCTGAGCGTGCCCATTGATGCTAGATTGTGGAGGCGAGGGTGTGCTAAACGGGGCGAGGGGGAACGAGATGGAGCATGGAGAGGGGACTTCTAATCGGTATATCCCGTATCTCTGCACTTAATTTCTCTAAGGTTGAGCTCTTTGTTCGCTTCCGCTAGCTCACAGTGCCCGCCAAAAACAGGGGAGACGATGTTGCACGCCAAACCTTCGAATTTCGCATTAATTTCTTTCCCTCTAGGGCTGTTTTAGTTGATGGCAGCACGCAACTCATTGAGAGAGACACCGTTGTTAAATGGGAGGTGGAATTAGAACATGTTGATCCCTAAGAGCTAACAAACATGGGAGAGGAGGCGGTGAGGAAAATGGTGGAAAAAATTGGGGATAGTGTGGTTTGGGGGCCAGAGCAACAAGTTTATTTGTTACGATTTGATAATTACAAATGTGACTATGTTAGGGTTGAGACAGGTGAACATATAGTTGATGAAATCGATGAGCGAAACGGTTGGACAATCAAAACTGTTCTGTTTTTAGCACAACTCATTGATCTGGAACCTGATTCGAGGGTTGGATATGTGGCCTCGAAGCTGGATGCTCAGATGGTCGAGGATGATTGGGCTGCACAAAGGCAAGTAATGCCTATACTTACTGAGTCTGGGAGGATACCTGGGTGGGTACCTCTCCTATTATTGTTCAGTTTTTTGACATCTAAGTCTGGGATCATTTAGAAGAACCTTTAGTACTGAGTTATTGCAGAAATGGTATGAGTTAGAGGCAGTTTCCACTGGCATTGTTCTTTCTGATGGTGATGATTGTTTGCTCTGGCAATATGAGAGTAATGGGGTTTATTCCACATCCTCTCTTTATGATGTCATTAATTTTGGAGGGGTGCAACCGGTTTTTATCCTTGCTGTGTGGCAACTGCAGGTCCCCCCCAGGATTCACATTTTTCTTTGGTTGTCGTCTCAAAACAAACTTATAACTAGAGATAATTTAAAAAGGCACCTAAACAAACCTGAAGATTGCATCTTCTGTAACGAACCTGAATCTATATACCACCTCTTCTTTTGTATAGTGGCTAAGCAAATTTGGGTTGTTATCTCTTTATTTTTGGGTTTGAATATTGGTAGAGATTATTTGTCCATTGCAAGATTTTGGGTTGCTAATAATAAACATGCGGTGATGAACTATTTTTGTGATGCAGTCCGGTGGGATTGTGGAAAACCAAAAATTGTATGATTTTTGACAGTCTACCATGGTTAAATGTCTATCAGGTTTGGCATTTGATCTTAGCCATGGTGAAACGGTGGAGTCTGCTCTTCAAGGAACAGATGCTGACGGGTGTGGATCACTTCTGCAGCCAGATCTCTCTGCTGGTGCGCGAGCCGCTGATGCTCGAAAGTGGCTGATCCCTGAAGGCCCTGGTCCTTTCCCTGAAGCAAAAAAGCGGGCAAGCCACGGAACCTGGGCTACTCCTACCTCCATGTTGGACTCTCTGCTGGCCTCTCTTCCGGCGGAGGGTTCCTTCTGCATCGACGACACTTTAGTTTCCTAGTTTATCTCCTATTTTAGTCGTCGTCTTCGTCTTTATCTTTAGCTTCTGTCGTCGGCTGTGGCAAAACTAGTGTCGTTTGTGATGTCGGTGGTGCTTGGATGTTTCTGAACGCTTGCAACTCTGCAGTGGCTGTTTAGTTTTGTTGACTTCATCAATGGATCCGGGATCGCTATCCCTGTTTTTCTAAAAAAAATAACCTGATGCTTCCAGCTGATTTCTACGCAAGCACCAGAAAAGTTTTGGGGGTGTATGAAGCGGGGATTGTAGAAGGCACTCCTCTGTTTTTCTAGTTTATGTTTCCCAGTCAGATCTACTAGGCGACGGGTTAGGGTGGTCGTACATACGCGCGGACTTGTGAGAAAAAGGGCTTATAGCTCCTATGCGACGTCTTTACGCGGAATTGGAAGGAACACGACATCGTTGAAAAGAATAGCTCGCATGCGACGCTTGTGAGGAAGCTAATATCCCAGGGCCACATGGGTCATAAAACGGTCGTTAAGGACACATTTAACTTTGTTCCAAGATTAGGGTTAAGACAAACCGGTTGGTTGGGACAGCCAGTCAAGCCAGTCACACCAACAGCTTCCGACCGAGAGCCACACACACCGATCAGTAGCTTCCCGACGGCGCGGCGACCTCACCTATAATTCTCGGCCTTGGCCAAGCAAGCACGGCAATTAATTTAGGCGGCGGCGCTTTTGTTCGACGTCGAAGGTGGTGAGTGCCATTTGAAAGCTAATTCCCCTCCCATTCTTCTCAATTCGAGATCTAAGTGTGCCCATTGATGCTAGATTGTGGAGGCGAGGGTGTGCTAAACGGGGCGAGGGGAACGAGATGGAGCATGGAGAGGGGACTTCTAATCGGTATATCCCGTATCTCTGCACTTAATTTCTCTAAGGTTGAGCTCTTTGTTCGCTTTCGCTAGCTCACAGTGCCCACCAAAAACAGGGAGACGATGTTGCGCGCCAAACCTTCAAATTTCGCATCAATTTCTTTCCCTCTAGGGCTGTTTTAGTTGATGGCAGCACACAGCTCATTGAGAGAGACACCGTTGTTAAATGGGAGGTGGAATTAGAACATGTTGATCTCAAAGATCTAATAAACATGGGAGAGGAGGCGGTGAGGAAAATGGTGGAAAAAATTGGGGATCGTGTGGTTTGGGGGCCATAGCAAGAAGTTTCTTTGTTACGATTTGATGATTACAAATGTGACTATGTTAGGGTTGAGACAGGTGAACATATAGTTGATGAAATCGATGAGCGAAACGGTTGGACAAGCAAAACTGTTCTGTTTTTAGCACAACTCATTGATCTGGAACCTGATTCGAGGGTTGGATATGTGGCCTCGAAGCAGGCTGCTCAGATGGTCGAGGATGATTGGGCTGCACAAAGGCAAGTAATGCCTATACTTACTGAGTTGGAAGTGTTAACAGTGGAGGATGATGCTAGTGCACAAGGGGAGGCTGCATATGGTAATGCACAAAGGATTGTAACTGTTGATTGGAATTCAGTTGAGATACATGACCGGACTGATTTAGTCATTGCACCAATAGATGACATTGAAATGGCAAAGCTTTTTGGCATTCCTATAGATGACAGAGACAAGGATAAGAAGAGGGATGAAGCTGCAAATGATGGTGACAACCATTTAAGAGATGAAGAGGCAAATATAGATCTAGAGTTGTTGGAAAATGCTGCAGTTCATGTAGATGATGCACATGATGATGAGATAATGTGATTTATGACAAAGAGGACCCGATTATTGAAGTTGGGAGATTGTTTCAAGCATGGATGAATTCAGATGTGTTTCAGACATATGCAATCAAACGTGAGTTTGCTACCAAGACTATGTGGACTAATAAAAGAAGTTCTATGCAAAATGCATAGGTTATGATGGTGGTGCCAAGCCTTGCAAGTGGTATATATCTGCTAGACGCCAACCTGATGGAAGTACAATAAGAGTGAATCAAATTCCAAAACCTCATGCTTGAATTACAAGTTCTCAAACAGTTACAAAGATGACATCGCAATTATGGGTTGCAGAAAAGATCAAGCCCATTTTAGCCACAACACCAAACAAAGACAAAGAGAGACGAAAATAGACTTGGAAAAGCAAGACCCATTAAGCTGAATTATACTACAGGTGGAAGAAGGCAAAGCAAAGGGCAATGAAAGAGCTATACGGTGATTGGGCAAATACCTTTCGAATGCTTTATAACTTCAAAGCGTATAGAGAAGAGGTCACCTGGCAGTGTTGTGGAGATAGATACGAGGTAACGGTGATGGGAAAGTATTCTTCTCTAAATTCTTCATGGCTTTAAAGCCTTGCATCGATGGCTTCAAAGCAGGTGCCATCCATATTTGAGTATAGACTCATCTTTCTTGACGGAAAGTGGAATGGTCAACTAGCAAGATGCAATGCTTTAGATGGACACAATTGGATGTTCCTGTAGCTATTGGCATGTTTCAACAGACAGAGGCATCATGGACATGGTTCATGATGCGTTGAAAAGATGCATAGGACCGCTCTCCATTGGCGGCACAGATGCATGTAAAGGTTTAGAAAATGCAAGTGAAGATTGTTTTCCTCATGCTAAGAGGGAGTGACCATATGTGGATGAATTTGATCAAAAATTCGAGGATATGATTTTGGACGCATGGCGCAGTTAAGATCTTACACCAGTGCATACATTCATATCACCTTGAGAAGATTAAGGCGGCATGCTCTGAGGAGGATAGGGTCAAGTTTTGTACATGGTTGGAAACCTACCATTCTCTTTTATGGTACAGGTCTGGTTTTAACACTGCCATCAAATGTGATCATATCAACAATAATTTGGCAAAAAATTTCCACAACAAAGTGAAGGAGTTGAAAGACTTGCATGTCCATGACATGGTTGACCAGATCAGGATCATGATCATGAGGTTGTGGGAATTGAGAAGAAGGCTTGGTGATGTTCTTCAAGGAGATAAGCTTCCTGATGTTGTGCAGCAGGTGGTCAACAGGAGCAGAAATCTTGCACATTTCCAAGTTGAGAAATCCTCATTGTGGGGTGCTGAAGTCAGAGATACAAAGACTGGCAGGAGGCATGTTGTTGACACTCAATTGCATGAATGCACATGCCTTGAGTGGCAACACACTGGGAAGCCTTGTGAGCATGCCATACTTTTCTTGGCCTCCAAACACAAGCTAAATGTGCACCCATATTTGCATGAGTATTATTCTGTAGCAAAATTCAAGGATGCATATGGAACACCAATTCCAGAACTTACAGATCAGTCTCAATGGCCTGAAGTGGACATTCAGTTCTCCTTGTGCCCTCCTTTGATGAAAAGAAAGGCTGGCAGGCCCAAGCAGAGTAGATTCAAGGCTTGGTTTGAGAAAGGTGGGAGCAGCAAGAAGGGAAAGAAAGATGAAAAGAAAGATGCCAAGCCAAAAAGGGCCCAAAAAGGTAACAAGAATAGATGCAAACTCTGTGAAGAACTTCGACACCGAGCTGGCTCTACCAAGTGCAGATACACTGCTGAAAAGCCAAAGTATGTTCATCCAAAATCTATCCCATTTCTTGTTGATGATTTTTCTCCCCCAGCTAACTTGCTTTTTTTTAGGAGGAAGCGTGGAGAAAAAGGCCCACCTCTTGTTGTTGACAAATGCTAGCCAGTGAAAAGGGCAAGAATCAATGGCCAAAGAAAGAAGAGAACTAACCAGATCATGTTTGGTGCTGCTGAGGTGCAATCTGAACTTGTTTTGGAGGATGATGTGCAAACTGTTGAGGCTTTAGGGCACACCGTTTCTGATTTGGAAGCTCTGGTGCAAAATGAGGGGCAAAATGAGCCTGTTGTTGAGGTTCTCGTGCAAAATGAGCCTGTTGTTGAGGCTCTGGTGCAAAATGAGCCTATTCTTGAGGCTCTGGTGCAAAATGAGCCTGTTGTTGAGGCTCTGGTGCAAAATGAGCCTGTTGTTGAGGCTCTGGTGCAAAATGAGCCTGTTGTTGAGGCTCTGGTGCAAAGTGACCATGTTAATGAGGCTCTGGTGCCAGATTGTGTTGTTGAGGAGGTGCAGGAGGTGATGGTGACTCTTGTACGTGTTGTGGGGAGGCCAGATGGTAATGGTAAGAAAAAGAAGAGCATAAACCTGTTGTGTGGTGTGAAACTTGTGAAGGAGAAGAAAACGAGGGGTAAGAAGAGCCAAAAGAAATAGAATTTGAATTTGGCACTTGTTGTTGTAAAAATTTGTTATTGTAATAATTTGGCAGTTGTTGTTGTTGTAAACATTTGTTATTATAATAATTTGTCAATTGTTGATAATTTGGACAAAATTCAAATATGATGGTAAATTTGAATTTCAACAAATGTAGCTATGTCACTTTTCTATGTTTGTATGAGCTTACAACGTTTTTCTCATATGTACAATACAACTCATCCTCACTCTGATCCCTTTTGTGAAGTATAACTCACCCTCACCCAAAATGTGGTAGAAATGGGCTCCAAAGCTAGGGTAAACCACCTCATTTCTAAGCAAGTTTTTTTTCGACCATTTCTAAAACCAAGTTTGATATTTTTCCTCACAAATATGTCACATAACATGACACCATGCGAAGGTTTTGTATTTTTTGATTTTTTTAATTATTTATGCACATTTGAATGTCTGGTCAAACTCTTTGAAGGGCTTACATAAATATTCTTAGCTAGGGGCTGAGGCTCACAAAACTAGAATTGGATCTCTGATGAAATAGCATGCTGTGAACCTAAAAATGATTTTTACAAAAAATCATCAGCATGAAATCATGTACCTGTAGTTCATATCTTACCCACTTCCAAATGATTCTATGGATTTGTCTTTTCACGTGGATGGAATAAAAGGTTTGAGATACTCAAGTTGGGAAATTGTACATGATAGGTGGTCTAGTATTTTTGAAAAATAGGATGTTACCATTTTGAAACTTCAATTTGGTGGTTGCTTCACAAATCCCCCCTCTTTTGGCACTCAGAAAATAGAAAATGGATTTTCTATGCATCGAAAAGGAAAACTTTATGCTAATACATTGTTAGTCATCCCATTATACACATGCATGCCCAATATGGGCACATTATCAACAACTATGCCTTGATTCTAGCCATATCATTGGTCATTTGACCCGAAAGCCAAAAAACCTCGGAGAAGATAGGTCATTTTGTGAAGGGTTTTTTGAAATATGATCAATAGACCAAGTTTTATATTTTTCCTCACAACTATGTCACATAACATGACACCATGCGAAGGTTTTGTATTTTTTTGTTTTTTTTTGAATTAGTTATGCACATTTGAATGTCTGGTCAAACTTGTGAAACCCCGTTGACTGCATCCTAAACCCAGCTAACCCTAAGGCCGAATGAGGAACGTAGATCTAACCCTAGCGCGACACTGTGGCCGTTCGATCGCGTCTTCTAGAAGGATTCCGCGGGTGGCTCTGGGCGATCCGTGGAAGGGCTTGTTCTGCAACCTGATTGGTTGGCGTCTATTAGAAGGATTCCGTGGCTAGCTCTTGGCGATCCGTGGGATGGATGATTCTAGAATCTGATTGGCTTCATCGTTTTTCCATGAAGAGATAAGGTACAGCATGGAACACTCCATTGACCGTTGGACCGAGCGTCGCATGCTTGGTCGGGTAGGCGGCTGCACCATGCATGCAGCTGCCCTAAGCGTCATGATCTAGCTATTTTATGCGTAACAATGAGAACGTATTTACTCCTTCCGTCGCATTAAATAAGTGTACGTCTAACAACTTTCTTCAGTCAAACTTACTCCCCTCAGGTTCATGCGCCATAGAAAAAGTCAATATTTATAAACTTTGACTATGTATATAAGGCTAGTCATAGTGGGAGTAACTTGGATAGTAAGGCCTTTTCCAATGGATGTTTCTTAGCACGGTATCATAGGCAAATTGCTTATGTGGCACTATACTTAATGAAGAGAGAAGGTGAGGTTGTATCTTAGCTTAGCTACAAGCCATGCACGGTATCATAGGCAAAATACATGGTTAGCCCAATCACATGCATGCATGTACCCAAAATCATTAAATATAGATACAATCTTAAGATACAAACCATTATACTAGTTGTTTCTTAAGATACACCACTACCTAGGATAACGAACTAAGAGACACCCCATTGTGAAAGGCCTAACATAGTCCTACATGTATTATCAACTAGCAATGTTACCATAAACATCACAAATTTCAAGACAGAATGAGTCTATATTGTAATAAATGAGACTTTGCATGATACCACATCTATGTTATTTTGCACTATGGAGTAGTAACTTAGACTATTAACATATGCATGTTACTACTCTAAGTTACTCCCACATACTCCCTCCGTCCGCAAATAAATTAAAGAGACCATTTGCTAAATGTTATTGGACTTGATTTCCCTGAAGCAATTTTTTCTACTTTAAAGTGCATTGGAAAGGTAGAAGTACACTTTTTATGGACAAATTTTGAAGCCAAACGTACACTTATTTGTGGACAGAGGGAGTATGCATGTCACTATGACCAGCCATATCATTGGTCATTTCTGGAATCTGATTGGCTTCATCGTTTTTCCATGAACAGCATGGCACACTCCATTGACCGTTGGAACGAGCATGGCATGCGAGGGCGCTGGGCGGGGCGGGCTGCACCATGCATGTAGCTGCCCCTAGCGTCGCAGTCTAGCTATTTTGCGTGCAACAGCGCTGCAGCGTATTTACTCCCTCCGTCGCATTAAATAAGTGTACGTCGAACAACTTTCTTCAGTCAAACTTTGACTACGTATATAAGAAAAAAATAAAAATCTAAAATATTATAAACTTAGTTTCATACTCCCTCTATTCCCTCCAATTGACATCCCTCTGATTACTCCCACCAATTTTTCTTGCGTGTGTAAAAATGAATGAGTTTGTTGCATGCGGTGTGTAAAAACAAACGAGTACCTTGGTACTAGATTCCTACATTTATTACCGACTAAATCAAGGCCAAATTCTATTTTCTCTTTTATTTTTCACTGCCAATGAACAACTACCTTGACGTTTTTTATCTCTTTCGCATTAATGCATGCAGGTGCGGGAGCGACGGTGCAGGGGTCACGTCGCATCCTAGCAATTTTTTTTGCACTGACCGCATTGATCACGCATGCGGCTACGTCCGCTGCCCACATGCAACGCTGCGCACGCGGATGCGCCAACGCTGGATTCCCACGCCGCCCTTCACGCCCCGCCCTCAATAAATAGGCAAAACGCCTTTGCCTCCTCATCTCATCTTGCCCCTCATTTTTGTAGCACCCCGATAAAACCACTACTAGAAAATCGCCTGCATTTATATCTGTGCATCATCATCATATATGCATGCATGTTTTAACTAAAACTATTTTGAAAAGCCCCTCTTTATTTCTAGATATTCCCCATCTTCATTTCAAATATAAAACCACGGTGTTTCCGGATGTCTCTATTTGTCAAAACCCTATTTGTAAATGTTTTTATTTTAAAATAAATAAAATAAATATAAAATATTATTTCGGGGAGGCAGTCGCAGGCCCGGCCTGAGATCCCAGCCCGCGGCCACCTACTACCCGACTAAACCCTAGATATCCTACCTAAGCCTAATCTATACCTTCCCTATCCAATTCCCCACCCCACACTTCCCAGCAGCCGCCGCCACTCCCTAGGTCCACCTCGTCAACGCGCCCCCCACTCTCCACCCCGTTTTCCCCAACCCCCGCTCCCTAGCCTGCTGGCCCCACCATGTCGCGTTCCCGCACAACCCCTTCCCTGCATGATCCCCACCTCCACCCCTCGCCACGCACCCCGCTCGCATCTCCCTCCCTCACGCGTTCTTCCTCCCTCCCTCAGGCGCCGCCGCCGCCTCTGACCATGCACCGCGAGCGCCGCCCTCTCCTCTCCTTGAAGCTCTCCCGTGTCGCTGCTGTCCGGAAGGCCAAGACTTGCTGTGACCCGACACGCTCGTGACCTCCTCTCGACCTCTTCTCTGTCGGGTACCAGAGCCGCCCCGCGTCTGGCCGTCGCCTTCCTCCCCTCCGGCGACCTCTGCAGCGCGCTGCCGGCCTTCCAAGGTCGAGCTCACCTGCACGCCCTCCTCTCTGCTCTCTACCTCCGCCAGCGCCCTACTCCCCTTTGCCCGATCTCCGCCGCCTCTTATCTCCCGTGAGCCCACCATCGCGCAGTCTCTGCGCAGGTCGTGTTGCCGCCGTCCCCGCCCTTCCTCCGCATCCACCGGCCTCCTCCCATCCGGACGGCGCCTCCCCGCCTCCGGTATTCACCGCCGTCTTCCCTGCCGCCATGGGAGACCGCAGGCCCGCCAGCACGCCCCGCGACCGCCTTCCTCATCCCTCTGCTAGCCGCCTCCGACCGTGCAGCAGCCTCCGTCCAGCGACCGCGGGCCCCTGCACCGTGTCGTGTCCGTCTCGCTCGCCTTAGCGCTCGTAACCACCGTCGCGTCGCCACGAACGACCTCCACCGTGCGGGCGTCCTCGTCTGCAGCCGTCGCATCTCTACGTGTGTTCGCTAGCAGCACCAAGCTGCTGCCCCGCGTGTGTGTGCTATCCATCTCGTTTGCACTGTTTCTGGGAGGATCTGTCCAGTAGGTTGTTGCCTGATTGGTACGGAAAATTAGTCAAGATCGCCAACGGCAACCGAAGCCATACTGATCAAGACCTTCGTCACGGGATGCCATGTTCTCCCTCCTGGACTCCGAGACCTCCATCAAATAACCCTGAAGGTGCCCGAGGAACCACGAAACTCCAAGGTCTCCTTCTCGGATCCGAAGACCGAAACCCGAAGACCGATCCCGGCGAGCCGAAACCGAACCCTCGGCGAATCCCAAGATCTCCGGATCAATGTGTGACCCCTTTACGTCCAAACCCTATTTTTATAAAGGATATATCTTGTTGCATATAATCATTCATACTCGCATACATATGATGTGGTTTGGGGGCCTTATGCCGATTCACCTCATAATTAAATATGGGGTTCATATGCGGACAAATGTAATCTTATATTGGCCCCATTTAAATTTGTGTAGCGAACCTGTGCTATATTTTGCCTTGTTATTGCAACATTTAAATTGCGGGGTATCAAAACAACATAAACCACCTAACTAATTGTTGGGACCCCGGTTCTGCTTAATATGGCCTAATTGCATCGCATCCTTGCTATGTCATACATCATACATGCATCATGCCCGATCTTTTGCCGTAGTATTAAATAGTGCATTCGGTGTTTCTTCTAGTGCTTTGCTTCTTCACGGATGATGCGAGTGTCGACCCGATCTTTGGAGAATCTTCGGCAATGTTTTTCAGGCGAGCATTCTCCCCCTTTCTACCTATTTACATTTCTATTCTTTATTTCCTCCTATTGATCTATTGCTATATGTGTTGCGATGCTCTAGTTTTCGTACCCGTGATATCCCTTGCAGCCTTATATTGCCTTGGACACATCCCATTACCCATATTTGGTAGATAGTTGGACATGCGTGTCGTAGTCGCTTGCTCAAGTGATGTGGCGTGTCGTCAAGTACCATAGTTGTTGGAAGACTGCCGCATGCTTTATGTTGGAGATGATCATGGCTTTAATTACAGTTTAATAACTAAAATGGAAGTAGGTAAATAATGCAGAGGCAGAGGTGGGCAATAGATGTTATTTGGTTTTTAACCGTCCACTTGTGTCCCGTAGGACCCCGAGTACTTGATACCCGTTCTTTGAATATTCGCACTATCCGCATGTGGGACCATGAATCCCCCTAGCCAGATCTTGAGTCATATTTATTTCTTGGGGCCACAAAGTAGTTTGGGGATTTATTACTATCATGTACTTATGCCATGTTTTACTGCCTTATTTACGATTGTGCATGGAGCGCCTGTACTGTTTTGGAACCAACGTGGAATGTTTTCGCGGTATCGACAACCCCAGTCACACTTTAGGGTTCCCATTCGTTTACAGCCATTGTCAGAAACCTCTGGGTCCGTCTCGGAGCCGGCCAACTTCGTCGCAGGTAGCTTGGTGGGGTGGCCCCCTGAAATTTATATGAATCTTGCAATTTCTCTGTCGTGATGCCTCGTTAGGTTTTCATTTCGTTTTTCTCGAGGTTGATCATGCGTGTGTTGCTATTTGTGCCCCCCTGCAGGGTAAAACTTTCTGAAAGCCGTGTCCACGGTTAAGGACGACTTGGAGCACAGTATATCGATCATAGACAACTATAACTAAAGTAGTGCTATAAATTTGACTTTATAATGACTAGTAATCAGCTTCACTATAATGGAATGGCTAAATAAAAGTGCCAACAACTGCTGGTTTTGGGTTTTCACCTGTTACCATTGTATCTGACTAGTAAGTATTGCAACTACAATGGAATGGCTAAATAAAAGTACCAACAACTGCTGGGTTTTGGGATGCCTCATGCTATATGTATCTGACTAGTAAGTACTACAACTACAATGGAATGGTTAACTAAAACTGCCCACTGCTTATTATATCAGGATGACTGATGCTATCTATATCTGACTAGTAATTGTCGCAACTATAACGAAATGAATAAAACTGCCAACTGTTTGAGTTTCTCGGTTGACTTCCTTGTTTGGTCTCGAGGGGGAATTACCAGGATGGGTATGCTTGGTGATAGTTTCAGGTTGGATCCGAATAGGTATTTCTTATCCCTATCTGATAGCCGCCAGTTGTATTGAGTCTCTATAGGTTGTTTAGTGCCTTTCGCTGCCTTCATCCACCATACCTATGTAGGCGGACCGCGAATTCTAGTCTCATGCTGTCTTGGCCTCGATCGACCGCTCTCTTTTTCCTTCGCCCTTTGTCGGCACCCCTTTTGTTTAAGCAGGTTTTGAGATCGACATCGTTAGCAGGGTTACCCTTCCGGCTTGGCCTGGGCAAGGTTATGGATGCCATTGGTTATTCTTCAGGGCTTTTAGCTCAATTTGCATCTTGTCCGTACTCAGACGTCGTATCGTTTTCAAGGTGATTTGGATCTTTGTATTGTATGTCTGTATCCTTGACTCATGGAGTCGTTGTTGTATATATATGTTTTGTGGGTTCCATCGTGGACTATTGTGTAATGATATTACTTCGTTTTCCACCCGCACGCAAGTGCCTGGTGGGCACCTTTGAATCGTTTCTATGCGAGTTTGGCGGGAATCGCTAAGACTTGCATAGGGCCGATTTTGAGGGTGTTACAATGTTCAACCTCGAGCCCGTCCCTTTGCCTCCTCCCAGCCCCAAAACACTCCGGCGACCATGGCGACCTCCCCCCTCTGTTTCCCTTCCGACACCAAAGTTAGCGACGAGGACAACCACCCGGACCACAAGCAGGTCTGGGAGCAGGAGGCGCCCACGCGCCCCAAGCGTGGCAAAAAGGGGGGCGAAGCCCGCCTCGGGCGGAGGGGCCCTTGTCCACAACCCCTCCCGGCAGCAACCTCCCCGACGAGGGCCCCTCCAAAGAATACTGGAAGGCCGCGGAGAAGCAGGAGGCAAAGGAGGAGGCTGCTTACGCCAAGTGGGAGGAGAATCAGGCCAAGCGCGCCTTGAAGAGAAGGCGTAAACAGGAGGAGGAGGACCGACGGGAGGCCAATCGATGGGCCTTCCAGGAGGAGCAATGGAGCACCGGAGAGGTCAAGGACTAGAATGCCGCTTGGCCGAGGCGGCGGCACCGGCACCGCCTCCACCGCCGATGGAGTAGGGTAGCTAGGGTTAGGGTTTAGGGGTTAGCCCAGGGTTTAGGGGGCACCTATTCCCTTCTATATTATTGTACCCTTTTCTTTTTATTGTAATGTCATCCCAATGTTATCGATCGGGCTATCTAATATAAGGAATGTTATCCCAATATTATCTATCCCCTTGTTTTATTGTAATCTGTGTTTTATTGTATTGTCATTTGTCAAAACACCCAAAACAACAAGTGCATAAAACAAAAGACACAAAAACAAGTTCTCATCTAATACTCATGCAATCTTTATAAAATGAGTGAAATTAGAAAAGCTCAAAAGGAAGAATAAGTTAACGTTATGATGGTTGATTATTTTCAAACAACACATGGTTCATTTTCAAACAAGACATTTACATATTTACATAAGTTAAAGGAGCGCCCAAGTTATGTTAGTTAAATGGATGCCCTTGGACTTCATTTATATATTTACTTTTGCAAAAAATAAAAGATTGTGACCTGAGCATGAGTGTCCGCAGATCCACACGTCCCTATTTATATTGTAACGTGAGTACCATTTTTTTTGCCCAATCAACATATAGTTACTATTGGGCCTGGATACGACCATTTTGGCATGGCTAAGTTCTATTTGGGCCTGGTCTTTTTCAATCCTCGTCAATTGTCCTTTTTAACTTTTCAACCCCTCCCCCTCCCCTGCACACGGGCGCCCCCTGCACACTGATAAAACTGAAGGAACACTGACGAAACTGAAGGAACACTGATTTCGAAAATAGAGCAACTCAAAATTAGCCTGAATTTGTGTTGCATTTTAGTCAAGCCAAAGACATAGACCATTACATCCATTACAAAGCATCACTCGAACACTGACTGCGCTGTCTAATGACTAACGATCAGGAGATAAACTAATCCGAGAGAAATTACACAAAAATAAAAAAATCGGCCATCAGATTGTCCTGCTTCTTCAATTCGACGATTTTCCTTAGCTGCTTGTTCATCTTATTCAGCTCGGTCATCACTTCCGCATCCACCATAGTACCAGCGGAAATGGGGTTGCCACATCCCAATTGCTCCACCACGGACGGGTTTTCGAGCTCCCGGGATGCTACCTCCACCCCAATTCGCTCAATGTACTCATCAAGCCACTCAAAATGCCCATATTTTGGCAGTTCCTGAAATCGCAGAGATGAACCCTAAATCCCAAATTCGATGAAATGCATGAAATTTCGAAAGAAAAGCGAGAAATTGGCGCTCGGAACACTCAGATCTCACCTTTCCCGGCTCGGGCTTGCTCTCACACTTCACAAATTCCTGGCCAATGTTGACGTTCTTGTCGGTGGATGTGACAAGCCGCTTCAGGGGTGCGGTACGGGGGAAATCATGGCACCTCCTCATTGGCACCACACCATACCGAGGCCATGAGCGGTGGGAGGAAGCAGAGCTCGACATCCCTCGTCGGCGTTGCCGCACTTGCTCGCCAGAGAAGAAAACGGAAGGGGATGAGATGCTGGAACAGTGGCGGGAGTGCTCGGGTGCGGGGCCAACGACTCTCTTCAACCACAGGGTGGGTCCCACGATATGAGGTGGACATCAGGTGAGTTCCGCTGTGACGTGGAGAGGTCAGGCCCCTCGTGCTCAGCTGATTCGAATTCGTTGACGGTCTCGTGGGGTTAAGTAGAAGTGTCGCACGGGAGCTATTTGCCGCTTCAGAAGTGTCGCATGCGAGCTATTCTTTGCAACGATGTTGCGTTCCTTCCAATTCCACGTAAAGACGTCGCATGGGAGCTATAAGCCCTGAGAAAAATGGGCTCCAGTGTTACAAAAAGAGACAAAGTGCTCGGTGAATTAATCGAGTAGATACCGATTTCCCACTCATAGCCATCGACGCTCCATGCGGATCTGATGCAATATTTCTTGTCTACCATCACGCTCAGGCCTTTGATCTTGATCAGCCGCACCGAGCGAGCAGCACCAGTGAGACTTGCACATGCATTTTCCATGGCGAAGGTGGCTAGTCACTAACTCACTATAGTGGACACCGGTAAGGATGGCAATTTTACCCATGGGTATGGGTAACCGTGGGTACTATACCCGCATGGGTATGGAATGTGCACACTTCTATACCCACGGATAATATTCATATCCTACCGTTAAGCTATGGGTACAGACATGGTATAGACTTGTATACACACATACCCTGCCCGTTTAAACTGACATGTCAAACTTACCCGTAGAGTGTCAATCAATGCGGCCAAAAAGACTAGGCACAAGTATGCGATTGCGAATTCTAAATTTCGATACTTTCATATACTCGTCTACCTATTATTAAGTAGAAAAATTGTTTTTTTTTCAAAAATATATTATTGATGAACTTAAAATTGTGAATAACTTGTATACTGTTAGGTTTACCCACCGGGTAGCCAATTGGTATGGGTATCCAGCGGGTACGGATATGGGTAAAATTTTATATCCGCGGGTATGGGTATGAGTAAATGAAAGGATACGGATATCGCCTAGAGGGGGTGAATAGGCGATTAAATTTTTTCCTAGAGTGGCTCAACAAAAACGGAATAAAACTAGTGTTTACTTTGTTAATCACAACCTAGAACAACTAAAGTTCACCTATGTGCACCAATAACTTATGCTAAGCAATACACGCAACAGAGTGATAGCAAGATATATATTACTTCAAGCATGAAGGCTATCACAATGTAAAGTGCATAAGTAAAGAGCTCGGGTATAGAGATACCGAGGCACACGGGGACAGCGATATTTTACCAAGTTCCTCCCAACATGGAGTACGTCTCGTTTGGAGAGGGGGTGGTATCAAACCACCAATGCCACAAAAGGCCTCTCTTATTCTTCGGTGAATCTCACCCCAACGGGATCGATCCACACTTCCACTATCGGTGCACTTGTCGGTGGCAACCGGAACCTCTCACAAGGTTGGGGCACTTATCCACAACTCAATTGGAGGCTCCCAACAAACGCCACCAAGGCTACAACACCACCAAGTCCACAAAACCATCTAGGGTTCCAAGAACTCAAGAGGGATAAGCTCCAATGAGTAACTCAAACCAAATCCTCCGAGGAGGACACAAACCGATGCACCAAATGCAATGGACATGACACAAGAAGTGCTCAAATCCTTATATCCCAAATTCCACCAAAGCTACAGAAGCTTATGGGGGAATAAGAGAGGAAGAACAATGGAGGAAATCCACAAAAGACTCCAAGATCTAGATCCCAATATGTTCCCCTCACTTAGAGGAGAGATTGATTGGTGGGATTGTAGATCTAGATATCCTCTTTCAAATCCCTCAAGAATATGCAAGAATCATAGGACGGATTGACAGGAAGCAAGCTCAAGAAGGTCAACAATGGAGGGGAAAACTTGCAAGAATAGTTGAGGGACCATTGGGGAAGAAGGCCCCTTATATAGGTCCCTCCAAAATCCAACCGTTGCAGCCCAAAAACGCGATTCCTAGTACTACCGGACTTCTTCCCGGTACTACCGGACATTCCCTAGGGTTCCTGGGGCACCGGACGCATTTTTCTCTGTGCTCCCCGGTACCAAAATGCGGTACTACCGGACCCCGGTACTACCGGATCCTAGTCCGGTACTATCGGTCATCACAGAACGAAAACAGCCATAACTTTTGCATCCGGACTCCGATTTCAATGATCTTGGGCTCGTTTCGAAGAGGACAACAACCTCTAAAATATCATGCAAAGAAAAATCATAGTCCAACAAGGAAGGATAGATCCAAATGACGAAGTGAAAAACCTTCTGCCGCGCTAGGTACTAAAATGCGGTACTACCGCTTTTTGGTACCTAGCCCTAAGCAACTTGAACTTGTAAAAACTATCGTCATTAGCTTAGGTACTACTAAAATGCGGTACTACCACATTTTGGTACCTAGGAAAATTCAAACCATTATAACTTTTGATTGGTAACTCCGATCGAGCCGATTCCAATTGCGTTGGAAAGAGGACAACATGAGCTACCCTATAAGAGGTGAAAATATTGGTTATCACCAAGTGATAATGTATCATGTATAATAATGTGAGATACCTCACTTGGTGAGAAATCAAAAAGCCGCATAGATCAAAATCGCAACAAGATACAAACGGAAGATCCGATTCTGATGAACAAGAGCTTGTTATGGAGAATATCACAAGCTCTATATCCTCACATGGATAAGAACAAATAAGAAACACATATGATGATGCAAATATGCAAAGGTTTGAGCTCTCTCCGAATGAAGTGACCGAGTTACTCATTCGAGAACCCCTCTTGATAGTACGGCTATCTATCCTAAACCCGGTCTCCCACTAACAACGTGAGACCGGCAAAAGGGAAAACCTATCAAGATTATACCTTTGCCTTGAGCATTCCACTTGAGCTCAATGTAGACGATCTTGCCCTTCTCAAGATGGAACGCCTTTCTTTATTCCTCATCATCGATCCATGATCACCGAGGATGGCAAGCATCAACCATGAGATCTTCTATAGATGGCGCATTTTGAGCTTGCACATCACATCTTCTTCTCATTTCATCGACCTTGAAGCCAACACATGCTCCAAGCGATGCCAATGGACAATTCCTACAAGTATAACTTAATACACGCATTAGTCCATAAAGATTGTCATTAATTACCAAAACCACACATGGGGGCCCACATGTTCTTTCAATCTCCCCCATTTTGGTAATTGATGGCAATCTCTTTAAGAGGGTTTATATAAGGAATCTTAATGAATAAAATGGTAGCACCAATATCAAATACTAAATAAGTATGTGATATTGGTACTACCACCATATATAGAGCAAACTCCCCCACAATCTATGCATGTGTGATGAACTCGAATTTCATTGCATATATTGTCAATCATTATCATTGGTGGAGTTTCCTCTATATACCACATGCTAAGCAACAACAAAGATGCAAGAGCATGAAAGGCAAATGCTTAATAACAAACTCAAGGCATAAACCATTTCCCTTAAACCCTCTAAAACTTCTCCCCCATTGGCATCGATTGCCGAAATGGGTGACAAGTTCTAGAAGGCCAATATAGTGATAAATCCTCCAAAGGTGTGCATTCGCACATATCCAATGATGAATACTTGGGAGGAAGTAGGACTATATCGAGGACCCAAATATTGCCAAAAGAAATAAAAAGAAGGGGCATCAACAAATGATGCAAGCAATTACAAGGTCCGACAAACCAATTGAAAAACAACAAATGAGTCTAAATGGAAATAACAAGATATTATGATATGAGCAAAAGAGTGTTTCAAATAAAAAATAGAGAAGCTCCCCAAGATTTGTGCAAGATTTAAAATAAATGCATTGGAATACATAATGCACAAATATGGAATCCTTACTCCCCCATAAGTATTTAAAACACAACAAATGAAAGATCAAATAAATGCTTAGATAAAATAGAGAAGCTCCCCAAGATTTGTGCATACTTTAAAATCGGTGTATTTCAATACAAAAATGAACAAATATGGAATCCTCACTCCTCCATAAACATTTAAGGCACAATAAATGAGACAGAAGACAAATGATCATTATTAAATGAATTATATGAGCTCCCCAAAGATAATGCACCAATTATGATAATTGCATTTGGGAACAAGGTGCATAATCATGGAATCCTCACTCATCCAAATTCATTTAACAATACAAGGAATGAGATAACAAATATGAGTGCCCGAAGATGCAAACAAGAGAAACGATCACTCATAGGCAAATAAATTTGGAATCCACCAAAGAATAAAAAAGGAATAAAAGGTGGTATCCAAGGAATAAAATCTTAACTAAAATTATCTTCTCATATGTGTATATATTTCTAAGTGTAGGAGTTCGTAGCATGGAAAACAAAAAATTTCTACCGCATGCACACAAACAAGCCAAGATCTATCTATTAGATTGTAGCAACGAGTCGATAGAGGAACTCACCCTCGAAGATTCCAAAGCGGTTAACGAGAGCAGATTCCCGTGGGTGATGTAGTCGTACACTTGCCGATCTCAAGATCGCGTAGACGATCCTTCCCAGGCTGCGTTTGGCTTTCATGATCGGTCACATGTTCGGTACTCGATGAAGACCTTCCTATCCCTTGTTCCAGCAGGCAGCGGAGGTTGTAGCACTCTCCTCGCGATTCCGGCAGCACGACGGCGTGGTGTTGGAAGTAGAGGGGAGATCTCACAGGGCTTTGCCTTAAGCCGGAGCGAGTATGGTGGAGCAAGAGAGGTGCCTTGGAGATCTAGGGTTTAGAAGCACCAAGGGGAGGGGTGTATCCGGCGGCTAGGGTTTGGGGAAACCCTAGTCGGTAACTTGGGAGGAGGCCCTAGGCGGCGGCAGCAACAGGTGGTGGCGCCTGGAGCTAGGTTTTGAGGTGTGTGGGAGAGGTTCACCCTAACCCTCCTTATATAGGTGGGAGGGGGCCGGTTGGGAGGAGGGAGTCCTCCTCCCACTCCTCCTCCTTGGCCGGCGGGTGGAGGGAGGGGACTTCCTCTCCAAGTAGGTTTCCTACTCTCCCTCCACCAAGCAAACTTGAGATTTGACTTTTTCAAATTGGCGTTTGACTTTCAAACTTCGATTTGATTTCTCTCTTTATTTTTCCCAGCCAAGTGACCTGGTACATGATGCAACCATTCCATATTGTCATGACACATCCATGTACCCTTCCCCTCCGGAGTGTCGGACCTTCTAGACCCTTCTAGAACATTCCTCGGTGAAAACACCGGAATCTTTTTCGAACTCCAAAACAAGACTTTCCTTATATGAATCTTATTATCCGGACCATTCCAGATCTCCTCGTGATATCCCGGATCCCATCCGAGACTCCGAACAACATTCGGTCTCTTACTCATCATTCCATAACTACTAAACAACATCGAATCCTTAAGTGTGTCTCCCTACGGTTCGTGAATTATGCGGACATGACCGAGACACTTATCCGATCAATAACCTATAGAGGAATCTGGAAATTCATATGGCTCCCACATATTTCTACGATTAATTCGCGGTCGAATGAACCACTTACATATGATACCAATTTCCCTTTATCTCATGATAGTTTACTTACCCGAGGTTTTGATCATCGGTATCTCTGCATACCTAGTTCAACTTCATTACTGATAAGTACTCTTTTTTCGTTACCGTGATATGTGATCCCTTGTGATTCAGTCACATGCTTGCAAGCTAATTGGATGACATTCCACCGAGAGGGCCCAGAGTATATCTATCCGTCATATGGATGGACAAATCCCACTCTTGATCCATGTGCCTCAACCCATACTTTCCGAACACTCAATGCAACCTTTATAGACACCCAGTTATGGTGTGGTGTTTGATGTCATCAAAGTATCCTTCTGGTGATGGTGATTAGCATGATCTCCTGGTCGAAGGAATTAGGTTCCTATGTATCAGAAAGCTTATAGCAATTGAACTATTAAAATGACTTGATCTTTATGCTACGCTTATCTATAGGAGTTTGTCCATCATACCATTCTGCTAATGATATGATCTTGTTGTTAACAACATCTCAATGTTCATGATCGGTAAACCACGATCATCTATTAACCAACAAGCTATTATTATGAAGAGGCTTTACTAGGGACTCTAATTTAGTTTACAAATCACACAAGTATTAATTTTTCCGGTTAATACTATTATAGCATGAATGTAAACATTTATCATAAACACAAAGATATAATAATAACTACATTTATTATTGCCTCTAGGGCATATCTCCAACAGTCTCCCACTTGCACTAGAGTCAACTAATCTAGATTACATGGTAATATACCGAACACCCATGGCAGTTTGGTGTTGATCATGTTTTGCCCTCGGGAGAGGTTTAGTCAACGGATCTGCCACATTCAGATCTGTGTGTACGTTGCAAATCTTTATGTCACCATCTTGGACATGTTCTCGAATAGCGTGAAAACGTAGCTTGATATGCTTCAGCTTCTTGTGTGACCTTGGTTCTTGCAAGATGGCTATGGCGCCCATGTTATCACAATAGATAGACATTGGGTCCAAGCACTTGGAACCACACCGAGCTCTCGTAATGAAATCCTTCATCCATATCGCTTGTGAAGCCTCCAAGCAGCTATGTATTCCGATTCAGTTGAAGATCTCGCCACAACGCTTTTCTTTGCACTCCTCCAGCTAATTGCTCCACCATTCAAAATAAATACGTATCCAGATTGTGATTTAGAATCATCCGGATCGTTGTTCCAACTAGCATCGGTGTAACCATTAACAACGAGTTGTTCATCACCTCCATAAGAAAGAACCATATCCTTAGTTCTTCTCAAGTACTTAAGGATGTTTTTGACCGCTGTCCAATGATCCACTCCTGGATCACTTTGATATCTGCTAGTTAAACTAACCGCATATGCAATGTCGGGTCTAGTACATAGCATGGCATACATAAGAGATCCTATGGCTGAGGCATAGGGAATATTACTCATCCTTTCCCTATCTTCTGCCGTTGCAGGACTTTGAGTTTTACTCAAGGTTGTATTGGGCAACATGGGCAAGAACCCTTTCTTGCTATCTTCCATTCCAAACCTCTTTAGAACTTTGTCCAAATATGTACTTTGTGACAATGATATTAGGTGTCTCGATCTATCTCTATAAATCTTTATGCCTAATATGTAAGCTACTTCGCCAAGATCTTATTGAAAAACTATTATTCAAATATTCCTTGACACTATTAAGAAGGTCTACATCATTCCCAATCAACAATATGTCATATACATATAGTATTAAGAATGTTACAGAGCTCCCACTCACTTTCTTGTAAATACAAGCTTCTCCATAAGTTTGTATAAAATCAAAACTTTTGATTGCCTTATCAAAACGTTGATTCCAACTTCGGGATGGTTGCTTCAATCCATATATGGACCGTTGAAGTTGGCATACCTTGTTAGCACTTTAGGATCGACAAAACCTTTGGGGTTGCATGTTATACAACTCTTCATCAATGTCTCCATTGAGGAACGCTGTTTTGACATCCATCTTCCATATCTCATAATCATAATATGCAGCGATTGCTAACATAATCCTCATAGACTTAAGCTTCGCTACTAGTGAGAAAGTCTCATCGTAGTCAACTCCTTGAATTTGTCGAAACCCTTTTGCGACAAGTCGAGCTTTATAGACAGTAACATTACCATCATCATCTGTTTTCTTCTTAAAAATCCATTTGTTCTCGACAGCCTTTCGGCCATCCGGTAAATCCACCAAAGTACATACTTGGTTTTCGTACATGGATCCAATCTCGGATTTCATGGCTTCTTGTCATTTATTGGAATCTGGGCTCATCATCGCTTCCTCATATGTCGCAGGGTCATCGGTGTTGTCCACCAACATGACATTCATAACGGGATCATACCAATCAGGAGTGGTACGAGTTCTCATTGACCTGCGAGGCTCTGTAGTTACTTCAACCGAAGTTTCATGATCATCATCATTAGCTTCCTCTCTTATTGGTGTAGCGCCACAGGAACTACTTCCGGTGCTGTGCTACTCGCAAGTTCGAGAGAAGGTTCAACAACCTCGTCGAGTTCTACTTTCCTTCCAGTCACTTCTTTCGAGAGAAATCCCTTCTCTAGAAAGGATCCATTCTTGGCAACGAAGATTTTGCCTTCAGATCTATGATAGAAGGTATACCCAATAGTGTCCTTCGGGTATCCTATGAAGACACATTTTTCCGCTTTGGGTTCAAGCTTGTCCAGCTGTAACTTCTTTACATAAGCTTCGCAACCCCAAACTTTAAGGAACGAAAATTTAGGTTTCTTGCCAAACCATAATTCATATGGTGTCGTTTCAACGGATTTAGATGGTGCCCTATTTAAAGTGAATGCGGATGTTTCTAATGCATAACCCCAAAACGATAGCGGTAAATCTGTAAGTGACATCATAGAACGAACCATATCTAAGAGAGTTCGATTACGACGGTCGGACACACCATTACGCTGTGGTGTTCCCGGCGGTGTAAATTGTGAAAGTATTCCACATTTCCTCAAATGCTCGCCAAACTGGTAACTTAGATATTCACCTCCACGATCAGATCCTAGAAATTTAATCTTCTTGTTACGTTGATTCTCTACCTCACTTTGAAATTCCTTAAACTTCTCGAAAGTTTCGGACTTATGCTTCATGAAATAGATATACCCATATCTACTCAAGTCATCCATGAAGGTAAGAACATAACGATAACCACCGCACGATGCTACACTCATTGTACCACACACATCAGTATGTATGATTTCTTATAAGTCCGTAGCTCGCTCCATCATACTAGAAAATGGAGTCTTAGTCATTTTATCCATCAGACATGCTTCACATCTTTCAAGTGATTTGAAATCAAGTGATTCAAGAAGTCCATCGGAATGGAGTTTCTTCATATGCTTCACTCCAATGCGACCAAGACGACAATGCCACATATAGGTCGAGTTATCGCTCAATTTCAAACATTTAGCCTCAATGTTATTAATGTGTGTATTATTACAATCGAGATTCAATAAGAATAGACCATCTATCAAAGGTGCTTGTCCATAAAACATATTACTCATATAAATCGAACAACCATTATTCTCTGACTTAAACAAGTAACCATCTCGCAATAAACATGATCCAGATATAATGTTCATGCTCAACGCAGGCACCAAATAACAATTATTTAAGTATAAAACTAATCCCAATGGTAGATGAAGAGGTAGCGTGCCTTCGCGATCACATCAACCTTTGATCCATTTCAACGCGCGCCGTCACCTCGCTCTTCGCTAGCCTCCGCTTATTCTGCGGCACTGCTTTGAGTTACAAATATGAGCAACCGAACGAGATCAAATACCGTGAACTACTCAGTACTGGTGAGATACACATCAATAACATGTATATCGGATATACCTTTCTTCTTGATGTTGCCGTTCTTCAAATCCGCCAAGTACTTTGGGCAATTCCGCTTCGAGGACCCTCTTGCTTGCGTAAAAGCACTCGATGTCGCTTAGGCTCAGCCTTGGTCTTCTTTCGGTGGCAACTTTCTTCTTACCCTTCTTGAAGTTTCCCTTTTGCTAAGACTTGCCTTGCTTCTTGAATTTGGTGGTCTTATTGACCAACAACACTTGGTGCTCTTTCTTGATCTCCACTTCTGCAGATTTCAACATGGAGAAGAGTTCTGGCAATGTCTTGTCCATGTTTTGCATATTGTAGTTCATCACAAAGTTCTTATAACTTGGTGGTAGTGATTGGAGGACACGGTGAATCCCCAAAGCATTAGGAATCACTATACCTAAACTTTGGAGTTTGTTTGCGTGCCTAGACATCTTAAGCACATTCTCACTAACGGAGCTGCCCTCTTCCATCTTGCAGTTAAAGAACTTTTCAGAAGCCTCATAACTCTCAACTTTCGCGTGAGCCTCAAATATCATTTTGAGTTCACGGACAATATCATGTGGGTCATGGTTCTCAAACCTTTTCTGAAGCTCCGATTCCAAACCATACAAGATAGCACACTGAACTGTGGAAACTGATTCTTCCGAGCGAGGAAAACATTCTTTACCTCATCGGTAGCATCAGCTGCATGCGGGTCACCCAGCGGTGCATCCAGCACATAGGTCAAATTACCAGCATTGAGGACAATCCTCAAATTGTGGAACCAATCCGCGAAGTTGCTTCCATTGTTTTTCAACTTTTCTTTCTCTAGGAACGCATTAAAATTGATGGTAGGGGCCGCCATTGATCTACAACATATTTGCAATAGTTTAGACTAAGTTTATGACAAATTGAGTTCTAATTAATAGATAAATTAATCTAAGTGAACTCCCACTCAAAACAATATCCCTCACATTGTTTTAGTGATCACACGAACCAAATCCATCACATCAAAACCGATCATCACGAGAGTTGATGTAGCTTCAATGGCGAACAATCAACATGTTCATCATATCTACTATATGACTCATGCTTTACCTTTCGGTGATCCGTGTTCCGAGACCATGTCTGTACATGCTAGGCTCGTCAAGATCAAACCTTAGCTTCCGCATGAGCAAATCTGGCTTGCTCACGTTGTATACACTCACAGAATCTAGCGCACCCGATCATCACGTGGTGCTTCGAAACAACGAGCTTTAGCAACGGTGCTTACTAAGGATGAACACTTTAAAACTTGAAATTGTGTGCTTGAGGGATCATCTTATAATGCTACCGTCGTGAACTAATCAATACAAGATGCATAAAAGGATTAACATCACATGCAATTCATAATATGTGATATGATATGGCCTTTCTTCTTGTGCTTCCGATCTCCATCTTCAAGCACGAACATGATCTCCATCATCTCCGGTATGGCGTCAAGGTCAATGTCGCCGTTTCATGGTTGTCTTCTACCGCATGCACACAAACAAGCCAATATCTATCTACTAGATTGTAGCAATGAGTCGATAGAGGAACTCACCCTCGAAGATTCCAAAGCGGTTAACGAGAGCAGATTCTCGTGGGTGATGTAGTCGTACACTTGCCGATCTCAAGATCGCGTAGACGATCCTTCCAACAAGGCTCGCAGCGCTCCAATCGGTCACACGCTCGGACTGATGAAGACCTTCCTCTCCCTTGTTCCAAAGAAAATGGAGGTTGTAGCACTCTCTCATGATTCCCAAGCACGACGGCGTGGTGCTCAAGTAGAGGGAGATCTCGCAGGCTTCGCCTTAAGCCGGAGCGAGTATGGTGGAGCAAGAGAGGTGCCTTGGCGATCTAGGGTTTAGAAGCACCAAGGGGAGGGGTGTAGCCGATGGCTAGGGTTTGGGGAAACCCTAGTTGGCGACTTGGGAGGAGGCTCTAGGCGGCGGCAGCAGCAGGTGGTGGCGCCTAGAGCTAGGGTTTGAGGTGTGTGGGAGAGGGGCACCCTGCCCCTCCTTATATAGGTGGTAGGGGGCCGGTTGGGAGGAGGGAGTCCTCCTCCAACTCCTCCTCCATGGATGGCGAGTGGAGGGAGGGGACTTCCTCCCCAAGTAGGTTTCCTACTCTCCCTCCACCAAGCAAACTTGAGATTTGCCTTTTTCAAATTGGCGTTTGACTTTCAAACTTCGATTTGATTTCTCTCTTTATTTTGCCCATACAAGTGACCTAGTACATCATGCAACCATTCCATATTGTCATGACACATACATGTACCCTTCCCCTCCGGAGTGCCGGACCTTCTAGACCCTTCTAGAACATTCCCCGGTGAAAACACCGGAATCTTTTCCGAACTCCGAAACAGGACTTTCCTTATATGAATCTTATTCTCCGGACCATTTCGGATCTCCACGTGATATCCCGTATCCCATCCGAGACTACGAACAACATTCGGTCTCTTATTCATCATTCCATAACTACTAAACAACATCGAATCCTTAAGTGTGTCTCCCTACGGTTCGTGAATTATGCGGACATGACCGAGACACTTCTCCGATCAATAACCAATAGAGGAATCTGGAAATTCATATGGCTCCCACATATTTCTACGATTACTTCGCGATCGAATGAACCACTTACATACGATACCAATTTCCCTTTGTCTCACGATAGTTTACTTATCCGAGGTTTTGATCATCGGTATCTCTACATACGTAGTTCAACCTCGTTACTGATAAGTACTCTTTTCTCTTTCCCATGATATGTGATCCCTTATGAGCCAGTCACATGATTGCCAGCTAATTGGATGACATTCCACCGAGAGGGCCCAGAGTATATCTATCCATCATATGGATGGAAAAATCCCACTCTTGATCCATGTGCCTCAACCCATACTTTCCGAACACTCAATGCCACCTTTATGGCCACCCAGTTACGGTGTGGTGTTTGATGTCATCAAAGCATCCTTCTTGTGATGGTGATTAGCATGATCTCATGGTCGAAGGAATTAGCTTCCTATGTATCATAAAGCTTATAGCAATTGAACTATTAAAATGACTTGATCTTTGTGCTACGCTTATCTATAGGAGTGTGTCCATCATACCATTCTCCTAATGATATGATATTGTTGTTAACAACATCTCAATGTTCATGATCGGGAAACCATGATCATCTATTAACCAACAAGCTAGTATTATGAAGAGGCTTTACTAGGGACTCTAATTTAGTTTACAAATCACACAAGTATTAATGTTTCCGGTTAATACTATTATAGCATGAATGAAACATTTATCATAAACACAAAGATATAATAATAACTACATTTATTATTGCCTCTAGGCATATCTCTAACACTAAGTGGATAACATCACAATGACATATGTCAATAAATAAACAAGCACACACAAGGAAGAAATACAGCACATGAAAACAAAAATGAAGTCACAACATATACCAATAAGATTTTTGCTTCAAAGCATGGCCAAAGGCTCACATATATCTTATTGTACATTAATGGACTTCAAACACAAACACACTACATATATTACAACTATCACCAAGGGAAAAGGAGAAAGTTGGCATATATGGAGAAAGGCAACAAGTATCACAAGAGAAAATAGACTAGCAAAATCTCACTATTGCACATGAGAGAAGTTGAGGAAATGATAGGCAATAAAATTGCTAGATTGACATATTTGGAATTGGTGGATCATATGCATGATTTTTTATAGTCCCAAATATATGACTCATCTCAACTTCTACACATTTACAATAGAGAGTTGTCTTAAAACCATGGCTAGAACTACAACAATTACTAATACATGAATTCATGCTAGAAGGCAACCGACAAACGGTTGGAATCAAGATATATGAGCATGAGAAAGAGATACTTGTTACCGAGATATAATGGGTAGGATGTAGAGGATATTAATTCATTGATCATCCTATAGCTTGCCACAAATTTTCATGTATGCACCACTTCTTCAAACTTGAGATACAAGCATCCAATATAGCTCCAATGCACCTAAAACACAATGAAGTACAAAATGATCACCAAACATATTGGGTCCAATGTAGTTAGTGCAACTATAATACATAGGAGAGACTCCACATAAATATGTGCATATTGATATGAAATTGAATTTCATGCGCAACTTAGCCGATGGGATTTGGTGGAGTTTCCCCTATATATTGGATCAAATAAAGCAAGAATTACATAATATAAACATACAGTAAATATGCATGCATAAAGCTTTCAAGAACCAAAAGGAGATATAGTTTAAACAAAAGATCCAAGTAAATCGAGATTGCATACACAAGAGTGTGACATGATAAACGATGTCCAAATTGTATCAAAGAATCAATTCAACACATGAAAGATCACAAGTTCAACAAATGAACTAGGCAAAAGCCAAAAGAGCAAAAGATAGATAAAAATAAAAATGCTCAAGGATTTATCTCATTCTAAAATTGGACAAAACATGAAACAAGGAATGAGACAAAACCAACTCTCCAAAAGATCAAGGTTCCAATAAGAAACCAAACTCCCCAAACTTCTCATGATGGCACAAAATACCAAAACAAAAAGATTGAGGTTCCAAGCACATAAAACCTGATATTGATCAAACAAAGAAGCATAAATACGAGTGTTCTAAATAATATAGGAGAGCTCACCCATAAGTAGTACATTATATAGAATTTTCTTTTAAATGCAAAATGCACACAAATGAGATCATCACTACTACTTACATTAAATAAAACATAAGAGGATACCAATAAAATAACAAGATCCAAAAGTAGTAAGGAATACATGGGATCACACAAACATTTACTTGGCCAAATATAGGACAAGATTAAGCAAAGGCCAAAGTGCATATGATCAATAAATTCTACCATAACTTCAGTACTCATTGTCCAAGGACAAGAAATTTGGAAATAATTTTCCCAAGGTAGCTTGCATGGATATCCAAGATCATAGTCACAACAAGAAGCATATAACAAAATATAAGAATTAAGAATGATACTTCAAACAAGATTCTTGGTAGCTTCCAATAGTCACACAATTACTAGTGATTAGAGTAACTTGAAGCAAATGGTTTCCATGATGATATAGAGATCTAAATATGAGGAAACACATACCAAGAAACACTCTCATATACAAGATCCAAAGTATGATCAATAAAGGCATTCAAGCAAATTGGAACTTGTATGAGCAAATGTGTCACATAGGCGCTAGATAATTATCAATATCAATTCTAAGTGACACAACCTCGAATATTCACATTTTCTAGGATTGTAATATGCACTAAGCATATGACTCCCCATAATGTGATACTACCATAAAACCAACACGAGGCAAAAGGATACAAATAGAGATAATTAATGGACATTATAAAACTTAAATTTCTCATGAGAATTATACCACATAGAGACTAGACAATAATCCAATATAAATACTAGGTGGTATTCCTCATGTACACACAATTTTAGGATTGTGGAATGCCCAAGCATAACAGTCCCCCAAAATGGGATAATCCATTAATTTCTCACAAGAGCCAAATAAGATATCAAATATAACCAAGAAAGGCTCAACCACAAGAAACACACATACATGGAGTGCCACCTAATCATAAACAAATATGCTTGATACCTCAAGATAATTAAGTGGAAAGCACATGTACAAAAGCATGGAAGATACAAAACCAACACATGCACAAAGGGGCGAGTAACTTTCAATGTAAAGAGTTTAGCATATGTTACTGCAAGGAGGTACATTGATAAATATAATATAATCATGATAATCCAAATGGCTTGGCTTGACAACAATAATAATTGATGAAGATCCCGCAATTCCTCATAATGTAGCCAAGACTCCAATGCCCTCCAACAAGCAGACCTATTGATCAATTTTTGGCTTGTTGGTCCCCAACCAAGTTGGGTCCTAAGAGGTTAGTCACAATAGGATTGGAAACCCAAATGGTTCTTTTCTTGACACCACATTGAGTACCAACAAATTTGGCAAACACATTGCCAACCTCATCCTTACAAAGAGAATAAGAATCATTAATCAAGATAGGATGGGATGAGGGGTTACCAATAGTGCATGCGGAAGAAATGTGCCCCTTCTCACGGCATATGTAGCAAGTTCTACTCTTGCCATCTTTCTTCTTAGGTGAAGCCACAACTCGAGGAAGAGCTCGAGTAGTCGTCTTAGGAAGAGGCCCATTGACTTGAGGTGGAGCTTGAGGCCGCTTCCCTTGTTGCTTCACACTAAGAGGCTTTTTCTTCAATGGGCAAGATCTAACATGGTGCCCTTCTTCCTTGCACTTGAAGCAAACAATGTTGGCCGGATTCTTGACTTGATCTTGGCCATTATTCTTGTTGTCCTTGTGCTTCAACTTGATAGTGGACTGTTCTTGACATTGGAGTTGAATCAAAGCCCACTCTTGTCATTGGGGGATTTTTGCACACTCAAGATTTTGATGAGTGCGACCTTCCCTTGATGACCCTTTTTCAAGTCATTCTTCAAAGAAGTGACATGAGCCTTGACCTCTTTGATTTCCTCTACATGGTTAGTTTCAACAAAAGTACTAGAGGAAGTAGATGCTACATTGTTAGAGCAACAAGGCAAGGAATGTAATTCATGACGAGATATATCATGGTTATGAGGGGATGAATTACAAGGACTATCACATGGAAATATAACATTTGGAGTAGATATAGTGCTAATGTCCACATGAGGCCCACTAGATGTTACCTTTGACACGATGGCCACATGAGCTAACTTTAGCCTACCATGGGATACTAGAAGATCCTCATGAGAGCTTGAGAGCTTAACATGACTTTCTTCTAATTTCCCATAGTTGCTAGTTAGAAAAGCAAGTTGAGCCTTTAGCTCAACATTCTCCTTCAAAATAGATGCTTCACAAGAAATAGAGTTAGTAGCACAAGCATCATCATTATTAGCAAGAGGTGAGGGCAATAACTTGTAGGGTTCGCAACATAGAAAACAAAAAATTTCCTACGATGTGAACTATATACCAAGATCTATCTACTAGATACAAACAACGGGCGGATGTATATCCATAGAGAACATACCCTTGAAGACCGACAAAGCTTAACGAGTTCAACTCGTGGTTGATGTAGACGATCTCTTGCCGATCTCAAGATCGAGAGGAAGTCCTAGCGCCGCAAATCAACAGTAGATCGCTCGCACACACGTTCGAGGCACCGAGCAACCTCCGCCTCCTCGCCTCAAATGATGCAGCGAAGCACAACTCTTTCTTGCCGAATAGCCACCGGAACATGTATCTCGCTAGTCCGAGACCATGGGGATAAATTCTAGAGGGGAGAGAGATCCTTCACGAGGAGGTGTGAGACAAGTGAGGAGGGGGCTCCTTTATAGGAGGAGGGAACACCAAGGGGTGGCGGCGCATGGGGGCTGCCCTTGCCCTCCCTCTTCATGTGGGTGGACACTCCACTCACAAATCTCCTTTAAATTCCCTCCACTCAAAGTCCACTCAAATTCCCATTAAATTTCCACCAAATTTAATGCAAACTCTCATTAAATAAAACTCTTTTATTTTATTCAGAATTTTGTCAATTACTTTAATGACAAACATTCACAAATAACCCTTGCTAGAATTCTATTTCACATGCATAACCAATTTATGCAATTTCACCCAAAACCTGTTTTTATCTAGTGAAATAAATTCGCGCTTATTCATTCTTCGGCATGAAACATTTGTTCCAATTGGATGTCGGTGTCTCTTAAGTGTGTCACCCTACGGTTCGTGAATAATGCGGACATGATCGAGACCCTCTCGGATCAATAATCGAAGCGGGATCCGAGACCCATCTTGACTCCCACACATTCAACGATGACTTTCTTGTGATCGTCGGAACCTTTTACGCTAGTATCTTAATCCCTTTGTTTCACGATATATTACATGTCCGAGATTCGATCATCGGTATCTCCATACCTAGTTTGATCTCGCATCGACATGCACTCTTTTCTCGTTCCTGTGATATAACATTCTAGTGATCAAATCACTTGCTTGCAAGCTAATCAATGTGATATCACCGAGAGGGCCCAGAGTATATCTATACGTCATCGGGATGAACAAATTCCACTCTTGATCCATGAGCCTCAACATAACACTTTATTAGTTCTGAATCCATCTTTATAATCACCCTTTTACGGTGTGACGTTTGATGTTATCAAGAAACTCTTCCGGTGTTAGTGATTGACATGATCTCATGGTCTAAGGATTAGGATCACTTCGTAAGTTGTTATAGCAATATAAACTCAATGACTTTGATCGTAATGCTATACTTCGGATGAATGTTCATCACACCATTACACTAATGTTGTGATCCCGTTATTAACAACATCCAATGTCCATGATCAGGAAACCTTGATCATCTTGTTAATCAACGAGATAGTTTATGAGAGAGGCATAACTAGGAACTTTCTGTTTGTTTATTAAACACACATGTATTAACGTTTCCGTATTAATACAATTATAGCATGCAAAATAAACATCTATCATATACTTGGAATACACATAATAAACACTTTATTATTGCCTCTCGTGGCATATTCCTTCATCTCCCACTTGCACTAGAGACAATAATCTAGTTACATAGTGATAAATCTAACACCCATTGAGTTCTGGTGTTGATCATGTTTTGCTCTAGGGAGAGTTTTAGTCAACGGATCTGCTACATTGAGATCCGTATGTACATTACAAATCTTTATATCTCCATCCTTGACATGCTCACGGATGGAGTGAAACAGGCGCTTAATATTCTTGGAATGCTTGTGAGACCTTGGCTCTTTGGCATTGGCAATGGCACCATTGTTGTCACAATAGATCACCATTGGGTCCAACACGTTTGCCACCACTCCTAGTTCGGATATGAACTCCTTCATCCAAACTTCTTCCTGAGCCGCTTCTGAAGCAGCAAAATATTCGGCCTCCGTTGTTGATCCCGCTACCACAGGTTGTTTGGAGCTCCTCCAACTAACCGCTCCGCCATTCATGAGAAATACGTATCCGGATTGAGACTTAGAGTCATCCGGATCGGTGTCAAAGCTAGCCGACATAACACTTAGCGACGAGCTCTTCTTCACCTCCGATACAAGAAACATATCCTTAGTTCTTCGTAAGTACTTAAGGATATTCTTGAACGCTATCCAAGGTTCAACTGGATCCGATTGGTACCTACTAGTCAAACTAATAGCATGTGCCACATGCGGTCTTACATAGCATGGCGTACATTATAGAGCCTATGGCTGAAGCATAGGGACTTTTTCCATTATCTCTCTTTCTTCCTAAGCCGGACTTTGAGTCTTACTCAATGTCTTGCCTTGCAACATAGGTAAGAACCCTTCTTACTTCCGTCCATTTTAAACTTCTTTAAAATCTTATCAAGTTATGTACTTTATGATAGCCCTATTAGGCACCTAGATCTATCTCTATAGATCTTTATGCCTAATATGTATGACGCTTCACCTAGGTCCTTCATTGAAAATTTGTGTTTAGATAACTTTTAACACTGTTTAAAGATCTATATCATTTCCGATCAATAATATGTCATCCACATATAATATCGAAATGCCACATTGCTCCCACTCACTTTCTTGTAAATACAAGATTCTCCATAAGTTTGGACAAATCCAAACTCTTTGATCACCTCATCAAAGCGGAGATTCCAACCGTGATGCTTGCTTCAATCCATAGATGGATCGAAGCTTGCACACCTTGTTAGCATCCTTAGGATCGACAAAACCCTTTGGTTGTATCATATACAACTCTTCTTCAATATTACCATTGAGAAACGCGGTTTTGACATCCATCTGCCATATCTCATAATCGAAATATGCAGCAATTGCTAACATAATCCTAACTGACTTTAGCATCGCTACGGGAGAGAAAGTCTCATCGTAGTCAACTCCTTGAATTTGTCGAAACCCCTTTGCGACAAGTCGAGCTTTATACACGGTCACATTACCATCAACATCAGTTTTCCTTTTGAAAATCCATTTGTTCTCCCCGGCCTTTCGTGGTGAGGTAATTCCACCAAGTTCCAAACTTGATTTTCATACATGGATTCCATCTCGATTTCATGGCTTCTAACCATTTGTTGGAATCCGGGCTCATCATCGCTTCTTCATACGTCGCAGGTCATCATTTTCATCAACCATGAAATTCACAGATTTCCGTATAGCTCGGGAGCTGCCGCCCTGTTTGACTGCGAGGTTCGGTAGTACTCTTCGAGTTTCATGATCATTATCATTAGTTCCCTCTTCAATGGTGGAGCCAACTCCGGAACAACTTCCGCTGCGCTACTCGCCATACTTTGAAGAGAAGGTTCCACAACCTCTTTGAGTTCTACCTTCCGACTACTCACACCTTTCGCGAAACTCTTTCTCTAGAAAGGATCCATTCTTGGCAACAAAAACCTTGCCCTCGGATCTGTGATAGAAGGAATACCCAATAGTTTCTTTAGGGTATCCTATGAAGACGCATTTTTCCGCTTTGGGTTCGAGTTTATCCGGTTGAAGTTTCTTCACTTAAACATCGCATCCCCAAACTTTAAGAAATGACAGCTTAGGTTTGTTTCCAAACCACAATTCATACGGTGTCTTTTCAACGGATTTAGATGGTGCCCGATTTAAAGTGAATGCAGCAGTTTCTAGTGCATAACCCCAAAATGACAACGGCAAGTCCGTCAGAGACATCATAGATCGAACCATATCTAATAAAGTACGATTACGACGTACCGACACACCTTTTCGCTGTGGTGTTCCGGCAGGTGTGAGTTGTGAAACAATTCCACACTCTTTCATGTGAGTGCTAAACTAGTAACTTAGATACTCACCTCCACGGTCGGACCGTAGAAATTTGATATTTCTATTACGATGATTTTCCACTTCATTCTGAAATTCCTTGAACTTTTCAAAGGTTTCAGACTTGTGTTTCATCAAGTAAATATAACCGTATCTACTCAAATCATCCGTGAAAGTAACAAAATAACGATATCCACCTCGCGCCGACACACTCATTGGATCACATACATCAAAATGTATGATTTCCAATAAATCTGTCGCCCGTTCCATTGAACCGGAAAACGGTGTTCTAGTCATCTTGCCCATAAGGCATGGCTCACATGTATCAAATGATTCATAATCAAGTGATTCCAAAAGTCCATCCGAAGGGAGCTTATTCATGCGTTTAACGCCAATATGACCTAGACGGCAGTGCCACATATATGCGGATATATCATCATTAAGTTTAATCCTTTTAGCATTAACATTATGAATATGTGTAACATTATCATCGAGATCTAATAGAAATAAACCATTCATCATCGGTGCATGACCATAAAAGATTTCATTCATATAAATGGAAAAACCATTGTTCTCGATTTAATGAATAACCACTTCATCAAACACGATCCGATACAATGTTCATGCTCGGTCTGGGCACCAGATAACATTTATTCAAGTTTATAACTAATCCCGACGGTAAGTGGAGAGGCGGTGTTCACGGCGATCACATCAACGCTTGATCCATTGCGACACGCATCTTGACCTCACCCTTTCTAGCGAGCTTGTTCCGTAGCCCGATTCGAGTTACAAATATTAGCAATGAACCGGTATCAAATACCCAAAGCATGCGAGCACTAGTCAAGTACACATCAATAACATGTATATCATATATACCTTTGTTTGCCTTGCGCCTTCTTGTCTGCCAGATACTTAGGGCTTCCATGGCGATCCCCTTACAATAGTAGCACTCGGGAATCGACTTAGGTCCAACTCGGGGTCTTTTCAAAGCGCGGCAACCGCCTTACTTCCCTTCCGTTTTCCTTCTTGTCTTTCTTGAAACCAGTGTTCCTATTGATCATCAACACTTGATGTTCCTTTTGATCTCCACTTCAGCTTTTAAGCATTGATGTGAGCTCGGGAGAGACTTCTTCATGCCTTGCATATTATAGTTCATCACGAAGCTCTTATAACTAGGTGGCGAGAGCAGAACATGATGGATGCCTAAGTCAATGGGAATCGATATTCCAAGGACACAAGCTTATCGGCGTAACCCGACATCTTGAGTACATGCTCACTAACGGAGCTGTTCTTCCATCATGCAGCTAAAGAACTTTTCAAGCGTTGTAGCTCTCTGACAGCATGTGTGTCGAAAATCATTTTCAACTCACCCATTGTATCAAATGCATTGCCGTTTTCGAAACGCTTTCGAAGTTCCGGCTCTAGCCCATACAATATGCCGCAATGAACTAAGTTGTGGTCCTCCTGACGAGTCTGATAGACATTCTTCTCCTCGTCAGGGGCATCATATAAAGGTGGGGGGCCTAACGGCGCTTCTAGCACATATTGCTTTTGTGCAGCAGAGAGGAGAATCCTCAAATTCATGGCCCATTCGGTAAAGTTGCTACCGTTTGTTGCTAGTTTCTCTTTCTCCATGAACACATTGAAATTAAAAGCAGGTGGTGCCATCTACAACAGAATTTGTAAAGTTTAGACTAAGTGTATGATAGATTGAGTTCAACTAATCTATATTACGAATGAACTCCCACTCAAAAACGACATCCCTCGTGCCTTTTTGGTGATTACATGAACCAAATCCACTACACCAAGTCCGATCATGTAACACCCTCAGAATCGGACCTATGCAAATTTGGGCAAAATTCACCAAACCCGCATAGAAACGATTCAAAGGTGCCCACCAGGCACTTTCGTGCGGGTGGAAAACGAAGTAATAACATTACACAACAGTCCTCGATGGGACCCAGACGAGATATATATAACAATGACTCAAAGAGTCAAGAATACGATATAATATACGAGATCCAAATCACCTTTAAAACGATAGGCGTCCTACGGACAAGATGCAAATGGGGCTAAGAGCCAAAGAATAACCAATGGCCCATAACCCTGCCCAGGCCAAGCGGAAGGGTAACCCCGCTAACGCGTCGATCTCAAAACCCGCTTAACAAAAAGGTGCCGACAAAGGGCAAAGGAAAAAGAGGAGCGTCGATCTTGAGGCCAAGACACGGCGAGGCTAGAATTCGCGGTCCTCGCCTACATAGGTATGGTGGACTGAGCGGCAGCGGCAGCACGCACTAAACAACCTATAGAGACTCGATACAACTGGCGGCAATCAGAGAGGGGTAAGATAGACCTAGCCGGATCCAACCTGAGGCTAACACCAAACAAACCCGTCCTGGCGTTTCCCCCTCGAGACCAAACGAGGAAGTCAACCGAGGAACTCACACGGTTGGCAGTTTTACTTAGTCAGTTATTGTTGCAGCAATTACTAGTCAAGTTCAGATAATCGCCCGATAAAGTAAACAAGGCACCTTTAATTAACCATTCCGTGATAGTGGTAACACTTACTAGTCAGATACATTTATCATGAGATAACCCAAGACCCCAGCAGTTGTTGGTACTTTTATTCAGCCATTTCGTTGTAGTTGCAATACTTACTAGTCAGGTACAATTGTCGCGACAACCAAACAAGCAATTGTGGGCAGTATTAATTAGCCATTCCATTATAGTGAAGCTGATTACTAGTCATTATAAGTCAAATTTATAGCGATGAAACTTTAGTTATGCTTGTCTATGATCGAGATCTTGTGCTCCAAGTCGTCCATATCCGCGGACACGGCTTTGAAAAGTTTTACCCGGGGTGCACCAATAGCAACACACGCCGATCAACCTCGAAAAACCAAAACAAAACCCAACGAGGCTTTCACGACGAACAATCACAGATTCAGAAATATTTCAGGGGCCACCCTTGAGTACACCATACAACGAAGTGCTAAGTTCGTGGACGGGACCCCAAAGTTTGGGAGGCCTAATAGGGGCTGTCGATCCCTGCGTGTGGTCACAAATCCTAAAGCGATAAAGGTGCTCCTCGCACAATCGTAAATAAAGCAGTAGCATGGCATAAGTACAGATAGTAAAAACACTCAAACTAGTTTGTGGCCCCGAAATAAGAATGAATCAAGCTCGCTCGGGGTCCCATATACCTCCGGATGTGGATAGCGATAAATCAAGGAACAGTATCAAGTACTCGGGTCTTACGGACACCGGCATGCTCGAAACCAAATATTTTCTATCACCCACCGATGCCTCTGCTTATTTCAATTTTAGTTGTTAAACAGAAATTAAAGTGCCGATAAGTAAAACTAGAATCATCTCCAACATCAACATGCGGCAATACATCAAGAATCGTGGCATATGGCGACACACATCAAGACTTGAGCAAGCAACTTCGACGCAAGTCCAACTATCTACCAAACAACAGGTAATAGGGTGTGTCCAAGGCAATATAGGGCTGCACGGTATATCACGGGTACGGAAACTAAAGCATCGCAACACAGATAGCAATAGATCAACAGGAGGGAAGTAAATACTATAAAAGTAAGATAGGTAGAAAGAGGGAGATGCTCGCCTGGAAACATTGTCGAAAGGTTCACCCGAGGATCGGGGCGAAGCTCACATCAACTCAACGGCCTTATCCGCGAAGAACCAAACACTAGAATAAACCGGATGCAATATTTAATACAACGGCAGAAGATCGGCATGATGCATGTATGATGTATGGCATGGCAAAGGTGTGATGCAATTAGGTCATATTAAGTGGAACCGGGGTCCCGACAATTACTTAGGTGGTTCAAGTTGTTTAGATCCCCCGCAAATTAAATGTTGTTTAGCAAGACAACAGATGGATCCGGTTCGCTACACAAATTTAAATGAGGCCAATATGAGACTAGATTTGCCCGCATATGGGCCCCATATTTAATTAGAGGTGAATCGGCATAAGGCCCCCAAACCACAGATATGCATGCGAGTGTGGCAATTCAATATGCAACAAGTTGTTATTATGTTATAAAAATAGGGTTTCGGGAAGGGTTCACACATTGAGGGGGCTCGACGATCTTGGGGGTCCCGGGGTTCGGGGTCGGTCTCAGGGTCCAGGGTTCGACGGAACGGTCTCGACGGAAGCGTTCTCGGATTACTGGGGTAGATCTTGTCGGGTCCGCGTCAACGAGTTGGTCCTAGCGTTCGGACAGAAGTACTTGTCGTTCCCCGGCGATCTTGGCGGCTCGGAGGGGTTCGAGGAACCGGTACGGTCTTCGGATTCCGTGAACGGGTATCGGGTCCGCATCTATGAAGCAGATCTTGGCTCCGGTGTTGGGACGGTTCATCGAACTTGGTAGGAGAACTTGATGCCCATGGTCCTCGCTGAGCTTGCCCTCCAATCGGTAACCAAAGTAGACCGGTTGTCGAGAAAAGCATCACCGGAGAACGCTTCCCGGCACCAGGTAGGCCTACACGCACGTGGAGCCACATGAGGCGCCGACACGCAGAGGCGGAGGCTGGCGCGCGGCAAAGGCGGACGAGCTCGAGCTTCGGGCGACGGAGAACGCAGAGGCGGAGTGGCGCGGAGACGGCGGCGGCTCGACGGGCTCAAGGGGCGGGAGCTTGAGGTGGCGTGGAGCTCGGGCCGCGGGCGGGCGTCTGAGTGGGAGGCGGCGGAGGCGGGGCAGCCTGGCAGGGCAGGTCGAGCTGGCCAGACAGGGATGTGGGCCGAGGCGGCGAGGAGGGCGAGGGCGGGCAGCGCGGCCGGGAGGGCGGCTGGTCAGACGTGCAGCGCCAGGGCGAGGCGGGGCGGGCAGGCAAGGGGCGGCAGACGGGCGGGCAGGAGCGGCGGGCTGGGGACAGCGGGCCAGGAGGTCGGGCGAGGTGGAGGAGGACTGAGAAGCGCCTGCGGCGGCGCGGGTGGCGTTGAGGCGGTCGAGGCGGTGAGGGCGGCGCGCGGGCGGGCGGCGGCGGCGAGGCGCGAGCTGACAAGGGCGCGCGGCCGAGGGAGAGGCGAGGGCAGGGGGAACTGAGGGACAGGGGGAAAGCTGGGCGGCGGGTCGCGGGTTGAGGGAGGAGCGTGGCGGTTGAGAGAGAGAGGAAGCAGAGGGAGGTCACGGGGAGCAGAGGGAGGAGGAAGAAGACAGGGTCGTGGGCGGGCAGGCGGGCAAGGGTGGTGGGTCGGGGCTAGCGTGGCCCACGCTGTGGAGAGAAGAGAGGTAGCACGGCCGGTGGACTGGTCCATGGCAGGTGGCGCGTGGGGGCCCGGCCAGGTCCCAAGGCAGGCTCGGCAAGGCGGGGTGCGTGAGTGCTCTGTGTGCGTCGTCGGTTTGGGGGGGGTGTGGCCTGAGAGGGAGAGGGAAAGAGAGGGAGAGAGAGGGACAAGTGGCAGGGAGGGATTGGGGGGAGGAGAGGGAGAGGGTGAGGTGGCATGGTGGGATTGGTGGGAGTGATGTGGCAGGTAGGGGGTGGGTAGATTAGTTAGTATGTTTAGGATTTTGAAGGGCGGTACAGCTGGACCGATTATTATTCCTGGGGGTGGTCGTTCGGGTCGGTCTGGCCCGTTCGACTGCCCCCACTCAAACAATTAATTAAAAATTTATTTTCAAACAGCGCTTTTGCAATCCGACAACGGTCAAACAAAATATTCCGGGGACCCGGTTTTGATATTTGATTTAAGTTGGGGCGTTTTAGAAAACAAAGCGGGCGTTGCGAAAATAGTTTTGGCAAACAATGCAAGACAATGACGATGCAATGCACAAATTCCACGCGATTTTCTAGTAGTGGTTTTGCGGGATGCCACAATTCGACACCACTAACAAGGGATCTCGCCCTCGAGATCCGCCTCATGGTACCGGAAGGAAGGTCGGCGGTCTGCGTCTTCTCGCTTCGTGTAGATCCTCGCGACACCACTAACAAGAGTTCATCCGCCATCTTGAAAAACGGCGACACCACCAACAAAGGGTCGTCGTCCCTGATCGTCGAGAGAACACTCCGGGAACAAAAGGTCGAAGGTAGAGGTATCGCAAATATAGCCACCCCTAACTTCCGTGGACGGAGTAAATTTCTGGATCCACTGATTCGATGTACAAGAGCGAATGATAAGAGTAGTGGTATGGTAGCTACTCCATCCCGCACTCAAACCATTACTCTGCACACGAATAGGCGGATTATGCAACCAACTCTCGGAATCAGACTGAAGATCTCGACAAGTGAGGCTCGGAACAAAGGGGTGATGCATCAGATCGGATCCGCGATGATGTCGTCGTCGGAAAACACCGGAAGGCACAAACAAGGAACAAAGAATGGTAACACCGTAGACGGATCCGTCAGGCAGCTGGAACACCGGATGGCAAAACACCGTTATCAGAAGAGGAAGCGAAACCCTGAAGGTACGACGGAAACCCAACCACGAAATCGACTCAAGAAAAGATAAGAGAGCGATTCAAAACACGCCGAGATAAGAGGGATCAAAGAGGGTAAGGAGTAAAATCAGACCTATTCGTAACTATCCAACCGATTTTGCAAAATAGTTTTGACACTCTACGCGTTAGCTAGGTTATCCTACAGTGGACTTGGGGTATCGCAACCGAGCTCGATACCACTCAGAACACCCTCAGAATCGGACCTATGCAAATTTGGGCAAAATTCACCAAACCCGCATAGCGATTCAAAGGTGCTCACCAGCACTTTCGTATGGTGGAAAACGAAGTAATAACATTACACAACAGTCCTCGATGGGACCCACAGAACAGATATATATAACAGCGACTCAAAGAGTCAAGAATACAGATATAATATACAGAGATCCAAATCACCTTTAAAACGATAGAGCGTCCAGCTACGGACAAGATGCAAATGGGGCTAAGAGCCGAAGAATAACCAATGGCGTCCATAACCTCCTTGAGCCAAGCGGAAGGGTAACCACGCTAACGGCGTCGATCTCAAAACCTGCTTAACAAAAGGGTGCCGACAAAGGGCAAAGGAAAAGAGGAGCGTCGATCGAGGCCAGTACACGGCGAGGCTAGAATTCGGCGGTCCTCGCCTACATAGGTATGGTGGACTGAGCGGCAGCGGCAGCACGCACTAAACAACCTATAGAGACTCGATACAACTGGCGGCAATCAGAGAGGGGTAAGATAGACCTAGCCGGATCCAACCTGAGGCTAACACCAAACAAACCCGTCCTGGCGTTTCCCCCTCGAGACCAAACGAGGAAGTCAACCGAGGAACTCACACGGTTGGCAGTTTTACTTAGTCAGTTATTGTTGCAGCAATTACTAGTCAAGTTCAGATAATCGTCCTGATAAAGTAAACAGTGGGCACCTTCAATTAACCATTCCGTGATAGTGGTAACACTTACTAGTCAGATACATTTATCATGAGATAACCCAAGACCCCAGCAGTTGTTGGTACTTTTATTCAGCCATTTCGTTGTAGTTGCAATACTTACTAGTCAGGTACAATTGTCGCAAGCGACAACCAAACAAGCAATTGTGGGCAGTATTAATTAGCCATTCCATTATAGTGAAGCTGATTACTAGTCATTATAAGTCAAATTTATAGCAGTAAACTTTAGTTATGCTTGTCTATGATCGAGATACTGTGCTCCAAGTCGTCCATATCCGCGGACACGGCTTTCAGAAAGTTTTACCCGGCCGGGGTGCACCAATAGCAACACACGCTCGATCAACCTCGAAAACCAAAACAAAACCCAACGAGGCTTTCACTGAACAATCACAGGATTCAAATATTTCAGGGGCCACCCTTGAGTACACCCAACGGCAGCTAGCTCCGAGACGGACCCCAAAGTTTGTGGGGCGGCGGTAACGACAAAGGTCCCCAAACGGGCTGTCGATACCACGTAAACGGGTCACAAATCCTAAAAGACAGTGTGCTCCTCGCACAATCGTAAATAAAGCAGTAGCATGGCATAAGTACAGGATAGTAAAACACCTCAAACTAGTTTGTGGCCCCGAAATAAGAATGAATCAAGCTCGCCTCGGGGGTCCCATATACCTCCGGATGTGGATAGCGCGATAAATCAAGGAAGGTATCAAGTACTCGGGGTCTTACGGGACACAAGTGGCTCGAAACCAAATATTTTCTATCACCCACCGATGCCTCTGCTTATTTCAATTTTAGTTGTTAAACAGAAATTAAAGTGACGATAAGTAAAACTAGAATCATCTCCAACATCAACATGCGGCAATACATCAAGAATCGTGGCATATGGCGACACACATCAGCACTTGAGCAAGCAACTACGACGCGCAAGTCCAACTATCTACCAAACAACAGGTAATAGGGTGTGTCCAAGGCAATATAGGGCTGCACGGTATATCACGGGTACGGAAACTAAAGCATCGCAACACAGATAGCAATAGATCAACAGGAGGGAAGTAAATACTATAAAAGTAAGATAGGTAGAAAGAGGGAGATGCTCGCCTGGAAACATTGTCGAAAGGTTCACCCGAGGATCGGGGCGAAGCTCACATCAACTCAACGACCTTATCCGCGAAGAACCAAACACTAGAATAAACCGGATGCAATATTTAATACAACGGCAGAAGATCGGCATGATGCATGTATGATGTATGGCATGGCAAAGGTGTGATGCAGTTAGGTCATATTAAGTGGAACCGGGGTCCCGACAATTACTTAGGTGGTTCAACTTGTTTAGATCCCCCGCAAATTAAATGTTGTTTAGCAAGACAACAGATGGATCCGGTTCGCTACACAAATTTAAATGAGGCCAATATGAGACTAGATTTGCCCGCATATGGTCCCCATATTTAATTAGAGGTGAATCGGCATAAGGCCCCCAAACCACAGATATGCATGCGAGTGTGGCAATTCAATATGCAACAAGTTGTTATTATGTTATAAAAATAGGGTTTCGGGAAGGGTTCACACATTGAGGGGGCTCGACGATCTTGGGGGTCCCGGGGTTCGGGGTCGGTCTCAGGGTCCAGGGTTCGACGGAACGGTCTCGACGGAAGCGTTCTCGGATTACTGGGGTAGATCTTGTCGGGTCCGTCAGAAGTTGGTCCTAGCGTTCGGACAGAAGTACTTGTCGTTCCCCGGCGATCTTGGCGGCTCGGAGGGGTTCGAGGAACCGGTACGGTCTTCGGATTCCGTGAACGGGTATCGGGTCCGCATCTATGAAGCAGATCTTGGCTCCGGTGTCGGGACGGTTCATCGAACTTGGTAGGAGAACTTGATGCCCATGGTCCTCGCTGAGCTTGCCCTCCAATCGGTATCCAAAGTAGACCGGTTGTCGAGAATAGCATCACCGGAGAACGCTTCCCGGCACCAGGTAGGCCTACACGCACGTGGAGCCACATGAGGCAGCGCACACTGCAGAGGCGGAGGCCTGCGGCGCGAGCAGGCGCGACGGCGAGCTCGAGGCTTCCAGGGGCGACGGAGAACGCAGAGGGGCGGAGTGGCTAGGCAGCGGGCGCGGCTCACGGGCACCAAGGGAGCGAGTGGCGTGGCTGAGCTCGGGCCGCGGGCGGAGGCGTGAGTGGGAGGCGGCGGGAGGCGGGGCCTCGCAGGCGGCGAGGCAGGTCGAGCGCCGAAGGGACAGGCCCGCGAGGCCGGGCGCGGGAGGGCGCAGGGCGGCGGCGCTGGAGGGCGGCTGGTCAGACACAGCAGCCGGGTCCGAGGCAGGGAGACGCGGGGCCGGGCGGCGACGGCAGGGAGGCAGCGGGGCTGGGACCGAGCGGGCCAGCGGAGGTCGGCGAGGTGGAGGAGGACGGAAGCCGCTGCGGCTGGCGGCGCCGGGTGGCGTTAGGCGGTCGAGGCGGCGGAGGCGGGCGTGCGGGGCGGCGGGCAGCGAGCCAGTGAGCTTCGCTGGGCGGCGCCGAAGGAAGCGCGGAGGTGGGGAGGAGGGGCGAGGTCGCGGGGAAACTGAGGGACAAGGGGTGATGGGGAATACCAATCGGGGTATACCCACGAAGCGGATTCGTCAGCTGGATCGAGCCGACTGAAGCCAAGCCCAGAGCGGGTCGACTCGCCCAATACGGCGACTGGCGCACGCTGGACCCGGACAAGCGGCGCCGACTATAGGCCCAAGACGGCGACTCCAATACAAAGCCCATTAGTGCACTTGTAAACCCTAGGTGACTGCATATATAAAGCCACCGGGGCACCCCAAAGTACGTCATTAGATCTAGTCTCCCCACGCCCGGCGACTCCATTGTAAACCAATCTATGATCATATACTGGATTGATAGCAGGGCGTAGCGATCCTCCACCGAGGGCGTGAACCTGGGTACATCGTGCCAATCTCGCTCCGTTCTCCTACGCCTTGCTCCTCTCGTAGCTACCCCAGTAGCATCTGCCGTGCAATACCACGACAGTTGGCGCCCACCGTGGGGCTAGCGATGCTTGGAGGGTGATAATCCGGGCGAGATCCAACACAATCAACTCGTTCGCATCACGTTGCATCTTCAAGTCGCCAGGATTGCCGGCATCCATCTATGACGGATGTGAGCTAGTTCGATCCAGAGGTAACCATGCATGCAGCAAGCGTGGCGTGGCCAGGCTTGGGTTGCAGCGCAAGCGGCGGCCGCCGCAGATCGAAGTTCCGATAAATATATGGACAAGCCGATCTAGCCAATTCAGGTACGTACTGATCTCCAATCTAGTAGAAGCAAGTGCTAGCTGATCTAGTTGGAAATTACAACATCTCGTCAAACTCCTGATCACATGTTCCGTACGTATTTTTCTTCTTTTCCCTAAACTAGGTTAATGTCAGATTAAACTATCAATGCTAATCATTATCGTTTTCTTTCATAAACCTGTACGGAAACAATCTGGGAACCTGCCCAAGTCTACCTGGAGACTACGCGCGTTGCTTATTTACTTTGCCGATTACACCATGGTTTCACATGCCGGCAAGTTCAATTACCTCGACAACGGTTCAGAGGTCCAGTCAGACACGCTGCCGCGACCACTGCCGAAGGCTCCATCGATTGCGCTACCAGAAGCTGCTTCACCGTCGTAGCTGCCTACAATTCCGCCAACGATGATTTGGCTGTGGCAGATAATTTTGTCTCACTCGATCTTAGTTTAATTATTTTATTTGTATACTGATAATATTCTTACTGAATGTGTGTTGATGCATATGTGCGGAGAAAAAGCAAATTGCACTCTCGCGGCCCGGATGCGTGCAGCACACCTACCCGATCAACTCGGAAGACTCGCATCGCCCCTCGCGATTCGCTCCTGCGGACTCGCCACGCTTGTGGATCTTCCCGCCATGGACTCGCCACGTCCGGTGACTCGTCCATCACGGACTCGCCATGCTCCGGACCTCGCCTAAACGCGGACACGCTTGAACGCGGACTTGCTAGGCTCGGGGACTCGCCTTTCGCGAGATCGACATCGCGACCTTGCCCTTGCAGCCTCACCGTCGTCGACTTCGCCATAGCGCGACCTCCCGCCAGCGTCAACCGTCCGCCCGGCGTCGACATCGCCAGAAGCGCGACCTCCGTCCATGCGTCGACCGCGTGTCCGCCGCGTCGACATCGCCATAGCGCGACCTCCGTCCGCCGCGTCGACCCCGTGTCCGCCGTGTCGACATCGCCATAGCGCGACCTCCTTCCGGCGCGTAGACATCGCCATAGCGCGACCTCCGTCCGCCGCTTCGACCCCGTGTCCGCCGTGTCGACATCGCCATAGCGCGACCTCCTTCCGCCGTGTCGACCTCGTGTCCTCCGTATCGACATCGCCATAGCGCGACCTCCGTCCGCCGCGTCGACCCCGTGTCCGCCGTGTCGACATCGCCATAGCGCGACCTCCTTCCGCCGTGTCGACCTCGTGTCCTCCGCATCGACATCGCCATAGCGCGACCTTCGTCCGCCGCGTCGACCCCGTGTCCGCCGCGTCGACTCTTTCCGGCTACGTCGAATGCGTACGCCGCGCCTGCTAAGGGACCTTCATCGTCCGAGTCGCCAGAGAGGGTCGCATGCCACGCTGCATGGACTCACCACTGGGCGTCTCTTCCCCCCGGGGAAAATCAATTCTCCTTTTTCAACCTTTGAAAGAGCGACTCTCAACGGCCAAGTAGTGCGGACGAGGACTCGCAAACCGAGCCTCGGATCGTCCACAACGCTAACCGAGAGCCATCATTGAGTCGCCTTGCTCGACTGGCCTTCGGGCCAAGACAAATGGCAACTACACAAACAGCACCATGTCCTCCTCAACCTTAGACAGTCGACTCGCGCGGCCAAATCTTGCGGACGAGGACTGCAAACCGAGCCTCGGATCGTCCCGAAGAACGCCAAGTCGAGAGCATCTTTGGTCGCTAACAATCGCCATCGGACGATCGCCACACTCGGGGACTCTCCTCGCGGACTCGCATCATCGCGACTCGCCACTCGGGGACTCTCCCTCGCGGACTCGCAATCGCCAGCGGACTCGCCACACTCGGGGACTCTCCCCTCGCGGACTCGCAATCATCGCGGACTCGCCACACTCGGGGACTCTCCCCTCGCGGACTCGCAATCATCGCGGACTCGCCACACTCGGGGACTCTCCCCTCGCGGACTCGCAATCATCGCGGACTCGCCACCCTCGCGGACTCGCAATCATCGCGGACTCCCCACACTCGGGGACTCTCCCCTCCCGGACTCGCAATCATCGTAGACTCGGCGCTCGTCGGTCGCTCGACCTCGCCACTCGCCGCGCTAGGGGGACTCGGCGCTCGCCGGTCGCTCGACCTCGCCATTCGCCACGCTCGGCAATAACCACTACTATTTTCAAAATATGAGCCTCGAGTCGCCTCTACAAGCCAACTCGAGCCTCGGGGACTACTCCTAGGCATGTTGCATGTACGCGTGGTTGCACGATCGCGGCTCTCCCTCTTCGATTCTTCACCACGGACTAGCCCTCGCGTACTCGACACGCTCGGGGACTCTCCATCGCGGACTCGCCCTCGCGTACTCGACGCGCTCGGGGACTCGGCGCGCTACAGACAGCGGCACTCGCCGGTCGTTCGACCTCGCCGCTCGTCGCGCTCGGAGACTCGGCGCCCGTCGGTCGATCGACCTCGCCTCGCCGCTCGGGACTCGGCGCCGTCGGTCGCCGACCTGCTCTCCGTGCTCGGTGACTCGGCGCCCGTTGGTTGCTCGTCCTCGATGCTCGCGGTCGCTCGACCTGTCGCTCTCCGTGCTCGGGGTCGGCGCTTGCGGTCGCTCGACCTCGCCCTCGCCGCTCGAGGACTCGGCGCCGTCGTCGCTCGACCTCGCCGCTCGTCGCGCTTGGGAACTCGACACTCTACGGTCCTCGACTCGACCTCGCCGCTCGGGACTTGGCATGCTCCATGTTCGAGAATCGCCATCGGGCGGCTTCACCGACACCCTCGTCTTTCGCCAACTGGTCATCACCGATCGCTCACGCCCGACTGCCTCCTTTCTTTCCTTTGTTCAAGAGCTCGTCGCCGATTCGCCACGACCCATCGTCAAGACTCTCGAGCCATGCCTCAAGCCCACGTCGAATCAACAACGCTCGGGGACTACTGATGGGGAATACCAATCGGGTATACCCACGGCGGATTCGTCGGTGGATCGAGCCGGTGAAGCCAAGCCGGGTCGACTCGCCTAATCTGGCGGCAGCGCCTGGACCCGGACAAGCGGGCGCGACTATAGGCCCAAGACGGCGACTCAATACAAAGCCCATTAGTGCACTTGTAAACCCTAGGTGATTGCATATATAAAGCCACGGTGGGCACCCCAAAGTACGTCATATTAGATCTAGTCTCCCCCACGCCGGCGACTCCATTGTAAACCAATCTATGATCATATCTTTGGATTGATAGCAGGACGTAGCGATCCTCCACCGAGGGGCGTGAACTGGGTACATCGTGTGCCAATCTCGCTCCCGGATTCTCCTCGTCGCCTTGCTCCCTCTCGTAAGCTACCCCAGTAGCATGCCGTGCAATACCACGGCGGGGTAGCTGGGGCGGCGGGTCGGGGTTGCGGGGAGGGCGTGGCGGTTGAGAGGAGAGCGAAGAGGGGAGGTCACGCGGGGAGCAGAGGGAGGAGGAAGAAGACAGGGGCCGGGGCGGTGGACGGGCAGGCGTGCGGGGTGGTGGGGTCGGGGCTAGCGCGTGGGCCACGCGTCAGGGAGAGAAGAGGGGAGAGGTAGCACGGCCAGGGGTGGACCGGGTCCGCGGCAGGCTGGCGCGTGGGGGCCCGCCGTGGGTCCCAGGCGGCAGGGCCGGTCGGCGCGTGCGGGGTGTGTGCGTGCGTCGGTTTGGGGGGCAGGGTGTGGGCCTGAGAGAGGGAGAGGGAAAAGAGAGGGAGAGAGAGGGACAAGTGGCAGGGAGGGATTGGGGGGAGGAGAGGGAGAGGGTGAGGTGGCATGGTGGGATTGGTGGGAGTGATGTGGCAGGTAGGGGGTGGGTAGATTAGTTAGTATGTTTAGGATTTTGAAGGGCGGTACAGCTGGACCGATTATTATTCCTGGGGGTGGTCGTTCGGGTCGGTCTGGCCCGTTCGACTGCCCCCACTCAAACAATTAATTAAAAATTTATTTTCAAACAGCGCTTTTGCAATCCGACAACGGTCAAACAAAATATTCCGGGGACCCGGTTTTGATATTTGATTTAAGTTGGGGCGTTTTAGAAAACAAAGCGGGCGTTGCGAAAATAGTTTTGGCAAACAATGCAAGACAATGACGATGCAATGCACAAATTCCACGCGATTTTCTAGTAGTGGTTTTGCGGGATGCCACAGATCATCACGTGAGTCGGTATAGCTTCAAAGGCGAGCATCAAATGGGCATCATATCAACTATATGACTCATGCTTAACCTTTTGGTCCGTGTTCCGAGGCCATGTCTGTACATGCTAGGCTCGCCAAGTTAGAACCTTAGTATTCGTGTGTAACTGTTTTACACCAAATAATTCGTGGATCCAAGAACACCCGATCATCACGTGATGTCTTGGAGCGACGAAAACATAATCGGTGCATACTAAAGGAAGAACACATTTTTATCTTGATATTTAAATGAGGGATCATCTTATTATGCTAACAAAGCGCTAAACAAGCAATATAAGATGCTATCAAACATCATATGTTTATTAGTGAAATGATATGGTTCCCGCAGATGATCTCTGTCATGTGCATCGTGGTATGATCACTATCATACCTATATGTGTAAATCCAAGGTCTATGGATTTTACACGCTATGTGTGTTGTAAGAGTATCATCTCATACTTCTACTTACAACACTACCATATCATAAGACTAGCCCAGCAACAATCTAAACTAGACGCCTCTAATTTATCCATTGCAAGTTTTACGTGGCTTAGGGCTTTCGAGATAGAACCGTTCTTACCTACGAACATGAACCACAACGAGGATAACCAAATTGTTGACAACTCGCTTGCAAAATAGATATTGACTATAGTAGGAGAGGACACCCGCTAGCCACTTATGCAAACTAGTTGCATGTCAAGCGTGAAACAGGTCTCATGTGCGAGGACATGTAAAGTTTGTCGGGCGCTTCATCCCACTATGCCACCAATATCCAAAATTACAACAAAGGAGAAACAACATGATCATCGCCATCCACATACTCATATGTGTACTACCCGTGTAAAGTATCTATGCATAGATCGCTCGATACCCTTTGTAGGGTTCGACATAGAAAACAAAAATTTTCCTACGATGTGAACTATATACCAAGATCTATCTACTAGATACAAACAACGGAGGATGTATATCCGTAGAGAACATACCCTTGAAGACCGAAGCTTAACGAGTTCAACTCGCGGTTGATGTAGACGATCTCTTGCCGATCTCAAGATCGAGAGGAAGTCCTAAGCGCAAATCAGCAGCGCATCCGTGCTGCACACACGTTCGAGGCACCGAGCAACCTCCGCCTCCTCGCTCCAGCGATGCAGTGAAGCACAACTCTTTCTTGCCGAATAGCCACGGGAACATGTATCTCGCTAGTCCGAGACCATGGGGATAAATTCTAGAGGGGAGAGAGATCCTTCACGAGGAGGTGTGAGAGACAAGTGAGGAGGGGCTCCTTTTATAGGAGGAGGGGGGACCCCAAGGGGTGGCCGCGCATGGGGCTGCCCCTCCCCTCTTCATGTGGGTGGACACTCCACTCACAAATCTCCTTTAAATTCCCTCCACTCAAAAGTTCACTCAAATTCCCATTAAATTTCCACCAAATTTAATGCAAACTCTCATTAAATAAAACTCTTTTATTTTATTCAGAATTTTGTCAATTACTTTAATGACAAACATTCACAAATAACCCCTTGCTAGAATTATATTTCACATTCATAACCACTTTATGCAATTTCACCAGAAAACCTGTTTCGTTATCTAGTGAAATAAATTCCTGCGCTTGTTCATTCTTTCGGCATGAAACATTTGCTCCAATTGGATGTCGGTGTCTCTTAAGTGTGTCACCCTACGGTTCGTGAATAATGCGGACATGATCGAGACTCCTCTCGGATCAATAATCAGAAGCGGGATCTGGAGACCCATACTGACTCCCACACATTCAACGATGACTTTCTTGTGATCGTCGGAACCTTTTACGCTAGTATCTTAATCCCTTTGTTTCACGATATATTACATGTCCGAGATTCGATCATCGGTATCTCCATACCTAGTTTGATCTCGTTACCGACATGCACTCTTTTCTCGTTCCTGTGATATAACATTCTAGTGATCAAATCACTTGCTTGCAAGCTAATCAATGTGATATCACCGAGAGGGCCTAGAGTATATCTATCCGTCATCGGGATGAACAAATTCCACTCTCGGTCCATGAGCCTCAACATAACACTTTATTAGTTACGAATCCATCTTTATAATCACCATTACGGTGTGACGTTTGATGTTATCAAGAAACTCTTCGGTGTTAGTGATTGACATGATCTCATGGTCTAAGGATTAGGATCACTTCGTAAGTTGTTATAGCAATATAAACTCAATGACTTTGATCGTAATGCTATACTTCGGATGAATGTTCATCACACCATTACACTAATGTTGTGATCCCGTTATTAACAACATCCAATGCCCATGATTAGGAAACCTTGATCATCTTGTTAATCAACGAGCTAGTTTATGAGAGAGGCATAACTAGGAACTTTCTGTTTGTTTATTAAACACACATGTATTAACGTTTCTGTATTAATACAATTATAGCATGCAAAATAAACATCTATCATATACTTGGAATACACATAATAAACACTTTATTATTGCCTCTCAGGGAATATTCCCTTCATAACTTGGCAAACTCTTTTGAATATGAAGCTTTAAGTTGCTCATGTGACTCGGTGAGTTTGATGAGCTCACCCTTTATGACCCTAGAGCCATTTTTGAGGTGCTCAAAATCCTCAAGGAGTTTAGCATAAGCAACTTGAGTCTCATCATTTTTACTTTTGAGATCACTTGCCACCTGAAGATCTCTATCATGAGATTCCTTTACTCTATATAGCTCTAAAGCAAAGGTCTCCTCAAGATATTCCTTAGTGGTTTGTTCCTCTTCAAGAGCTTTATTTAGGTTTGCAATTATATTAGCATACTCACGCTCAAGACTACACATTTTATCAATGTTGTTATCATGCACCTTAATTTGTGTTTCTAACTTATCAATATGTTCTTTGCTCTTAATAGCAAAGTCCAAGACTTCAACAAAGTTAGAGCAAGCAATATCCTTTTTAACAAGGGGACGATGTAACACCCTCAGAATCGGACCTATGCAAGTTTTAGCGAAACCCGCCAAACCCGCATAGAAACGATTCAAAGGTGCCCACCAGGCACTTTCGTGCGGGTGGAAAACGAAGTAATAACATTACACAACAGTCCTCGATGGGACCCACAGAGCAGATATATATACAACACGACTCCATGAGTCAAGAATACAGATATAATATACAAAGATCCAAATCACCTTGAAAACGATAGAGCGTCCAGCTACGGACAAGATGCAAATGGGGCTAAGAGCCCTGAAGAATAACCAATGGCGCCCATAACCCTGCCCAAGCCAAGGAAGGTAACCACGCTAACGGCGTCGATCTCAAAACATGCTTAAACAAAGGGTGCCGACAAAGGGCAAAGGAAAAAGAGGCGTCGATCGAGGCCAAGACAGCGAGACTAGAATTGGCGGTCCTCTACATAGGTATAATGGACTGAGCGGCAAAGATGCACTAAACAACCTATAGAGACTCGATACAATGGCGACTATCGAGAGGGATAAGAGACCTATTCGATCCAACTGTTACTACCATCAAACAAACCCATCTGGCGTTTCCCCTCGAGACCATACGAGGAAGTCATCCGAGGAACTCACACGTTGGCGTTTACTTATTCGGTTATCGTTGCAGCAATTACTAGTCAGGTTTAGATAATCATCCTGATAAAATAAGCAGTGGGCACTTTTAGTTAACCATTCCGTTATAGTTACAACACTTACTAATCAGATACAAATAGCGTGAGATAAACCCATAACCCAGCAGTTGTTGGTACTTTTATTCAGCCATTCCGTTGTAGTTGCAATACTTACTAGTCAGGTACAATGGTCGCAAGCGACACTCCAAACAAGCAATTGTGGGCAGTATTAATTAGCCATTCCATTATAGTGAAGCTGATTACTAGTCATTATAAAGTCAAATTTATAGCAATAAACTTTAGTTATGCTTGTCTATGATCGAGATACTGTGCTCCAAGTCGTCCATATCCGCGGACACGGCTTTCAGAAAGTTTTACCCGGCCGGGGTGCACCAATAGCAACACACGCTCGATCAACCTCGGAAAAACCAAATCAAAACCCAACGAGGCTTTCACGACAAAGCAATCACAAGATTCAGAAATATTTCAGGGGGCCACCCCATTAAGCTACCCGCAACAAAGTAAGCAAGCTCCGAGACGGACTCAAGGTTTGGGTATACGGCTGTGAACGACTGGGAACCCAAAACTGGGCTTGTCGACACCGCGGAATCGTGTCCCGATCCTAAACAGTACAGGTGCTATCTGTCGCACAAACGTAATAAAGCAGTAAAGCATGGCATAGGTACAGGATCGTAAATAAAACCTCAAACTAGTTTGTGGCCCCAAGAAATAAGACTGAATCAAGCTCTGGCTCAGGGGGGTCCCATATACCTCCCGGATGTGGATAGCGCGATAAATTAAGGAACAGGTATCAAGTACTCGGGGTCCTACGGGACACAAGTGGGCATTCGGAAACCAAATATTATCTATCACCCACCGATGCCTCTGCTTACTTCAATTTTAGTTGTTAAACAGGAATTAAAGTGAACGATAAGTAAAACTATGATCATCTCCAACATCAACATGCGGCAATACATCAACAACAGTGACACTTGACGACACGCAACGGCACTTGAGCAAGCGACTACGACGCGCAAGTCCAACTATCTACCAAACAACAGGTAATAGGATGTGTCCAAGGCAATATAGGGCTGCACGGTATATCACAGGTACAGAAACTAAAGCATCGCAACACAGATAGCAATAGATCACAGGAGGAATAAATACTATAAAAGTAAGATAGGTAGAAAGGGGAGATGCTACTTTGAAAACATTGTCGAAGGTTCATCCAAGATCGGGCGACTCACATCAACTCAACGGCCTTATCCTCGAAGCAAAACACTAGAAGAAACACCGGATGCAATATTTAATACAACGGCAGAAGATCGGCATGATGCATGTATGATGAATGACATGGCAAAGATGCGATGCAATTAGGCAATATTAAGCGGAACCGGGGTCCCGACAATTAGTTAGGTGGTTCATGTTGTTTAGATACCCCGCAATTAAATGTTGTCTTAACAAGGCAAGATTGTATCTCCGGTTCGCTACACAAATTTACATGAGGCCAATATAAGGCTAGATTTGCCCGCATATGGGCCCCATATTTAATTATTAGGTGAATCGGCATAAGGCCCCCAAACCAATGATATGCATGCGAGAATGACAATTAATGTGCAACAAGTTGTTATATATGATAAAATAGGGTTTTTGGGAAGGGGTTCACACATTAGGGTTCGACGAGCTTGGGGTTCCGGGGTTCGGGGTTGGTCTCAGGGTCCAGGGTTCGACGGGTACAGGGCTCGACGGAAGCGTTCTCGGACTCCGGGGTCGTTCTCGGATAGCGGAGTAGATCTCGGCGCATTCATGGTCTTTGGTTCATGTCGACGGTCATGGCGTTCAGGGGGAAGTTCTCGGTGTCCGTGAGGTCGACCTTGTCGTAACGTGCCGGGGATCTTGGTTCCACGCAGTCGATCTTGTCATCGTGAAGACCTTGTCGGGTCCGCGCCATCGAGTCGGTCTTGGCGTTCCTTTCGGTTCGGGTCTTGGCGTCCGAGGCAGTACTTGTCGTCCATGAAGGAGAACCTGATGTCCCGCGAAGATCTTGGTAGAGGTCTTGAGCTCGTGATGAAGTATTCCAGGTTCCCGATACGGATGCGGTGGAGATCTTGAATCGACATCGGTGGTTTTCAAGTACCTTAATCTCTCTGGTCCTTACTCGTGCATCGGGTCCATCTATACACACAAACGCCACATCGAATCCAAGGGTCTGTTTGAAGCCACCTCTGCCGCCGACGGTACAAACATGCAGCATCTGCAACAACACTAAGGCACCAGGGCCAAAACGAGGAGGAGGGAGCGGCCAGGTCTTGGGCTTGACTGACGACGGCGAGGAAGGTGCGTCGCCGGCTCGATGGGCAGGAGCTCGGGGTTCGCGGAGGCTCGGCTCGATGGGGTCCTGCAGTTGGTCAAGGAGCGGCAGACGAGGGAGGGCCCGGGCGAGGTGGTTGTCGGGCGGCCGAGGCGCACGAGGCAGGGAGCGAGGGCGGAGCTGCCGTCGAGGAGGATCCTGGCGAGGGCGGAGTCGCGGCAGCGGTGGTCGCGGGCGCCGGGGCGAGGCTCGGGCGGCGGTGGGCAGGCCCGGTGGGCGGAGGCCGAGGCGGCGGCGGCTCTGGCGGCGGATGGCGAGCTTGAGGGCGGGCAGGTGTAGAGGACGGAGGCTGCGGGCGGCCAAGTGCGGGAGGAGGTGAGCGGCCCGGCGCGGAGGCTCGGGAAGGAGGCCGGTGGTGGGCGGTGCGGGACAGCGGAGGTTGGCGGCGGCGGAGGCAGGACGGGCCGAGCGGGCGGCAGCTGGGCTCGGGCGGGCGGCGCAGTGGAGGCGGCCGAGAAGGCGGCGGGCAGCGGCGAGGCGGGCGAGTCCGGGCAGCGTGGAGCGAGGTAGAGGCGTGAGGCCAGCTGGCGGCTGGGTGGCTCCGGGAGGAGAGAGAGGCGGCGGTCAAGCGAGTTGGTGGCGTCGGGGTGAAAGCCGCGAGGAGGAGGAAGATGGGGTGAGGCGTGGGTTGCGTGCGCGTGGAGTGCGTGTGTGGGGCCCAGAGCGGGACCGGGGGACAGGGGGGTCGGCCTGGCGTGCGGGACGTGGCAGGTGGGTGGGGCCGCGCGGGGCTGGGCGTGTGTGGTGTGTGAGTGGGTTGAGTGGGGTGGTGATTGGGAGAGAGAAAGGGAGGGAGAGAGAGTTGGGGGGGTGAGGTGGCAGCACCTGGTTGGAGGGGGTGAGGGAGAGGGTGAGGTGTCACGAGGGGATTGGGTGGGGTGAGGTGGAGGGGGTGTGTGGGTAGGTTATCTGGTAGCTTTAGGATTAATGGGGTGGGCCGTTTGTATTTTTCTGGGGCGGTCGTTCGGGTCATTCGGCCCGTTATTTCACAAAAAAATTAATTTATTTATTTTTTTCCACCAGCGTTTTTGCAAACCGACAGCGGACCAAACAAAATAATCCGGAGACCCGGGGTTTGGTGTTGAATAAAGATGGTGCGTTTAGAAAACAAAAACGGGTTTTCTGCAAATAGTTTTATGCAAGCAAATGCAAGATGATGACTATGCTCAAATGCAATGTGGCATGATGACATGAGCATGCGGTCATGATGATGCAATGCACAAAAACAACGCGATTTTCTAGTAGTGGTTTTGCGGGATGCCACAATTCGACACCACTAACAATGGATCTCGCCCTCGAGATCCGCCTCATGGTACCGGAAAGAAGGGCGGTGATCTGAATCTTCGCGCATCGTGTAGATCCTCGCGACACCACTAACAAGAGGTCGTTGTCCGTGATCGTCGAGGGAACACTCCGGGAACAAAAGGTCGAAGGTAGAGGTATCAACAAATAAAGCCACCTCTAGCTTCGATGGAAAGAGGGAACCGATGCATTCTCATCCACTTCAATGTACAAAAGCAAATAGAATGGGTAGTCGGCATGGGGGCCAATCCATCACGCACCCAAACTATTACTCCGCACAATCAGTGGAAAAGCGTGCAACCATTCTCGGAATTAGACTGAAGATCTCGACAAGCGAGGTTCGGAAACAAAGGAGTGATGCGGACTCTGCATCGGATCCGGCGTAGATGATGTCGTCGCGTCGGAAAACACCGGAAGGCACAAACAAGGAACAAAGAATGGTACCACAGTAGACGGATTCCTCAGGCAGCATGAACACCGGATGGTAGAACACCGTTATCAGAGGAGGGAGCGAAACCCTGAAGGTACGACGGAACCCAACCACGAGAAATCCTGGACTCGAAGAAAAGATAAGAGAGCAGATTCAAAACGCGTAGAGGTAAGAGGAGAATAGCAGAGGGATAAGGAGTAAAATCAGACCTAACCAGATCTATCCAACCGATTTTGCAAAATTAGTTTTGACACTCTACTGCGGCCGTTAGCTAGGTTATCCTATAGGCTGGACTTGTGGGGTATCGCAACTGCTGTGCTCTGATACCACTCTGTAACACCCTCAGAATGGGACCTATGCAAGTTTTAGCGAAACCCGCCAAACCCGCATAGAAACGATTCAAGGGTGCCCACCAGGCACTTTCGGGTGGAAAGCAATAATAACATTACACAACAGTCCTCGATGGGACCCACAGAGCAGATATATATACAACACGACTCCATGAGTCAAGAATACAGATATAATATACAAAGATCCAAATCACCTTGAAAACGATAGAGCGTCCAGCTACGGACAAGATGCAAATGGGGCTAAGAGCCCTGAAGAATAACCAATGGCGTCCATAACCTGCCTGTGCCAAGCGGAAGGTAACCTCTATAACGTCGATCTCAAAACCTGCTTAAACAAAAGGGGTGCCGACAAAGGGCAAAGGAAAAAGAGGAGCGTCAGTACTGAGGCCAGTACACGGCGAGACTAGAATTCAGCGGTCCTCGCCTACATAGGTATAATGGACTGAAGCGGTAGCTGCAGCATGCACTAAACAACCTATAGAGACTCGATACAACTGGCGACTATCAGAGAGGGATAAGAGAGACCTATTCGGATCCAACCTGTTACTACCATCAAACAAACCCATCCTGGCGTTTCCCCCTCGAGACCATACGAGGAAGTCATCCGAGGAACTCACACAGTTGGCAGTTTTACTTATTCGGTTATCGTTGCAGCAATTACTAGTCAGGTTTAGATAATCATCCTGATAAAATAAGCAGTGGGCACTTTTAGTTAACCATTCCGTTATAGTTACAACACTTACTAATCAGATACAAATAGCGTGAGATAAACCCATACCCCAGCAGTTGTTGGTACTTTTATTCAGCCATTCCGTTGTAGTTGCAATACTTACTAGTCAGGTACAATGGTCGCAAGCGACACTCCAAACAAGCAATTGTGGGCAGTATTAATTAGCCATTCCATTATAGTGAAGCTGATTACTAGTCATTATAAAGTCAAATTTATAGCAATAAACTTTAGTTATGCTTGTCTATGATCGAGATACTGTGCTCCAAGTCGTCCATATCCGCGGACACGGCTTTCAGAAAGTTTTACCCGGCCGGGGTGCACCAATAGCAACACGCCGATCAACCTCGGAAAAACCAAATCAAAACCCAACGAGGCTTTCACGACAAAGCAATCACAAGATTCAGAAATATTTGGGGCCACCCCATTAAGCTACCCGCAGTAAGCAAGCTCGAGACGGACTCAAGGTTTGGGTATATGGTCGTGAACGATCGGGAACCCAAAAGCTGGGCTTGTCGACACCGCGAATCGTGTCGATCCTAAACAGTCAGGTGCTATCGTCGCAAACGTAATAAAGCGATAAAGCATGGCATAGGTACAGGATCGTAAATAAAACCTCAACCTAGCTTGTGGCCCCAAGAAATAAGACTGAATCAAGCTCTGGCTCAGGGGTTTCCCATATACCTCCCGGATGTGGATAGCGCGATAAATTAAGGAACAGGTATCAAGTACTCGGGGTCCTACGGGACACAAGTGGGCATTCGGAAACCAAATATTATCTATCACCCACTGATGCCTCTGCTTACTTCAATCTTAGTTGTTAAACCGGAATTAAAGTGAACGATAAGTAAAACTATGATCATCTCCAACATCAACATGCGGCAGTACATCAACAATTGTGGCACTTGACGACACGCAACAAGACACTTGAGCAAGCGACTACGGCCTTGAGTCCAACTATCTACCAAACAACAGGTAATAGGATGTGTCCAAGGCAATATAGGGTTGCACGGTATATCACAGGTACGGAAACTAAAGCATCGCAACACAGATAGCAATAGATCAACAGGAGGGAATAAATACTATAAAAGTAAGATAGGTAGAAAGGGGGGAGATGCTCGCCTGAAAAAATTGTCGAAGGTTCATCCGAAGATCGGGGCGAAGCTCACATCAACTCAACGGCCTTATCCGCGAAGAAGCAAAACACTAGAATAAACACCGGATGCAATATTTAATACAACGGCAGAAGATCGGCATGATGCATGTATGATGAATGACATGGCAAAGATGCGATGCAATTAGGCCATATTAAGCGGAACCGGGGTCCCGACAATTAGTTAGGTGGTTCATGTTGTTTAGATACCCCGCAATTAAATGTTGTCTTAACAAGGCAAGATTGTATCTCCGGTTCGCTACACAAATTTACATGAGGCCAATATAAGGCTAGATTTGCCCGCATATGGGCCCCATATTTAATTATTAGGTGAATCGGCATAAGGCCCCCAAACCAATGATATGCATGCGAGAATGACAATTAATGTGCAACAAGTTGTTATATATGATAAAATAGGGTTTTCGGGAAGGGGTTCACACATTAGGGTTCGACGAGCTTGGGGTTCCGGGGTTCGGGGTTGGTCTCAGGGTCCAGGGTTCGACGGGTTTAGGGCTCGACGGAAGCGTTCTCGGACTCCGGGGTCGTTCTCGGATAGCGGAGTAGATCTCGGTGCATTCGTCGTCTTTGGGTCATGTCGACGGTCATGGCGTTCAGGGGGAAGTTCTCGGTGTCCGTGAGGTCGACCTTGTCGTAACGTGCCAGGGATCTTGGTTCCACGCAGTCGATCTTGTCGTCGTGAAGACCTTGTCGGGTCCACGCCATCGAGTCGGTCTTGGCGTTCCTTTCGGTTCGGGTCTTGGCGTCCGAGGCAGTACTTGTCGTCTGTGAAGGAGAACCTGATGTCCCGCGAAGATCTTGGTAGAGGTCTTGAGCTCGTGATGAAGTATTCCAGGTTCCCGATACGGATGCGGTGGAGATCTTGAATCGACATCGGTGGTTTTCAAGTACCTTAATCTCTCTGGTCCTTACTCGTGCATCGAGTCCATCTATACACACAAACGCCACATCGAATCCAAGGGTCTGTTTGAAGCCACCTCTGCCGCCAGTACAAACATGCGGCATCTGAACAACACTAAGGCACAGGGCCAAAAGCGAGGAGGAGGCGGCAGGTCTTGGCTTGGACCGACGACGGCGAGGAAGGTGCGTCGCCCGGCTCGATGGGCGAGCTCGGGGTTCGCGGGAGGCTCGGCTCGATGGGGTCTGCGGTTGGTTGAAGGAGCGACGGACGAGGAGGCCAGCGGCGAGTGGTTGTCGGGCGGCCGAGGCGCGAGGCAGGGCGGGCCGCGGTCGTGGAGGATCTCGGCGAGTCGGGCGGTCTGAGCGCGGATCATGGCGCGCCGGGGACGAGGAGGCTCCGGCGGCGGTGGGCCGGTGGGCGCTGGAGGCCGAGGCGGCGGCTCCTGGCGGCGAGGATGGCGAGCTTGAGGGCGGGGCCGCGGGTGTAGAGGACGGAGCCGCGGGGTCGGGCGCGGCCGGCCAGGTGCGGGAGGAGGTGAGCGGGTCGCCGGCGGCGGGAGGCTCGGGAAGGGGAGGCGCGGTGGTGGGCGGTGCAGGGACGGCGGAGGTTGGCGGCGGCGAGGCGGCGGCGGCTGGCGAGGCGGGCGCGGAGCTCGGGCGGGCTGCAGTGGGCGGCGAGCGAGGCGGCCAGCGGGGAGGCGGAGCGGTGGAGCGAGGTAGAGAGGCAGGCGTGGGCGGGTGGCTCCGGCGGGGAGGAGGAGAGAGGGGGCTGCGGTCGCTGGCGAGTTGGTGGCGTCGGGGTGAGAAACGCGAGGAGGGAGGAGGAAGATGGGGTGAGGGAGGCGTGGGTTGCGTGCGTGCGCGTGGAGTGCGTGTGTGGGGCCCAGAGCGGGACCGGGGGACAGGGGGGTCGGCCTGGCGTGCGGGACGCGGCAGGTGGGTGGGGCCGCGCGGGGCTGTGCGTGTGTGGTGTGTGAGTGGGTTGAGTGGGGGTGGTGATTGGGAGAGAGAAAGGGAGGGAGAGAGAGTTGGGGGGGTGAGGTGGCAGCACCTGGTTGGAGGGGGTGAGGGAGAGGGTGAGGTGTCACGAGGGGATTGGGTGGGGTGAGGTGGAGGGGGTGTGTGGGTAGGTTATCTGGTAGCTTTAGGATTAATGGGGTGGGCCGTTTGTATTTTTCTGGGGTGGTCGTTCGGGTCATTCGGCCCGTTCGACTGCCCCACAAAAAAAATTAATTTATTTATTTTTTTCCACCAGCGTTTTTGCAAACCGACAGCGGACCAAACAAAATAATCCGGAGACCCGGGGTTTGGTGTTGAATAAAGATGGTGCGTTTAGAAAACAAAAACGGGTTTTCTGCAAATAGTTTTATGCAAGCAAATGCAAGATGATGACTATGCTCAAATGCAATGTGGCATGATGACATGAGCATGCGGTCATGATGATGCAATGCACAAAAACAACGCGATTTTCTAGTAGTGGTTTTGCGGGATGCCACAGACGATAAACAATCTCACCCTTTTCATATAAATCATCAATATCAAGCTCTTCTTCCACATTATCCACATCCTCCTCATCACAAGAGGTAATGGGTTCCAAAGTAGGGGTTACCTTAGAATCCCTAGCCATAAGGCATAGGTGGGTACCGGAAGAAGGTGAAGATGAGATTGTATTTGTGGCTTCATTCAAAACCATGTCTTGGCCCATAGAATCTTCGATTTCCTCTACATGGTTAGCAACACAAGCACTAGAGGAAATGGAAGCATTTTTATCATGGCAACAAGACAACACAAGAATATCATCATGAGATTTATTCAAGTCATTTCTACATAATATGCAAGGACTATTAACACAAGCATGTAAGAAGTTGGTAGTGCTATAAGTGTTAAAGTCCAAAGATAGATCATTGCAACTAAGATAGAGATGAGGGATTACAAATAGTAAGCACACTATCCAAATTGCATTTTTTATCACCACTCACCATATCATTACCTTGTGAAAAGTCACATGTTGGTGAAGTGGTAGAGGATGAGAACTCATCTTTACCGGAAGTGGAAGCAACACAATCATCCTCAATAATGTTGGACACAACATATTTATCTTGAAGTTTTGTCCATAACTCATGAGCACTCCAAAAAGGAATGATTGAAGATGTAACCACATAGCTCAAAGCATTAACAAGCACATTAGAAGCTTGAGCATCGAGATATAAATTTTTCTCATCCTCACAAGATAGATTTTGAAATTCATAGGAGAAAAACCTATATCTACAATACGCTCCAAATTTGGGTCCATGTCCCGAAAATGAATAAGCATACGAGTTTTCCATATATCATAATTTGTGCCATCGAATATAAACATGTCATTGTGCACTAATCCCCTAGCCGACATCTTTACTCTCAAGGCGGTGAAGCCTAAAATGAGAGACCGGGATCTGATACCAATTGAAAGGATATGGATGTCGCCTAGAGGGGGGATGAATAGGTGATTAAAACTTATCCTAGAGTGTCTCAACAAAGGGGGAATAAAACTAGTGTTTACTTTGTTAAGCACAACCTAGAACAACTAAGGTTCACCTATGTGCACCAACAACTTATGCTAAGCAATACATGTTGGAGATATGCCCAAGAGGCAATAATAAAGTGGTTATTATCATATCTTCATACTTATGATAAATGTTTACATACCATGCTATAATTGTATTAACCGGAAACATTAATACTTGTGTGATTTGTAAACATAAAAAGAGTCCCTAGTAAAGCCTCTTGTTAAACTAGCTTGTTGGTTAATATATGATCATGGTTTCCTGATCATGAACATTGAGATGTTATTAACAAAAAGATCATATAATTAGGAGAACAGTGTGATGGACATACTCCTATAGTTAAGCGTAGCATAAAGATCAAGTCATTTAATATAGTTCATTTGCTATAAGCTTTCTGATACATAGTAACCTAATTCCTTCGACCATGAGATCATGTTAATCACCATCACCGGAAGGATGCTTTGATGACATCAAACACCACACCGTAACTGGGTGGCTATAAAGGTGGCATTGAGTGTTCGGAAAGTATGTGTTGAGGCACATGGATCAAGAGTGGGATTTGTCCATCCATATGACGGATAGATATACTCTAGGCCCTCTCAGTGAAATATCATCCAATTAGCTTGCAAGCATGTGACTAGCTCACAAGGGATCACATATCAATAGTACTTATCGGTAACGAGGTTGAACTAGGTATGTAGATATACCGACGATCAAAACCTCGGATAAGTAAACTATCATGAGACAAAGGGACATTGGTATCGTATGTAAGTGGTTCATTCGATCGCAAAGTAATCATAGAAATATGTGGGAGCCGTATGAATTTCCAGACTCCTCTATTGGTTATTGATCGGAGAAGTGTCTCGGTCATGTCCGCATAATTTACGAACCGTAGGGAGACACACTTGTGGATTCGATGTTGTTTAGTAGATATGGAATGTTAGTAGGGATACCGAATGTTGTTCGGAGTCTCGGATGGGATCCGTGATATCACGAGGAGATCCAGAATGGTCCGGAGAATAAGATTCATATAAGGAAAGTCCGATTCCGGAGTTCGGGAAACATTCCGATGTTTTCACCGGAGAGGTTCTAGAAGGTTCACCGGTCCGGAAGGAGAATGGTCCATGAATGTGTCATGGGTAAGTGGAATGATTAGATCATATCCTAGGTCACTTGGTGTGGTCATTTGTGAGAGAGAATTAAAGCTCTAAATTGAAAGTCAAACAAGAGGTTTGAAAAGTCAAACTGGAACAATGGTTTCCTAGTGGAAGAAGGAAAAAGTCCTACCAACTTGGGTTTGGAAGTGGATTCAAACTCACCCCTCCCAAGGCTGCCCCCCCCCCTCTCATAAATAGAGGGGGAGGGCTGCCCCAAACACCAAGCCTAGCCCTCCCCACACCCGTGCGTCGCCGCTGCCGCTGCCTCGCCGTCGTGCCGCCGCACGCCGCCGCCACCACCAGCCGCCGCCGCCCTAGTCTCCGTCGACACGTCCTCCTCCTCCCGGTCATCTAAACCCTAGATCACCAGAAAACCCTAGATCCACCATAACTCGCACCGGCTTAGGCGAAGCCCTGCGGGATCTTCCCTCTACTTCCGACACCACCGTGTCTTGCCGGAATCACGAGGGAGAAATACAACCTCCATTTTCTTTGGAACAAGGGAGAGGAAGGTCTTCATCGAAGTACCGAACGATGTGACCGATCGGCTGAGCTGCCGAACGCAGCCGGAAGGATCGTCTACGCGATCTTGAGATCGTCAAGTGTACGACTACATCACCCACGAGAATTTGCTCTCGTTAACAGCTTTGGAATCTTCGAGGGTGAGTGCTTCTATCGACTCGTTGTTACAATCTAGTAGATAGATCTTGGCTTGTTTGTGTGCATGCGGTAGAATTTTTTTGTTTTCCATGCTACGAACCCCTACAGTGGTATCAGAGTCGTGTCTATATGTAGATCTGTTGCACGAGTAGAACACAATGGTCATTATTGGCAGTGGTGCTTTTATTATCAATTGCTTCTTGTGTACTTTGCATCTTGCGGTATGGTGGGATGAAGCGGCCCGGGCTAACCTTACATGACATATTTCATGAGATTTGCTCCATGCTCGACATGCAACTTGTATTGCATAAGTGGCTTTGCGGGTGTCTGTCTCTCCCATCATAGTAAAGATTCAATTTCCAATGGGCACTTGACAGTTCAAGCATCAACGTTGTGGTTCTTGTTCGTAAGTTAGAATGACACTTATTGAAAGCCCCAAACCACGTAAAAAGATGCAAAGAAAATTAGAGGCGTCTAACTTTGTTTTGCAGGGGTCTGCTATGATGTGATATGGCCATGATTGTGATTATATATGATGTATGCAATGTTCCTTATTGTAAGTTGGCAACCGGCAGGAGCCATATGGTTGTCTTTTAAATTCTGTTAAGACCTACGTGTCTATTCAAAGTAGTTGTAATAGTTGATGCCGGTGGATGACAACCATGAAGCGGCGCCATTGACCTTGACGCCATACCAGTGATGATGGAGATCATGTTCGTGCTTGAAGATGGAGATCGGAAGCACAAGAAGAAAGGCCATATCATATCACATATTATGAATTGCATGTGATGTTAATACTTTTATGCATATTGTATTGCTTAGCTCGTGACGGTAGCATTATAAGATGATCCCTCTCACAAAATTTCAAGTTATAAAGTGTTCATCCTTAGTAAGCATCGTTGCTAAAGCTCGTTGTTTCGAAGCACCACGTGATGATCGGGTGTGTTAGATTCCGCGAGTGTATACAACTGAAGCAAGCCAGATTTGCTCATGCAGAAGCTAAGGTATGATCTTGACGATCCTAGCATGTGCAGGCATGGTCTCGGAACACGGAATACCGAAAGATAAAGCATGAGTCATATAGATGATATGATGAACATGATGATTGTTCGCCTTTGAAACTATATCATGTCACGTGATGATCGGACTTGGTGTAGTGAATTTGGTTTGTGTGATCACTAAAACAATGCGAGGGATATTGTTTTGAGTGGGAGTTCAACAGCAATATGATTAAAAGTTGAACGCTATTTATCATAAATTAAATCAAAGTGAATTTGCATAGTTTTTGTAGTCATTGGCATCCGTTTACCACCTTGCGCTTAGTTATAATTGAGATAATAGAACTATAGAATTCTGGTTAGTTACTTTACGAATTGGTATCGTATTGTTTTGAAGTGTTAATCTAAAGTTTAAAGTCCTATTTCAAACTTTCAGTAAGTTCCGGTTACTCCATGAAATTTAATAATTGGTATTAAATAAAGAGTAACAATTCCAGTGTTAGTATATAAGTATCATGTTTATCTCCATGATTCTTGATATTCAAAAGATTGTTTTAATATCAAGGTTATCGGGGAGCTGAAAGAATTGTTTCAGAAACCATCATGTGTGCAAGATATTATGATATCTAAAACAAAGTTTTGGTTATAACATGATAGAGTATAATATAGCAAAAGTCATGTTCTCATATTTGATGAGAATTTGCAAAAGGTTGGAGACGATGGTCATCCTAATCCTCCAAAACGTTTTGGAGAGCAACATTATACTCGTAATTCACCGTTATAAGCTAAAGTAGCTTGATCATGAATAATTCCATGATAAGGATGAACATTTAAGGTAAGTAAAATGTTTACTGCACTAAAAAAATTTACTAAAGAATGGAATTTGAAAGAACACCAAACTTTTGATGATGGTGATCTGCTTCAAAGTGTAAGTCCAAAGACATTGGTATTTAATTATACATGCTTTATACTATGTGTCATGTGTATGACTCCACTATTTATGTTGATAGATTCTTTCAAACAGAAAAGGAAATACTGAAATAGAATCTCCTAAATATATGGCAGAAAAGAAAAGACTAGAATTGTTCAGCTTAGGTATATAAAGGATATACATGTTATGGCTATATTCTTTGCTTATTAAACAATGTGGTTTTTAAGTATTTGATACTGAATTTGTTGGTGTGAATCATCATACGAAACAACACAATTCATGAACTACAATGGCCTAAGTAACTAGCAAGAGAACATGTGATGATGTTCATCGAGAACAAATAAAGTGGTTGATGTGTTTCTCGTTAACATCAAATCTTGCCTTCAAGATTTGTTTTATTAGGTATTATGAGAACAAAAGGGTTGTTCAATTAATTGTCGTAATCCATAAAAGATGGATGATTTACAAATCTCGTTGGATAAATCACATCCATAAAACAAGTGCTAAAAATGTCGAAAGAAAAATGATTGAAAGATCACTTAGGAAGTGACATCGCCGTTTAAATTATATTGGAAAGAAAACATGAAGAAACTCCATGTGGATGGAATTTTGCAGTCTTTTGATTTTTGATCAAATAGCGATTGTGAAACTTTCCTAGAGATAATTAAAACGTCGTTCATAGGCCAAAAAGTGAACGAATGACTAACTTATTGGAAATTGTACATATAGATGTATAAAGCCCATTATGTGTAGTCAAGAGCGATGGATTTCAACTTCATATGCTTTCTCCGAAAATCTGAGTGAATATATGAATATTTACTTAATGAGGATGAAGTGTGAAACATTTGAAAAGTTCAAAGACTTTCAAGATGAACTGCAAAATCATTGTAACAAGAATATAAATAGTTTATGATAAGATCATAAAGGAAGATATTTGAGTTACAAGTTTAGCATAACACCTAAGATTTAAGGAATCGTTCCATGGATTTGCGTTTCCTGAAACACCATATGAGTATGGAATAATCGAGATATGCAATGAAACATTGTTTGACATGGTAAGATCAAAGGTGTAATTGATAAAACTGCCATTATATTAAAGATTAAAAAGCTTTAGGGACTACCGCTTTTTCACTAAAAAGAGCTCCATCATGATCCGTTGAAATGACACCATATAAAGTTATGGTTTGGGATAAAACCATATAAAGTTATGGTTTGCGATAAAACCCAAGTTGTCCTTTCTTAAAACTTTGGTATGCTATGCATAAGTGAGATGTTTACTACCAAAGTCAGATGAACATGTCTTTGTATGTTATTTCGAATAATCGTTGAGTATTCCTCCATAACACCGAAGCCAAAGATGTTTGTCGCTTAGAACGTCAAGTTTCTTTGAGAAGGAATTTTCCGTGAAAAGTTAAGTGGGAGGACAATAGAACTTTGATAAGGTCAAAAGAACCTTAGCTATATGTGCAAAGTTGCACAGCACCAAAAAGTGTTCTGGAGGCAGCATCAATGCTCATGACTCACGTGCCTCAAAGTTTGTGGCCACGGAGGTCTAAGTTCCTATTAAACCAAGTAGGTCAGGTAAACTATCAAATACCAAGATTTGAGAGTTAAATCATTATTTGACAATAATGATCCGACTACATGCAAATAAGCAATGATGGGCCCTGACTCCGTCAAATGGCTTGAAGCCATATAATCCGTGATAGTTCCATACACGAGAAATCAAGCTTTGAATTTGAAAGACCCTTTGGAAAGGTGTAAGACCTTACAGTCGTGATTGGATCTATAAAGAAATAGACATGGATGTTTCACATCTATGAAATTGTCGACATGTTGGGAAAGAGTTCACAACAATGTTTAAAGAGTTGACTATGACAAGATATGATCTCTCATTAAGCAATATTTAGTCTAGACGGATTAATGTAGCAACCACTACATATAATTTTGTTATGTGGTAGTTGAATAAACAAAACAAGTTCTTCTAATAGAATTGTTACCTAGGACATGTGAATAACATGGTCCAAAGGGTTTTGTTAATTCAAAGGATGCTAAAAGCATATGCAAACTTCAATGGTTGAAGTAAGCATCGCGGAGTTGGAATCTTCACTATGATGAAACTGTTAAAAGAGTTTAATTTCATCGGAGACGATGAAGATGCTTGCATTTGTAAGAAATTAAGTGGGAGCGCTAAGACATGTTTCTAATACATTATGTGGAATAAATATTGTTGATTGGAAATGATGTATCTTTTTATTGACACAGGTTAAGAATTTCATCTCGATGAAAGGCTTAGGAAGAACCCGAATATTTGGCATCAATGTCTATATGGATAAATTGTGATGCCAATATGGTTATGCCAGAAGTACATAGATGATATATTGAATGAGTTCAATATATAAACTACAAGAAAGGTTCTTGTTGCATAGGAGTATTTTTGATACTTGATAGACAAAATCACAAAGAGTATTTTATCAATCATGTTGTGATGTGTACAAATCCAGATATGTCCTATGCTCTAAATGTTATGAGCGTATACCAGAATGATTCATAAGATGATTATAGGACGATAGAAAAGATATTCTTATGATATTTTAGAAGAACTAAGAATATATTATTTTGTAGAAGTGACAAATAGATGGTTAGTTCATTGTAAAAGTATTACATTGATACTAGTTTTATCACAAAGTACTAATTAAGTTTATCTCAATCTAAGCTAAGGGTGGCACAATATGATGGAAAGTAAGTTCCATAATGGATTTGGATGAGTTCCAAAGTTAAAACATTGTGACAGATACTACAACAAAAGACTAAGTATTTGACTGCTATTATAGCAGCAAAATAGGGCATTTGTGTCAAGTAGTTTATTATCAAACTAGGTGTGGTTCATAGCAGGATAGTACTATGAAGATATATTGTGCAAAAATATTATCAACATGTTTTAACCCCAAGGAACTAAAGGTCTCACCAAAGGACCAAATTTATACAAAGCCATCTCATTAGAGAATAAGTGATACGTAGAGACGCAAAGACATGCAATTACACACAGACCTGAAAGTGTCGGATCCGGAGACCAGTTGACCACTAGAAATCGTGTAAATACAACACTAGAAAGCCATAGGTGTTGAATGCACAAAGGTTTGAAACTAGATTATTGACTCTAGTGCAAGTATGAGACTGTTGGAGATATGCCCAAGAGGCAATAATAAAGTGGTTATTATCATATCTTCATACTTATGATAAATGTTTACATACCATGCTATAATTGTATTAACCGGAAACATTAATACTTGTGTGATTTGTAAACATAAAAGAGTCCCTAGTAAAGCCTCTTGTTAAACTAGCTTGTTGGTTAATATATTCATGGTTTCCTGATCATGAACATTGAGATGTTATTAACAACAAGATCATATCATTAGGAGAATGGTGTGATGGACATACTCCTATAGTTAAGCGTAGCATAAAGATCAAGTCATTTAATATAGTTCATTTGCTATAAGCTTTCTGATACATAGTAACCTAATTCCTTCGACCATGAGATCATGTTAATCACCATCACCGTAAGGATGCTTTGATGACATCAAACACCAGACCGTAACTTGGTGGCTATAAAGTTGGCATTGAGTGTTCGAAAAGTATGTGTTGAGGCACATGGATCAAGAGTGGGATTTGTCCATCCATATGACGGATAGATATACTCTGGGCCCTCTCGGTGGAATGTCATCCAATTAGCTTGCAAGCATGTGACTATCTCACAAGGGATCACATATCACGGGAACGAGAGTACTTATCGGTAACGAGGTTGAACAAGGTATGTAGAGATACCGACGATCAAAACCTCGGATAAGTAAACTATCATGAGACAAAGGGAAATTGGTATCGTATGTAAGTGGTTAATTCGATCGCAAAGTAATCGTAGAAATATGTGGGAGCCATATGAATTTCCAGATTCCTCTATTGGTTATTGATCGGAGAAGTGTCTCGGTCATGTCCGCATAATTCACGAACCGTAGGGAGACACACTTAAGGATTCGATGTTTTTAGTAGATATGGAATATTAGTAGGGATACCGACTGTTGTTTGGAGTCTTGGATGGGATCCGGGATATCACGAGGAGATCCAGAATGGTCTGGAGAATAAGATTAATATAAGGAAAGTCTGATTCCAGAGTTCGGGAAACATTCCGATGTTTTCATCGGAGAGGTTCTAGAAGGTTCACCGGTCCGGAAGGAGAATGGCCCATGAATGTGTCATGGGTAAGTGGAATGATTAGATCATATCCTAGGTCACTTGGTGTGGTCATTTGTGAGAGAGAATTAAAGCTCTAAATTGAAAGTCAAACGGGAGGTTTGAACAGTCAAACTGGAACAATGGTTTCCTAGTGGAAGAGGGAAAGAGTCCTTCCAACTTGGGTTTGGAAGTGGATTCAAACTCACCCCTCCCAAGGCTTACCCCCTCTCATAAATAGAGGGGGAGGGCTGCCCCAAACACCAAGCCTAGCCCTCCCCACACCCGTGCGCCGACGTCGCCGTTGTTGCCTTGCCGCCGATCCACTGCCCTAGTCGTCGTCGACACCTCCTCCTCCTCCTGTTCTTCTAAACCCTAGATCACCAGAAAACCATAGATCCACCATAACTCACACCGGCTTAGCAGAAGCCATGTGTGGTCTTCCCTCTACTTCCGACACCACGCCGTCGTGCTGCCGGAATCACGAGGGGAGAACTACAACCTCCGCTGCCTGCTGGAACAAGGGAGAGGAAGGTCTTCATCGAGTACCAACGCAGGATCGATCGGCAAGCGCCGCTAACGCAGCGTCGGAAGGATCGTCTACGCGATCTTGAGATCGTCAAGTGTACGACTACATCACCCACGAGAATCTGCTATCGTTAACCGCTTTGGAATCTTCGAGGGTGAGTGCTTCTATCGAGTCGTTGCTACAATCTAGTAGATAGATCTTGGCTTGTTTGTGTGCATGCGGTAGAATTTTTTTTCCATGCTATGAACCCCTATAGTACAAGCAACAAAGTGATGGCAAGATATATATTACTTCAAGCACGAAGGCTATCATAATGTAAAGTGCATAAGTAAAGATCTCGGGTATAGAGATAACCGAGGCACGCGGGGACAACGATATTTACCAAGTTCATGGAGCACAGGGGTGGTATCAAACCACCAACGCCATAGAAGGCCTCCCCTATTCTCCCAAGGAATCTCACCCAACGGATCGATCCACACTTCCACTATTCCAGGCACTTGTCTGCTGCAACCGTAACCTCCCACAATGGGGCACCTGGTACAAATCACAATAATCATTTTCAAAACCTTCGTCGCGCTAGGTACTAAAATGCACCAACGAGTAATCCTTATGCAACTTGTCAAAATCCTCATATCAAACAATCAAAATGCAACATGTATAATGAAGATCCGATTTGAGATCTATCCTAAACCCGGTCTCCTACTAACAACGTGAGACCGACAAAAGGGAAAACCTATCAAGATTATACCTTTTCCTTGAGCATTCCACTTGAGCTCGATGCAGATGATCTTGCCCTTGTCAAGATGGAACACCTTTTTTGATTCCTCATCATCGATCCATGATCACCGAGGATGGCAAGCATCAACCATGAGATCTTCTATAGATGGCGCATTTTGAGCTTGCACATCACATCTTCTTCTCATTTCATCGACCTTGAAGCCAACTGAAAGAACATGTTGGGCCCCCATGTGTGGTTTTGGTAATTAATGACAATCTTTATGGACTAATGTGTGTATTAAGTTATACTTGTAGGGTTTGTCCATTGGCATCGCTTGGATCTTGTGTCGGCTTCAAGGTCGATGAAATGAGAAGAAGATTTGTTGTGCAAGCTCAAAATGCGCAATCTTTAGAAGATCTCATGTTTGATGCTTGCCATCGTCGGTGATCATGGATCGATGATGAGGAATCAAGAAAGGCGTTCCATCTTGAGAAGGTAAAGATCATATACATCGAGCTCAAGTGGAATGCTCAAGGCAAAGGTATAATCTTGATAGGTTTTCCCTTTTGCCGGTCTTATATTGTGAGTGGAAGATCGGGTTTAGGATAGATAACCGTACTATCAAGAGGGGCTCTCGAATGAGTAACTCGATCACATCGTTCGAAGAGAGCTCAAACCTTTGCATACTTGCATCATCGTATTTGGTCGTTATTTGGTCTTATCCATGTGAGGATATAGAGCTTGTGGTAATCTCCATAACAAGCTCTTGTTCATCAAAATCGGATCCCTCTTTTATATCTTATTGCGATTTTGATCTATGCGGTTTTTTGGTTTCTCACCAAGTGAGGTATCTCACATTATTATACTTGATACATTCTCACTTGGTGATAACCAATATTTTCACCTTTTATAGGGAAGCTCATGTCGTCCTCTTTCCAACGCAATTGGAATCGGGTCGATCGGAGTTACCAATCAAAAGTTATAGCCATTTGAATATATGCTGGTCTCCTAGGTACCAAAATGCGGTAGTACCGCATTTTAGTACCTAGCAAGGCAGAAGGTTTTGGAAAGTTGACAAAATCCACTATCGGGATAGGTACCAAAAAGCGGTAGTACCGCATTTTAGTACCTAGCGCGGCAGAAGGTTTTTTACTTCTTCATTTTGATCTATCCTCCCTTGCTGGACTATGATGTTTCTTTGCATGATCTTATAGAGGTTGTTGTCCTCTTCGAAAATGAGCCCAAGATCATCGAAATCGGAGTTCGGATGCAAAAAGTTATGGCTGTTTTCGTTCTATGATGACCGGTAGTACCGGACCAGGATCCGGTAGTACCGGCTTCCGGTAGTACCGCTTTTTGGTACCGGGGAGCGCAGAGAGAAAATGTGTTTGAAGCCCCAGGAACCCCATGAAATGTCTTAGTGTCGAAAGTCCCAGAGTACTGGAAAAGTCCGTAGTACCGGAATCGCGCTTTGGTCAACGGTTGGATTTTGGAGGGACCTATATAAGGGGCCTTCTTCCCCAATGGTTCCTCAACCATTATTGCAAGTTTTCCCCTCCATTGTTGACCTTCTTGAGCTTGCCTTCTCTCAATCCCTCCAATGATTCTTCCATATTCTTGAGGGATTTGAAAGAGGAGGTCTAGATCTACAATCCCACCAATCAATCTCTCCTCTAAGTGAGGGGAACATATTGGGATCTAGATCTTGGAGTCTTTTGTGGATATCCTCCATTGTTCTTCCTCTCTTATTCCCCATAAGCTTTTGTAGCTTTGGTGGAATTTGGGAGAGAAGGATTTGAACACCTTTGTGGTGTTCTTGCCATTTGCATTTGGTGCATTGGTTTGAGTTCTCCTCGGAGGATTTGGTTTGAGTTGCTCATTGGAGCTTGTCCCTCTTGGGTTCTTGGAACCCTAGACGGTTTTGTGGCCTTGGTGTCATTGTGGCCTTGGTAGCATTTGTTGAGGCCTTTGTATGGTTGGGAGCCTCCAATTAAGTTGTGGAGTTGTGCCCCAACCTTGTGAGAGGTTCCTGCCACACCGACAAGTGCACCGATAGTGGAAGCGTGGATCGATCCCATTGGGGTGAGATTCACGGAGAATAAGGGAGGCCTTTGTATGCTGGTGGTTTGATACACCCCCTCTCCAAACGACGACTCCATGTTGGGAGGAACTCAAAATATCGGTGTCCCGCTGCCTCGGTTATCTCTATACCCGAGCTCTTTACTTATGCACTTTACATTGTGATAGCCTTCGTGTTTGAAGTACTATATATCTTGCTATCACTTTGTTGGTTGTATTGCTTAGCATAAGTTGTTGGTGCACATAGGTAAACCGTAGTTGTTTCTAGGTTGTGCTTTACAAAGTAAACTCTAGTTTTATTCCGCCTTTGTTGAGCCACTCTAGGAAAAGTTTTAATCGCCTATTCACCCCCCCCTCTAGGCGACATTCGTATCCTTTCACCAACACATGCTCCAAGCGATGCCAATAGACAATTCCTGCAAGTATAACTTAATACACATATTAGTCCATAAAGATTGTCATTAATTACCAAAATCACACATGTGGGCCCACATGTTCTTTCAGTAAACTTCTGTACCCATTGACTACACGGTTATGTGTAGTTACTCTACCCTACCCATATCCTGCCCATTGGCCATTGCCATCAAAGTTTAAAATAGCCGGCTATTTCATTTAGCAGCAACATTTTCAGCAGCTATACAAGGCTATAGTAGGTCTACAACGGGCTATTCCGATTTTAGCCGTTTTTTAAAAAGGGAGTAAATTTTAGTCTTATCTTGCCAAAAAGCGAAAAAAATATGACACAAACATGATTTAAGATACAACTCGTTCAACTATTCAACGTAAATAAGTATTTAACGATTCAACTCACAACATTTTATTGAATCAGATTGAACAAAGATTTTTTAAAAAAATAAAAAAATAAAAAAAGAACAACCGATAAAGCATGAACTTTAGCGGCTAAATTGAAGGCTAATTTATATCTAAATCGGGCTATAACTAGCTATTAGCGGCTATTCTTCATTTAGCCTATAAACGTCATAGCCACAGTGGGAGACCTCTCGAAAAGCTAGCCAGACTATAGTCGGCTATTTAAAACTTTGATTGCCATCCTTAGACACTGGGGAAGGACGACGCACGGCAGGGCACGTCATGTATAAACGTTACTACTAAAGTAATTCGGGTGGTGGTAATGGTTGTGAAGAAATTTGAGCAGCAATTCATACCACTCTCTTCGTCCCGGTTTAAAAGATACAATTTGCAAATCGTGCAATCCCAAAATATTTAGTCACATAAGTATTTAATCGATATAATTACTTCAGCGTGAAAAGAACAAAATGCTTGCATGACACGTGTGAACAAATGTGAAACCTTTGCTAGCTCTTCTTCTTCTCATGCATGTTCTTCTTGATACTATTAAATAGATTAATTAAAATTACATCATTTAAACCGGGAGGGAGGGAGTAGTAGCCATTAATCCGAGGCCGGGCTGCTTCGTGAACTGACGTCTGCTCCTCTGCTCGGGTACACACCCGTACATGTGGAGGTCAAAACAAGGGAGAGACCAATCGATGCAGAATGCCAACAGGCAACAGCAACAGCTTGCATGTTAATGGCACCGGTGATTATTGGCATTCTGCATTGACTCATCTGTTTCCAACGTGCATCGGTACGCATACTGCTTCGCACTCTCCCCGAGCGGTCGCCGGCGGTTGACATCCTAACACCATTATAAAGTGTACCCGTACGTAGTTCTTGTCGTTCTACTACTACTCCACAAAGCAAACACCAGCCAGTCTCCCTCCCGTCTCCCCCCTCTATCCACTGCCCAGCATCTCTGCCATGGCTACTGCCTGCACGAACCTCTCCGGTGCAGCGCGCGTGGTGCAGCTGCTCAAGGTTGACGGCTATAGCGCCACCATGACCATGGGCTGCATGATATCCAGATGGGACGTCGGTGGGTGCGAGTGGGAAGTTCATATGTATCCTGCAACGTGGTTGTTCGGGATCGGTTATGAGTATGACGACCCTGTGTTTCGCAAGTCTAAGTTCTCCAAATTTGGTAACTGGGATAGGCATAGCGAGTGGGTTGCACTCAAGCTCGTCTTGGTCCGCAAACCCCCAGCGTGCAAATCGATCAGGGCGACAATTGCCTGCCGGCTGGTAGATCAGAGAGGAGTGCTTCAACCATCCCAGGAGAAGAGGTCGTCATGTGAATTCAGCAGCCCTCGAGATTCGTCCACTGGAATCGTCCTCATTGAGAAGCATGATCTGGTAGAGTCGGGTTATCTCAGCCGCGATTCTCTGACCGTGGAATGCAGCATCACGGTGCTTAAGGAGTTACCGGTGCCGACCATCCCCGCAAAAATAGTGATTGCGCCGCCGCCACCCACCAACTTGCACCAGCACTTGGGTGAACTCCTGCTGAGTGGAACCGGGGCGGATGTCACGTTTATCGTGTCCGGTGAAACTTTCGCTGCCCACAAGAACATACTGTCTGCGAGGTCCCCGGTCTTCATGGCAGAATTTTTTGGAGAGATGAAGGAGATGTGCTCGCAGCACGTGGAGATCATGGACATGGAGGCGGCAGTGTTCAAGGCGCTGCTTCATTTCATCTACACCGATACAGTGCCTGAACTCGACCAGGAGCTGGAAGAAGCCGTGGCGACGATGTCTCAGCACCTCCTTGCGGCTGCTGACAGGTACGGATCAGAGAGGCTTAAACTGATTTGTGAAATGAAGCTCTCCGGTGGCATAACTGTTGACACAGCCGCGACGACTTTGGCCCTAGCCGAGCAGCACCATTGCTTTAAACTCAAGGCCAAATGTGTCGAGTTCATCATCAGCACTCCTGCGATTCTTGATGCGGTGTTAGCCACGGAGGGGTATGAGCACCTGGCGGCAAGCTGCCCTTTGGTGCTGGCTGATCTCCTCAAGTCTGCCCGTGAGAAATAGTTGAAAGAAGGTGCTAGAGTTTCATGATTCGATGATGCTTAGTTTCTATATTTATGTTTGTCATGCATTTGGTCTTGTAGAAACTGGTGACGTTGGTCCTTCCCTAAAAGGAATGGCGATGTCTATCGAAATGTGCTATGGACCTGTCATTTATGTTTTCATTCCAATGTCTAAGACAGTTGTCTGCTTTGTTCCGTTAATGAAATCAGGGATTTATTCCCTTCTATCAGAAGATAATGTGCTACGAGCAACATAGTTCCTGCACTTTCCTCGGTATTGATGTAATTTAGGTATGGTCTGTTGGTAAATTTTGCTACATCTCTTGTCAGTATGTGGTTGCGCAGGGGTTCAAATAGCCGTCTGTCTTGCTGCTGTAATGTTAAGAGTAGGATAGTTAAAAAGTTAGTACTCTCTTCGTATCGGTTTAAAGGGCTATCAGGTAGTCTAGAAAAAAGTTTAACCATATATTTAGCCAACGAAATATTAATTGTATATCACAAAAATTATATCAATGAAAAGATATGTTAAATATGAATCTAATGATATAATTTTTGAAATTTATAATTTATATTTTGTTAATTAAACTTATGACTTAACTTTTTTATTAAACTACATGATATCCCTTTAAACTGGTATGGAGGGAGTACACATGATTCTCTATGTTGCATCCACACATCACTGTATAGTTTAGTCCCGAAACACCTTGTCATCAAATTTTGGGAACATCATGTGGAGAATGAGATTTCAGATCGTTTTAGTTGCAAGTATGAAGGGTGGTTTATACATTACATATATAGTATAAGCTAAGACCCAATGAATAAACTGTTAGAGTATATAGTCTCTCTTTGTATTTGACTGTTGTATAAGGACCCTTTGGCATATTTGCCTTTTCCACACATATATATGTATTGACGTTTGGCCCCCTAAGTATACTAAGTTGTTCATTCCCCAATTCACAACATAGTCTCAGAGCCCATGCTAGGGTTCCTTCGCACGTGCAACTCGTGCTGCTGCCGCCGCTGTCGCTAGTCTCCTAAGCCAGCCGCTAGCTTCTCTGGCTTCCTTATGCTCCCATCATCTTGTGTTGTGCTGGAGCCGCACCCTGCTTGTGCGTCCGCGTGTTGTTGATCATGGTTCGATTCAGGCCACAAGTGATTTGCTGCAGGGATTTCCGGCCGTCCCCGTCCCTGTTCAGCTGCTGCCAAGGATTTGCTGTAGGGATTTGCCCCATCTCCCTTGTTGGCATCTAGCCACAACGTCAGCTGCTGCCAACGAATTTGCCCCATCCAAGCTAGCTTGTTGACTTCTGATTCGTGGGATTTGCTCCATTCAGCCCCGTTCAAGCTGCTGCTATTGTTTCGTGGTCAACTTGATTTGGTACGATTTGGCCTGGCCTGATTTGGTCTTCTTAAAAAAAAGGTAGGAAGAGAAGTTGCTGCCATGTTGTCTTCATCTGCGGGATATGTGGTTGTTCCGTGCTGCTCAGTGACATTTGATGGCACCAACTATGCTGAGTTCGTTGGCTTTATGCGCATTCACATGCGCGGCCTCCGTCTGTGGGGTGTTCTCTGTGGCGAGGTCATCTGTCCATCGCGCCATGTTGCTCCTATGGCTCCTATACCACCAGCGCCACCCATTCTTACAGCTGATGCTTCTGATGTTGATAAGGATGTAGCCAAGACTGTTGATGATGATGCAATGATCGCTATGATCGCCGTATCGACTACCGGATGCTCTTGCCACTTATTGTGATGATCTGGCTGCTTATGCTTAGTGGTGTGATGAGGATGCTTGTGCTGTTGTTGTTCTTACTGTCGGTGTTCTCCCCCAGTTTGCCTCTGAGTTTATGATACTTGGCTTTGTTGCCAAGATGTGGACCTCTCTTTGATAGCGATATCAGCCCTCCGTGATTCTCTACTTGTCTATGGTTCATCGTGAGCATGCTCTTCAAGAGGGTGACTCTGTTGATGAGTTTTACATGCAGTTCGCTATCTAGCCACCGACTCTCTCGCTCATCTATCTAGGTTTTGGTCGTGTTGTTAGATCATGCGGTCCGCTTGGAGTTTCAAGATCCATGAGTCCTTATATCGGCTTCGCTTAAGAGTTTGAGCCCGCTTGCTAATCTGCTTGCTCGGGTCGTTCCCTTCGAGGTGCTTGTTGAGCTTAGTGATGAGGAGACTCGCCATGGCTACCGGGTTTGCTTGGAGTTCCCACTATGCTTGCTACTCGAGTTCCTCGCCTGCTTGGATGCTATGCCGACTACTATGAAACCACCGCTACCCACTCGTGGTAGTCACCTCCTTCTCTTGGTGGTGGTGGTCGCCTTTTCCGTGGTGGGTTGCTCTCCTTCTAGTGGTTTGGGCCGCCTCGCTGCTTATGTGGTTATTGTCGAGGTCTAGCCACTCGATCCGATTGTTTCAAGAAACAACGTGATATGGAGGGCCTCTTCGCCTAGCTCCCGTGGTCCTCCACCTACACCAGCCACCGCCTCCCGACCCACCAAGATATTGTGTAGCTAAAGCGCCGCTCGGTTCTTCCTCGTCGGGTATTGCGTGCCTGTGATTGGTTCTCCTAGCGTTGAGCGCCACCATCACCATCTACACGGCCGTACGCCCCATTGGTCTTGGATTCTGGAGCTTATGTCCATATGTCTTATGACTCTTCTGCCTTGTCATCTCTTCGTCCTGTCGATTCTCTTGTTCATGTTCTCACCGTCGATGGCACCTCTCTTCCTGTTGCTAGTTGAGACACTCTTTCCACTCATTGCTTTTCTATCCCTGGAGTTTCTCATGTTCCACGTCTTACCATGAATCTCTTTTCCGCTACTCAACTTACTGATTCTGGTTGTCGTGTCATTCTTGACGATGATTCTTGCTCTATCCAGGATCATCGCACAAAGGTTCTAGTTGGGGCTGGCCCTCGGCGCCATGATTCTCAGGGTCTTTGGGAGCTCGACTGGCTTCGTGTTCCCTCTACTTCCACCATCTCTCGTGCTCTTGTTGCTTCCGCTTCCACATCTTTTCAACAATGGCATCACCGTCTCGGTCATCTATGTGGTTCTCGTTTTTCATCTTTAGTTCACCGAGGTCTTTTGGGGCATGTCTCAGGAGATGTCTCTTTACCGTGTCAGGTTTGTAGACTTGGCAAGCAGACTTAGTTACCTTATCCTACTAGTGAGTCAGTGTCTCATCGCCCCTTTGACTTAATTCATTCTGATGTATGGGGTCATGTTCCTTGCTCAAGGGGGTCATCGCTACTATGTTATTTTTATTGATAACTTTTCTCTCTACACTTGCTTTACTTTATGACTTCTCGCAGCGAGGTTCTCTCTATCTATAAATGTTTTGCTGCCATGGTTCACACCCAGTTCTCCACTCCTATTCATGTTTTCGTGCCGATTCGGCTGGTGAGTACATTTCCAAAATGTTGCGTGGTTTTCTTGCTGAGTAGGGCACTCTTGCTCAATTCTCTTGCACTAGTGCTCATGCCCAGAATGGCGTCGTTGAACACAAATATCGTAAACTTCTTGAGATAGCGCATGCGCTGATGATCCCCACGTCTCTTACGCCCCATTTCTGGGCTGAGGCTGCCTCCACCTCTACATATCTCATCAACATTCAGCCATCGACTTCCTTACAGGGTGGTATTCCTTAGGAGCGTCTTTCTGGCCATTCTCCTGATTTTTCTCTGGTTCAGTTGTTTAGGTGTGTTTTCTATGTTCTTCTTGCTCCTCGCGAATGCACCAAACTCACTGCTCAGTCCATTGAATGTGTTTTTATCAGATACAGTAATGAGCATAAGGGTTATCGGTGTTGGGATCCTCTTGCTCGTCTGATGCGAATTTCTTAGGATGTGACCTTCGATGGGTCTCTTCCTTTCTATCCACGCCCATCTTCCTCAAGTTTCTCTACGGAGGACATATCTTTTCTCGTCCTCCCTAATACACCTCCCCTTGTGCGTCAAGTTCCTACTCCTCTAAGTCCCATTGCTTCTGATTCTATGCCTTCTCCCCCCAACTTCTTCTCCCCCTTTGTCAGCTTCTACCTCGTCTCCTGATTCTCCACCTTCCTCCCCGATATCCACCATGTCTTCACCTTCTCTGGTGTTTCCGCCTCATCCATCTTTTCATTTCTATTTTTCTCGTCGTCCATGAGTTCTCGATGATTCTACTGCTAGGCCATCAACCTCTGATGTGTCATCTTCCTCCTCCCAGCCGACTTATGATCTTCGTGCTCGCCCTCGTCCCCCACCTGATCGCTATTCTCCTGACTGTTTTGGTCTTTTTCTTGTCCTTGAGACGACCTCTTATCGAGATGTTGTTGCGCACCCCGAGTGGCAACTTGCAATGGCCGAGGAGATTGCTGCGCTTGAGCGCACTGGCATGTGGGATTTGGTTTCTCCCCCTCTCCATGTTCGTCCCATCACGTACAAGTGGGTCTATAAGGTTAAGACTCGCACTGATGGTTCTCTTGAGCGCTATAAAGCGCGTCTTGTGGCTCGTGGCTTTCAGCAGGAGCAGGGTCGCGACTATGATGAGACTTTCGCCCCTGTGGCTCACATGACCACTATTCGCACTCTTCTCGGTGTGCCTCTGTTCGCCACTGGTCTATGTCTCATCTTGATGTGCATAATGCTTTTTGAAAGATCACGGATGCCGACTAGAGGGGGTGGATAGGCGGTTAAACTTTTTACGAGATGGGATTAACAATGGTGGAATAAAACTAGCATTTTCTTTTGTTAAGGACAAAGCCTATATATACTAAGGTTCACCTATGTGCACCAACAACTTATGCTAAGAAAGACAAGCAACAATGTGATAGCAAGATAGATTACTTCAAGCACAAAGGCTATCACAAGTAAAGTGCATAAGTAAAGAGCTCGGGTATAGAGATAACCGAGGCACACGGGGACGGCGATATTTTACCGAGTTCCTTCCAACACGGAAGTACATCTCGTTGGAGGGGTGGGCGGTACTAAGACCACCAACGCCACAAGAGACCTCACCCTATTCTCCCGAGCACCCGTGGCACAGCAAGCACGCGGTCCACTATGGGACACTTGAGGGCGGTCACCAAACCGTACAAGATTGGGGCAATCTCCATAACTTAATTGGAGGCTCCCAATAAACGCCACCAAGGACACTAGCTTGAGGATAGCTCCACAACTTAATTGGGGGCCCCAATAACACACCACAAAGTCCACACAATCGTCTAGGGTTCCAAGAACCCATGAGGGACAAGCTTCAATGAATTCACCAACCAAATTCTTTGAGGAGAACACAAACCGATGCACCTAATACAAATGGAAAGAACACCACAAATATGCTCCAATTCTTAACTCTCAATTTCCAGCAAAGCTACTAAAGATATTGGGAGAACAAGACATGAAGAACACAAGGAGAACACAAAATCCTCCAAGATCTAGATCCCAAAGATTCACTCACAAAGACATGAATTGGTTAGGTCAATTTGTAGATCAAGATCTCCTCTCTCTACCTCTCAAATATGAGCAAGAATCATTGGAGGGAGGGAAGGAAATCAAGCTTCAAAGAGAGGGAAAATAATTGTGCAAAGCTTGAGCAAATGGGGAAGAGGGAGCAACCCAAAAAGGAAAAAAAAAGGGAAAGGCTTAAATAGGGTCAATTGGGGCTATTTTCGACAATGGGCTAGTAATGAGACTAGGCCAAGACCACCGTTCCCAACCAAGCCAAACCAGGAAAAGCAAGCAAGCGGCCTGGCGAAAGCAAGGAAAAAGCTAGGAAGGGATCGGGGAAGGATTTGATGCAAGCCAAGATAGCGAGAGCGAGAGGTGCGTAGGGAAGCGGAGGCGTCGTGGCCATGAATGGTCCAAGCGAGGCGGTCGAGCAAGCGAGCGAAAGCCGGGCCGAAGCTAGGTAGGTGGCCTGCACGGCCTAGCCAGAGGTTGGGCTGGGCCGAGTGTCTTGGCCTACCCAAGGCGACGCATGGGAGGATAGGCACGCAGGAGGCCATCATACGCGGTACTACCGCTTGGCCCAAACGAAGCCCTTTTTTAAAAACAAATAAGAGGCAATATTCAAATATGCATAACTTGAGTTAGGAAACTCCGATTGACCCAAAACCAATTTTGTTGGAAAATATTGGATATCACCAAGTGAGAATGTATCAAGTATTATAATGTGAGATACCTCACTTGGTGAGAAACCGGAAAACCACCAAGATCAAAAATGCAATAAGATATATAGGGGAAATCCATTTTTTATGAACTAGAGCTTGTTATGAATATTACCACAAGCTCTAGAACCTCACATGGATAAGATCCAAATAATAACCAAGAAATATGATGGTAAGTATGCAAAGGTTTGAGCTCTCTCCAAAATATATGATCGAGATACTCACTCGAGAGCCCCTCATGATAGTACGGCTATCTATCCTAAACCCGGTTTCCCAACAAACAACATGAGACTGGAAAGAGGGAAAACCTATCAAGATTAAACATTTTCCTTGAGCATTCCACTTGAACTCAATGTAGATGATCTTGTCCTTCTTAATATGGAACCCCTCACTTGATTTATCTTTATCGACCAATGACCACCGAGGATGGAAAGCATTGATGCGGCTCAGTTCACTGTAGAGCTTCATTGGGATACCCCAAGAGGAAGGTGTGAAGAGCACAACAGTAAGTTTTCTCTCAGTTATAAAACCAAGGTTATCGAACCAGTAGGAGGAAGGAAACAACTCTAAGGTGTTGCTAACAACTTGGAACCTGCACAACATAAACTCAAAACTTTGCCCCAACATACAGTGAGGTTGTCAATCTCACCAGTTTGCAGAAAACAAAGGATTAAACGTATAGTGTGGAAGATAATAGTTGCTTGTAGAAAATAAACGGTAATAGTAGATGGTGTATCAATGATAAAGGAATGGACCGAGGTCCATAGTTCACTGGAGGTGTTCTCCTTAAGATAGATAACATGATGGGTGAACAAATTACAACGGGGCAATTGACAGATTGAGAAAGCATAACAATGCATATATTAGACATCATGACTCCTATGAGATTTGATTGGGCATTACAACAATATACATAGACCGTAATCCAACTGCATCTATGACTAATAATCCACCTTCAGGTTATCATCTGAACCCCTTCCAGTATTAAGTTGCAAGCAACGGATAACTGCATTAAGCAATGTGTGTAAAGTAAACAATACAATTGTTCTATGAACAAAAGATTGTTGTTTTCTTCCTAGTAGCAACATCACATCTACAACCTTAGAGATTTCTGTCACTTCCCCAGATTACTAGAGGCATGAACCTACTATCAAGCATAAATACTCCCTCTTGGAGTCACAAGCATCTACTTGGCCAAGATAGCTACTAGCAACAGAGAGCATGCAAGATCACAAATAACACAGACATGATATAATCAATAATAATGAATCTGACATAGTATCTCAATATCCATCGGATCCCCGCAAACACAACATGTATGATTACAAATAGATGATCTTGATCATGAACGAAGCTCACAAGATCTAAACATGAGAGCACAAAGGAGGAGAAACAACCATCTCTATCAGATGGACCCATAGTCCAAGGGTGAACTACTCACGATCATAACAAAGGCATGGATGAAGAAGGCCCGTGGGATGATCTCTCCCCTCCGACAGGGTGCCGGGAAGAGCTTCAGATCTCCCCCGACCTAGGGACGATGGTAGCGGCGGCTACGAACTGTTTCGTGGAGATTTGATCGGGTGCTTAGGGTTTATGCATTGGGGTGACTTTATAGGCGAAGGGCAAGGTCGAGGCGCCCAGGGGCCTGGCAATCGGTGGCGCCACAAGTGCCCTAGGGTGTGGCAACCTGGGTCTCTTCGTGCCCTTCTGACTGTGTTCTCTCCGGTAAAATATTGACTTTGGCTTTTCTATCGTCCAATTCCGAGAATATTTCCTTACTAGCTTTTCTAAAACCATAAACAGCAGAAAACAGGCAAATAGCACTGCGGCATCTTGTTAATAGGTTAGTCCCCAAAAATATATAAAAATACCTCAAAGTATAGACAAAACATAGCAAAGTTGATACTAAACAAGCATAGAGCATCAAAAATAATAGAGCATCCCCAAGCTTAACTCCTGCTCGCCCTCGAGTAGGTAAGTGATTAAAAGAATAATTTTGAGGTGACATGCACCATCACAATCTTGATCAAACCATTTGCAAAGCATTGAAAGCTGGGATCAAAGTATTCTAAACATGAGCATGAAAGATGTAGTTCTAATAATAAGACATAGTAACTATGTTGTAACATGAAAAGGTACAAACAAAAATCATGAATAACAATACACTGAGAGACGTTTGTTTGTTTCACATATAGAAAATATAGCAACAGTGGTATTCAGCCTGTCCTTCATGGAGTAGCAAAACAAAAATGCAAAGGACACCTTCAAAGTTTATAAGGGTGACTAGATACAAATAGTTTAAGAATAAGCAATATCAACATTATGAATCAATCAATAAGTTTTGGGACAATGCACATAAAACTAAGAATGACAACTATGCTCTCTTAATTGGTGCATAAAGATAGAAGATGGAGACTCGACATAAAAGTAAGAAGAAAACCCTTTATAAAGGGAAGCAGGGATTTCAAGTTTCATAAAGAGCTTCCAAAAAATATTGTACTTATTAGCTTTCAGCTCTCATTGCCCCTATCATAAGCATCTTGAAGTGATGAAGATTAAAGTGAAATAAATATGGAGTATATGCTTGACAAATCATAAGTTGGCAATCTCATGTCCTTTGAATACGAGGGTCGTTCCTCATGCTACTCAACTTTAGTTACAAGCAAGTTCTTGTCATTGTAAGTATATGTGTATCATAGAAAACGCCAAGTGGTGGTCAAGGGCTGTCTTGGTCGGGCGGCCCCCAGCCCTGCACTCCAGACCTTAGGCATGTACAAGTAATCCTTCATTTTCTTGTGCCAAGGTTTGGTCTTTTTCCAATTCTTCGACTCTCACTACCAATACAATCCAAAGTTACGAATTTGCCTTGTACTAGTATGCCCTCCAGAATATATAGCAATTAAAATTCCTACGAATCTAGATCTAATCTATTTACCGCGATCATTATGCTCAACATAAAAACATATCTCGAGACCTATCAAAATTCATCGATCTAATTCTCCCTTCCATGGTGTCCAGAACGGCAGCACAGATGCCAGGTGGTGAGTGTTGCCATCGTCCCTCGCTCTAGCGTTGTACGCTCGTCCCATAAGTCTTCGGCCTGCCGCCATAATTGATCGGTTGATCCTATTTTTGCCATGATGCCCCAACTATCAATTTGGAGGCCAATGAAAGGTTGGTCAATCGATAATATTCCATTATTTTATCAATTTATCTTGATATGACCAAACTTCATTTGTGCTTGAATTCAATATTTTTGATTATAAATTAGAAAGAACCATATCTTCTAGAAATACAAACTATGACTCCCGTGCTGCAAAGAGTAGGAACAATAGCTCAGTCCCATATTGAATTCTTTTTCTCAAAAAATGCAAAATATTCACTTGCCTTTTCATTTAGATTAAGTTTGTAATACAGTTCATTTAGATTAAGTTTGTAATATAGTGCATCGAAAGTAAAATTTAGTTTTTTGCTCAAAATATAGGGCCTAGATTTAAGTTTTGCACAGGGGCCCCTAATTTCTGGAGATGGCCCTACCAACGGGGTACCCCTTGCCCCATGATACAGGAGCTATCCCATATCAAAATGACAAGGCAACAGACAGTGAGCATCTCAGCGATCCTTTTATTTACCATGAGCATGGTGCATATTTTTTCTCTTCTCTTTTTTCTATATTTTTTTGAGGATGCTTTATAGATTGCTCACTATGGTGATGCTGCAAGTTTTCACCATGATTAGGCATGGCTTAGGCTAGCCGCCAAGCGTTTCTCTAACACATATATAATACTCCATGAACTCATAAGCTCCCTTTTATTTCACACCGCCGACATTCATAAATAAAAGATCATGATATCAACTGGGTAATATGTACAGGTGTTCAAAGCGTTCCCCAGGACAGCATGGTTCTGCTAATTCCCAACTTATAAGTGCAAGCATATACAACATAGATGACACAATGGTTCAAGCTTATTAGGTGCAAGAAAGTAAAGTGTGCCATCAAGTTTGTCAGAGCTTTAATCACTAATTTTCACATAACAAGTTTAATTTGGAAGATAGATAAAACAAGAATATACTTGGAATGGTGTAACACACCATACATAGGAATTTATAGTGAAATCTTTGGAATAACTTGGTTTCTTGGGAGTTTGATGCATGAGTAGATCTTACTCAATACAAGTGGAGGCTGGCAAAAGACTAAGAGCGACCAACTAAGTGAGCAAGAATGGTCATAATCATGCAGAGCGACAAAACATTATCAATTAAACCATAGAGTGGTATCACAAGTCAAAAACTAAATGATCATAGAGGCTAAGGTGACTAGTTCATAGTCATAATATGGTGTGAACATGCGCCAAGTCAACCCAAACAAAGCATCAAAGGAGAATATCACAATATTATGCTTTTGTATGCTAAAACAATGCATGATTCTTTCAAGACACATTAAGCAATCTCAATTGTTCGAAACAAGTCATGCTACAAAAATAATCACTAAGCATGAGGTCAAAGCAACATCTAGCATGACATGATAAAGTCTAAGCCATAGTCAAAAGAAGCTCCCTTTTGTACCACTATAAGCATGAAACTCTCTACTCTTTTTCAACACCAATCAACTTATTTCAAACAAAAAAGCGAATGCGGGGGTCCAACTAATTTATTCAAGCAAACTAAACAAACGAAAACCAAAAACGAAAACTAATACGCTCCAAGAACAACATAACAGTGCATGAAACAATAAAAACGAAGTGTCTAGAAAGTGACCTGAAATTTTTATTGATAAAGAAGGGGATGGATGTCTTGGGCATCCCCAAGCTTTGACGCTTCTACCTCTTGAATATTTCTTAGGGTGACACGGGGTGGCATACCCAAGCTTGAGCTTTTGTTCATTCTTCATCTCATCACATCATTCTTCCCCTACACTTGAAAATTTCCTTCATATAAAACTTCACATAATCTTCATTAGCAACATTAGTGTATTCAAAATAATAGGCCTTTGGGTTTAGTTTCAACACAAGTAAAACTTTCATTAGAACAAAAGCTACTATATAAATTCCTTTAAAAATCTCAAGTGATCAAGGAGAACTAAAAAAAGAAACCGATTAAGAGGCAAATGCAAATAATGACAATCACAAAAATGTATCAGACAGGTAAAAACAATCCTACTCTTGTAAAGTGTGCATACATGATTTACTCACTTGTAGGCTACAGCAACACAATTCTGGTGTTTGTTTTACCTTGTACCACCTCCAATATTCGTGTGAACACCTTGCCACATAAAATTTTGGCACAAAACTGGGGAACAGATATCATCTGACTGAGTTAGTAGTCCACCGCGTGCTAAAATAGGGTGCTCTCGCCAAGAGACAAAACCTGAACTAGGCTATTTGACAGGTCTGATTCACATAACTCTATGTTTTCCACTGCATGCTGTGTTGCTGCAATATTCTTCAGAAGAGATATTTGGTGTTGACTGAATGGAGACACGGTAGTGATGGTGATATTTTTCTTCTGCTTCTAAGCATCCAGGCTCCTTTTCTCCTTTGATGTTTGTCCATGCACGCTTTTGTGTCTCTTTTCTAAATGAGATTCGTTTTCTTCCATCCAGGCGTGCTCTCTCTCCCTCCAAGGTTTGACCCTAAACTACATACTGTCACCCTGAACAATTTGATGGAATCTAGATTTACTTATGGAGCTATCGTATGAACAATGGGCTTGTTTATTTATGCAGATTGTTTTAATGGGTCAGTTGAACCCACTTTGCATGCACATGTCCATGCCAAAAGATCATGTTTGGTACAGTGACGAGAAGCACACACAACGACTAACCCATCTAAAAGTGTAGTTTGCACTCTCATTTTCTAGAGAATGTATTACTTGTTCCATTTTTTCCGAATGAAGGGTATAAACCCAAGCTTCCATTATTTGTTCCATTTACCATAGCTAGCTACTTGTTGATAGGACCCAAGGGGCCTACGTGGCAAGATTATCACACATTGACCAAAGAAGGGACGGGGAGGAACCACCGCCCACTAGCCGCGGCTTTTTTAGAGGCTATAAATGCTATAGCGCAGCTATAGCGGGCTATTTCATTTTAGCGTATTTTTAAAAATTAAGCAAATTTCAGTTAAATCTTTTTAAAAGATGGTAAAAACTATGACTCAACCAAGATTCAAGCTACAAGTCATGCAACTATTGAATACAAATAAGTATTAAACCAATTAACTCACAAGTTGTATTGAATCATATTTAAAAAAGGGGGGAAAAAGAAAACTTCAAAGAGCATAAGTTTAGCGGCTAAATTGAAGGCTAATTTAAAGCTAAACCGGGCTATAGCTGGCTATTAGAGGCTATTTCCCATTTAGGCTACGAAGGGCATAGCTGTAGCATGAGACTTCTCAAAAGGCTAGCCAAGCTATAGCCGGCTATTTAAAACTTTGATCATACCCACCAATGCTGTGACTGGATCTGATGCAATCCTCGTTGCCCATAGTTTTGGCGGCGCAGTAGCCATCGATCTTGAGCAGCTTCACCAAGCGCACAACGTTGGTGATGTTCTTGCCGACAGTTTCCATGGGGAATGGTGGATAAAAAGTCGTCTTCGGTTGGGATCAAGGTTTCTGTGTGGGAACGGTCCTGGATTAGTGCATCTGATACAGGGTTACATGATTCAGACTTTCAGAGCGCCGTTGCGAGCAAGCGACCAAGCAGGCGAAGGATACTCACCCCGCCACCGGAGAAAAGGTTCCGCTCGATAGGGGCGCACTTTCTGGGCGCAGCCTTCCTCGCGAGTACCTGGCGCCGGCGGAGGAGACGACGGGGATCACAGCTAGCCTCCCATCGTCCACCAAGCGGATGCAAACAGATCGGTTCTTTGGTGGCCGGATTTGGGTCCCTGCGAACCGGAACTGCCGTGTATAGTGGACAGCGGTGGCGAAGGAGGGGCCCGGGGCGGGGAGAACGGCGCCGCCGCAGGGAAAGGGGGCCGTGGGAGGTGGAGAGGGTGTGGTTGTGCGGAGGTGGAGGTGGAGGCGGCGCGGTGAGAGATGGGAAGGTGGTGGCGACGAGAGCGAAGAGTACTCGCCCGGCAAGATGAACACTAGCTGCGGCGGCGACTGGTGTTGACGGCCGGAGACTCGAGTGGGAGCCGTGAGGAGTGAAAGAAAAGATTAGGGTGGGGCCCCTTGGAAAGCGAAAGTACGGACGGAAAGCGAAATTCGACACTGAGAACTCCACTTTTCTTTGAATTTAACTCCACAACATACCTCTTTTTTTTCTCTTCTAGTCTATATCCATAAGAACAGAAGATAAAACCGTATGAAATGAAAACCACACTATTGAAAGGTCATGGTGTGTCAAATTTGAGAAAGAAAAAGACAATAAACCGGTTAAAAATCATTCGAATGATGCACGGTGAGACCGATTGGGATGGCAGATCGAGAAGAATAAAATAACCATGCTTATGGTGAGCTTCTTCCTAAGTGTTGTCACACTCAATTTTTGTCGAAGATTTTTTCTAGCGAAGCAAATTAGATTTTAGAGCTTTGTAGTGTGATACATACTAGTTGTGAACCAAATAATACCACCTTGAATGCTAACTACTTATTGCTTCTTGTAATAGTGATTTTTGAAGAATGATTTTGTTACTCTGTGTAATACTAACAAAAGTAAATGTGCTTACATGGCATGGCATACAGAGGGTTGAAGGGAAGATGTTTTTTGACAAACCTGCACATGCATCCGATATATAGTACATGAGCCTTCCTGAATATCGTTGGCTTTCAATGAATCTAGAGCAGTCAAGGTTTGCCCACATGGAACCGATCACGAAGACACCAAACCTGCACAGGCATCCGAGGACACATACACATGCTAAAACATAGAAGGCAATTCACCATCCACAATTCCCAGCTCCCTTGGATCTAGACGGAATATATTACTGTTACATTTTCGCAGATAATATATTTTTGGTAAGTGATCCACAAATAGTTACAAATCGCAGTAACCAGGGTCATGTGGAAAGCATTCAAAGGTGGGTGCTGGCTCTTAGCCTATATATATAGCATAAAGAAGAGATCAATATCTAGCACCTAAAATTGCTATATCAATAAAAGTTTTTCATTTCCAAAACAAACAAAAACATTATTAGATGGAAGTTGCTGAATGCTATTCTCAAATGTGGTGACAATGTGCCCACAAAAACTCCCAAAATACAGAGTGAAACACATCACCATTGTGGCTACAGCTGAGACAATCATGTCTACACACCCTCAGGTATGACATTGCCAATGATTGCCATTGACAAGCACAAATTCACAATATACCATTTAGCACAAAATTACATCAAAGTGAAGAAGAGATACTAGCAAATATATTGAATTGCATGCATTAGCCAACGCAACCAACGGTCCGAACTGATGGAAAGGGCTAGGCAATATATTTCAACACTCACCCTACGTCTTTTGCCCTTTGGTCTATTGTGACGTATGTTTTGGGGAGCCACAATATTTGTTTTTAATTCTAGCATTGGTCAAGATTTGATCCTAGGACCTCCTACTCTGATACCATATTGAATTGCATGCACTAGCCAACGCAACCAACAGTCCGAACTGATGGAAAGGGCTAGGCAATATATTTCAACACTCACCCTATGTCTTTTGCCCTTTGGTCTATTGTGACGTATGTTTTGGGGAGCCACAATATTTGTTTTTAATTCTAGCATTGGTCAAGATTTGATCCTAAGACCTCCTACTCTGATACCATATTGAATTGCATGCACTAGCCAACGCAACCAACAGTCCGAACTGATGGAAAGGGCTGGGCAATATATTTTAACAAAATAGTTGCCCACAACATATACATATGTACATAAATTCTCCTTAAACGCAATGTCGTCACGACTTCAAGAAGATAAGCCCACCCCATCGAGTCAAAGGCTATGGAGATGTCGAGTTTAAGGAAGAGACTCAGGGTCTTGAAATAATGGAGTTCCTTTATTAGATTTTGCACATGCAGAAAGTTGTCGTGGATGCTTCTTTTCTAACGAATGCACTCTGGCATTTGGAGATGATTTCAGAAAAAATGGGTACAAGCCGATTTGCGAGGAGATTAGAGAAAATCTTCGACGGGTTGTGGATGAGGCTAATTGGCCTAAAGTCTCCCAAAGTCCATGCCTCCATTTTCTTCGAGATAAGAACAATGGTTGAATTGATAAGATTTAGGCAGCCACCCCTCCTATTAGCAATGTCAGAAATTGCCAGAATATTGTCTTCTTTAATGATGTCCCAACAGCTCTTGAAAAAAGCTCCAATTAATCCGTTAGGGCCCGGAGCTTTTACTGAGGGAAGAGAGAAGACCATCGCCTTTATTTCATGCTCCTCAAAAGGGGAATCCAGATCCAATAGGTCACGCGGCTCGTACCCAAGGGCCGTCCAGTCGAGGCTTAGCTGTCTAGATGTTTTCTTTCCAAGGATGCTCTTGAACTGTTGGAGAAGCGCCTCCTCTTTGTCCTCTTTTGTGATGGCCATGCCCGGAGCCATGGAGAGTGCCCGAATGTGAATCTTTCTTCTCCGTCCATTGGCTCGGGCGTGGAAAATCTTTGTGTTAGCATCTCCGAGCCGAATCCAAGTTGGGCGGAAGCGTTGCCAAAGCTTTACTTTTTGGATGACAAGGAGGCCCAAATAGGAGGATTTTAGTTGACGTCGGAGCTCTCTTTCCTCGATCGAAAGAAGACGGGACTCTTCGGCGGTGTCCAAGCGCCAAATGATTTATTTAGCAGTGGCTGTCTGAAATCTTTAAATTCCCAACGCTTTGTCCCTGCCACTTCTTGAGCGTTTTAGCCGTACGGGGGAGCTTGACGTGAACGCGCCGAATGGGATCTATAGCTTGGATGGTCCTATTCCAAGCCTCCATAACAGCTTCTTTAAAACCATGCATGCGAAGCCAAAATTCTTCGAATTTGAAATATCGCTTTTCGAGGGAATTGGTCGAGCCTTGTAGAAACATGGAGCATGGTTAGAACAGGCCAAAGTGATAGCTTGCGGGTGGCATCCGGGAAGAGAACATCCCAGTCATCACAGAAGAAAACGTGATCAATCTTAGTGAGTACATGGTCTTCCTGAGCATTCAACCAAGTGAATCGGCGTCCGTCCATCTACATATCTTTAAGTGCGAGGAAGTTTCTAGCCTCACGGAACTTCCCAATAAGGCGTATATTTATGTTTAGGTTGTTATTGTCGGAAGCCTTCGTGATGAGATTGAGATCTCGTAGGAGCCACTGATCACGCACAACAGGCTTTAGGGCGCGGAGTTCCTCAATAAATTCTAATTTCTCTTGCTCACTATGCGTACCGTAGACACAAGTGATGGTCCAAGAAGTACCTTCATCCAGTATGGTTATTGTGGTTGAGAGAGTGTGGTTCGTGCTGTGAACATCCGAGATGGAGAAGAAGGCGGAAGAAACAACAATAATCATCCCTCCCCTCGTGCTGATGGATGGAAGAAAGGCGTAGTGGTCGAAGAAGGCATGTCCAAGCGTACCGAAGATAGTGGCATCCGATAAGAGCAATGGAATTAGTGTGTAGGGTTTAGGGCAAAATAAAAATAAAAGACATGGTTGCCATCGGCACGAGGGGAGGGATGCCCTTCATGCGAATTTTGCCCTAAACCCTAAACCCAAAGATGATTTTTGATTGGTATATTCTCTTCATAAAAAAATTCGCACTAAGGGAAAATGCCTATGATCTGGATTTGTCAAATAAAGACGCTAGTGATTTTTATTTTTAGAAAGCAGGTCTTTTATTGATTATAAACATGAGTATCAAGCTGACCCGATCACAGAGGTGTTAAAGTATCAGGCATCTGCATCGATGTAGTACGCATATAACCAGAAAAACATGCTCCCTCCGTCACATAACAGATGTCTTAGGTTTTTCAAATTTTGGATAAATCTATATATACTAAATAGTGTCTAGATTTATCTAAATTTTAACAAATTTGAGACATCTATTTTAAAACGGAGGAAGTATAACCAAAATTAAAAAAAATCACGGGAACAAACCCTGTAAAAACATAATTTTTTGTTGAAAGTACTAAGAAGCTATGTCGTCATGCAGGGAAATCGCTATATGAGGCATGATTTCACGTCCTGGTTCGACGGTACTGCCTGGCTGGCGGCCAATTCCTTCCTGACTAATACATGTGTCGTCCTTTTGGGGAAGTTCTGCACCTGTTGGACACTGCGTCACTGCTTCCACACTTTGTGATGGACCATTCACCTGATGAATACTGCACGTGTTGCCAATTAAACATGACACTTGATTAGGCCATATTTAATATATTTTTCATAAACCTAAAACATCTTATATTTTGAAACGAAGAGAGTAGTAGCTAATACTCCTGCGTTTTATGAACACGTAAACGACGATATGGTCAAAAATCTCACATAGTAGTATTAGGCTCTGACGACGGAGGATTCATCGGCTGTATCAGGAGATGGCCATGGATGACAAGCATGAGGCCGCAGTAGGAGCTGATGCGGCTCTGCGTGTCGCGGAACTGGGCCACCATGCTCCGGCCGGTCCGGACGCGGCACCACAGCGTGCTCCCGTTGTACCACTCCACGAGGCTGTCGGCGTCGCGGAGAGCCTTGTTAACCAGCTCCGCCATCTTGGTCCGTTGCTGCATCACGACCACGCATCTATTCATCATTCTCAATCGGTTTTTATTTAGCGACCGCCTCTAAGAAACTATAAGGCGGTTCAAAACAATAACCGGTTCGAAAAGTAACCCTACGGCAGGCGGCTACTATAGAAAATCGGCTCAGCCAAGGACCTTAAAGGGCAACAAAACCTATCGTTTCTAATAATAAGGAAAAAGAGACGGCCGTTATTAGAAGTCACCTCTAAGGGTTAGCAAGACCGAATGGACAGTCCCGAGGAATGGACCTCAGACGGGTAACAGAAAGAACCGTCTCTAACAGTGGTCACGGAGGCGATTAGAATTTTGAACCACCTCCTAGATAAAGAGGAGGGAAAACATAATTGGCAGACCTAACGGGTAGTTCCAGCAAGAGTGCGTACGGAACTCACCACGGGTTCTTCCTCTTCTATACTCTTCTTTCTGGATTTACTTTAATCATTCTTCGATTGTTCATACATAGAATTAGAGTGTGCGTCTCCACATTGACGGTGAGGTTTTCTTGCTCTCATTTTTTCCACTTCGTCTACTGTATAACGAGGATTTTCTTTTGCTGTTCGTTCTCAATTTGTTCTTCAATCTTTCATCTTTCAGTGCGTAGAAGCAAGCTAGGGTACGTAGCGATGAACATTTGTCGTGTCTGCACCCAACCAATGCAGAATTGTGGCCGTTCAAACAGGAGTGCAGGGTCCCTCAACATCATCATGAACCATCCAAACTTTCGGGATGTTGTTGTGACTAATTTTAGCCTCAATTATCAAACTACTAATGTTAATCCTCAATCAGCAAAGTAGTAATGTTAATCCTCAACCAGCAAAGTACTAATATTAATCCTCAATCAGCAAAGTACTCTTTGTTTTAGTTTTCTTAAGATCTTAGGAGTAGTGGAAAATTATTGTAACATGTGTTAAAAAGATAATTTCAATAATGTTCCAGTGCTCTCGCACGAATTTTGAGATTTTTTTATTTGAGCGAGTTAGCATCAATGGGCATTTCTGTTTTAGTTTTCTTAAGATTTTAGGAGCAATTCAAAATTATTGTAACATGTGTTAAAAAGAAATTTAAATATTGTTCTGATGCTATGGTAGGAATTTGAGATTTTTGTTTTAGCAAGTTAGTAATATCAATGGGCATTTCTATTTTAGTTTCCTTAAGATTTTAGGAGTAGTTGCAAATTATTGTAACATCTCTTAAAAAGATAATTAAAATATTGTTATGGTGCTCTGGTTTTTAAAGCAAGTTAGATATATCAATGGGCATTCTGTTTTTTAAATAGATTGAACTACTTTCTTAGTTAGTAGTACATCTTCTTAGTGTTATATATGCATCAACATCATCTATTTATTTGGTTTTTATTCTCGGGATATTTCTTGTCACTTCAATGAAAGACTCAACGACTTTGCTGATAAGTGGTTACCTGTTGTGGTTGTAGAGCATAGGTTTGAAAATTTTCTAGTAAAAAGGGAAGCATCCACATAGATAGAAGGACCATTGTGTACTTCCTTCCTGAGGTCACACAATGTTGCTCTCCATGATATTGTGACCTTTAGCTTAATCTCAGAAGTTGTTGAGGAAGGAGCCGATGAAGATGAGGAAGGAGCTAAGGCAGATGTACATGACCCTGCGCAACAAGATTATGTTTAGGATCAAAGTATATGACCGTAATGGTGGCATCAAGGAATTACATAATATCTTTGGTATGTGTTTTTCCATCAAATGTGTGTATTGATTGCCATCTCTAGAATTTCTTGTAATATATAGTAATAGAATTTTACAGGAATTAGGGTGCCAAATATGGATTCCTACATTAGAGATGTTTTTGTACATGAGTGTTTTTAAAGATATGCATCTCATTGTTGTGCTAGACATGTATGCCATAACTTTTAAGATGATGAAGAAAGTAAGCAGGTAGAAATTCCTTAATGATGATGAATTTTTCCATCTGTTTGAACTGAAATACCTTGTTACAAGGCTCACTAAAATTGATCTAGCTAACAAATGCTTAGTTAATCTAGCTCAACCATTTTCTCAGAGTTACCTCTGTGGTTACTAATGCGTTTTAATTAATTTTTCCATTTCAATTTATGTCATCAAGCTTTGCGCGTGGTTACAGAATCCCAAGCAATGGCACATCTCTATTTTTTGAGCTATGGCATGTTTGAACCAATTCCTGGGGTGTACACTATCATTCATCATCATAACATCAACCTGATAGTGTTCCAGGAATGGTTGAAACATCTTCTGTCACATGAACCAACTTCACTTGTTGCTGTGAGCGTGGAAATAAGGGAAAAACTGCATTGTTTTGTTCGTGACAAAAATCCGCTGAACCTTCCAAGACCAAGTGTTATGAAGAAGAATGCTTCTTTTGTCTCTATTAGCTAGATCTAACTTAGATCATGCATGTTAAATGTTGTGAAGAACTATGTTTGGAATATCCAGTATGTTGTGAAGAACTATGTTTGTAATATACTTTGAATCTATGCCATGTAAATTACTGGTGTAATATTTAGTATGTTGATCTTCACAAGTTTTGCGCGCATGTGTGCATTCTAGGGTACCTCATTTAAACATAGGAGTTAATTTAACACTGTCAGGCATATACAATCTCCTTTCTTTACCTTTTCGTCTTGAAAAATTCACAAATTTTAGGATTACCAAAATGTAGGTAATGTGATTTTTTATAATATTATAATTTTTTTTGCTATTTCTTATGAATTAAATGAGTATTTGGATATTTAGCAGATTTAGTTAATATTTGAACTAAGCATACCTGAAAAAAGCAGTAAATGGATGCAAAAATTCATATTTGACTAACCAAATATTATCACATCGTCAATTTACATTTAAAAATGAATAGAATGCTTAATCAAGTTTGGACCTACATATAAGGCAACTATATGGTCGCTCTATATTATATTTTTATAATATATACAAAATGACCAAAAATATAAAACTTGACATGTGTGCATTCTAGGGTATCTAAATTGAAAGGGCATGTATGCCCCCACGTGCGATTTTGGTAATTAATGATAATATCTAGAGACTAATGTTTGAATTGAGTTTCACTTCTATGAATTATCCATTGGCATCGCTTGGACGATGTGTTTGTTTCAAGGTATACCAAATGAAGAAGAAGATCAAGAGTGTATTGAAGAAGAATATGGAGTTCCTCATGTGCATCTTCAAGACATCATCCTTATGGGGATATAAGAAATGAGGTGCAAGCTCAAGATGCACCATCTCTAAAAGATCTCATGCTTGCTTGCCATCCTCGGTGATCATGGATTGATGAAGACAAGTTCTCGGAAGAGGTATCCCTTGGTGTATGTGGGAGCAATTCACAAGTATTCTTCTATTGGAGATATGCCCAAGAGGCAATAATAAAGTGGTTATTATCATATCTTCATACTTATGATAAATGTTTACATACCATGCTATAATTGTATTAACAGGAAACATTAATACTTGTGTGATTTGTAAACATAAAAGAGTCCCAAGTAAAGCCTCTTGTTAAACTAGCTTGTTGGTTAATATATGATCATGGTTTCCTGATCATGAACATAGGGATGTTATTAACAACAGGGTCATATCATTGGGAGAATGATATGATGGACATACTCCTATAGTTAAAGCGTAGCATAAAGATCAAGTCATTTAATATAGTTCATTTGCTATAAGCTTTCTGATACATAGTAACCTAATTCCTTCGACCATGAGATCATGCATATCACCTTCACCGGAAGGATGCTTTGATGACATCAAACACCACACCGTAACTGGGTGGCTATAAAGGTGGCATTGAGTGTTCGGAAAGTGTCGGTTGAGACACATGGATCAAGAGGGATTTGTCCATCCATATGACGGATACATATACTGGGCCCTCTCGGTGGAATGTCATCCAATTAGCTTGCAAGCATATTGTTTGGATCACAAGGGATCACATATCACAGGAACGAGAAAAGAGTACTTATCAGTAACGAGGTTGAACTAGGTATGCAGAGATACCGACGATCATAACCTCGGATAAGTAAACTATCGTGAGACAAAGGGAAATTGGTATCGTATGTAAGTGGTTCATTCGATCGCAAAGTAATCGTAGAAATATGTGGGAGCCATATGAATTTCCAGATTCCTCTATTGGTTATTGTTCAGAGAAGTGTCTCGATCATGTTCGCATAATTCACGAACCGTAGGGAGACACACTTAAGGATTCGATGTTGTTGAGTAGTTATGGAATGATGAGTAAGAGACCGAATGTTGTTCAGAGTCTCGGATGGGATCCGGGATATCACGAGTAGATCCGGAATGGTCCGGAGAATAAGATTCATATAAGGAAAGTCCTGTTTCGGAGTTGGGGAATGGTTCCGGTGTTTTCATCGGGAATGTTCTAGAAGGTTCCGGAATGTCCCAAGACTGAAGGGGAAGGGTACATGGATGTGTCATACCAAGTTGGAATGATTGCATCATGTACTAGGTGTCATCGCTGAACAAAATAAAGGGTTTAATCAAATCCTAGTTTGAAAATTCAAACGCCAATTTGAAAAGTCAAACGGCTATTTTGGAAAGTGGAGAAGAAGTGGGAAACCGAGTTGGGGAGGAGTTCCTCCTCCACCGCCGGCCCACTAGGGATCCGAGTTGGGGAGGGACTCCTCCCTTGGCCGGGCGCCTCCACCTATACAAGGAGGGCAGGGCTCCTCCTAGACACACAAGTTGCCTCCTCTAAACCTAAACCCTAGCCACACCTTAGGATTTCTTCCAAGCGAGTTAGAGCTTCTAATTGCCCTAGCTGGTTTAGCCCCTTCTAATTGGTGTGTCTAAACCCTAGATCACCAAGGCTCTCTCATAGTCCACCATACTGCCTCCGCTTAAGGCGAAGCCTGCGAGATCTCCCTCTACTTTCGGTACCACGTCAGTCGTCTTTGAATCGCGAGGAGAGTGCTACAACCTCCGCTGCCTTTGGAACAAGGAGAGGAAGGTCTTCACGAAAATTTAACGGTGACCGATCATGAAGCCACGCTTAACGCATGGCCGAAGGATCGTCTACGCGATCTTGAGATCGGCAAGTGTACGACTACATCACCCACGAGAATCTGCTCTCATTAACCGCTTTGGAATCTTCGAGGGTGAGTTCCTCTATCGACTCGTTGCTACAATCTAGTAGATAGATCTTGGCTTGTTTGTGTGCATGCGGTAGAAATTTTTTGTTTTCCATGCTACGAACCCCTACAGTGGTATCAGAGCCGTGTCTATATGTAGATCTATTGCACAAATAGAACACAATGGTCATTGTGGGCGTTGATGCTTTTGTTGTCGTTGCTTCTTGTGTACTTTGCATCTTGCGGGATGGTGGGATGAAGCGGCCCGGGCTAACCTTACATGACATCAGTCATGAGACTTGCTCCACGCTTGACATGCAACTTGTATTGCATAAGTGGCTTTGCGGGTGCCTGTTTCTCCCAACATAGTTAAGATTCAATTTACAACGGATGATTGACAATACTTGTATCAATGTTGTGGTTCTTGTTCGTAAGTTAGAACGACACTTATTGAAATCCCCAAACCACGTAAAACATGCAAAGAAAATTAGAGGCGTCTAACTTTGTTTTGCAGGGGTGTGCTGTGATGTGATATGGCCATGATTGTGATTATATATGATGTATGCAATGTTACTTATTGTAAGTTGGCAACCGGCAGGAGCCATATGGTTGTCTTTAAATTCTGTTAAGACCCGCTTGTCTGTTCAAAGTAGTTGTAATAGTTGAAGCTGGTGGACGACAACCATGGAGCGGCGTCATTGACCTTGATGCAATGCTGGTGATGATGGAGATCATGTTCGTGCTTGAAGATGGAGATCGGAAGCACAATAAGAAAGGCCATATCATATCACATATTATGAATTGCATGTGATGTTAATCCTTTTATGCATCTTGTATTGCTTAGTTCACGACGGTAGCATTATAAGATGATCCCTCAAGCACACAATTTCAAGTTTTAAAGTGTTCATCCTTAGTAAGCACCGTTGCTAAAGCTCGTTGTTTCGAAGCACCACGTGATGATCGGGTGTGTTAGATTCTGCGAGTGTATACAACGTGAGCAAGCCAGATTTGCTCATGCGGAAGCTAAGGTTGATCTTGACGAGCCTAGCATGTACAGACATGGTCTCGGAACACGGATCACCGAAAGGTAAAGCATGAGTCATATAGTGGATATGATGAACATGTTGATTGTTCGCCATTGAAGCTACATCAACTCTCGTGATGATCGGTTTTGATTTGGTGGATTTGGTTTGTGTGATCACTAAAACAATGTGAGGGATATTGTTTTGAGTGGGAGTTCAACGACAATATGATTAAAAGTTGAACACTATTTATCATAAATTAAATCAAAGTGATTTTGCATAGTTGTTGTAGTCATTGGCATCCGTTTACCACCTTACGCTTAGTTATAATTGAGATGATAGAACTATAGAATTCTGGTTAGTTACTTTACGAACTGGTATCGTATTGTTTTTGAAGTGTTAATCTAAAGTTTAAAAGTCCTATTGCAAACTTTCAGTAAGTTCCGGTTACTCCATGAAGTTTAATAATTGGTATTAAAACAAGAGTGACAATTCCAAGAGTTAGTGTATGAGTATCATGTTTGTTTCCATGATTCTTGATATTCAAAAGGATTGTCTTAATATCAAGGTTATCTAGGATCTGAAAGAGTTGTTTCAGAAACCATGATGTGTGGAAGATATTGTGATATCTGAAACGAAGTTTTGGTTGCAACATGATAGAGTATAATATGGCAAAAGTCATGTTCTCATATTTGATGAGAATTTGCAAAAGGTTGGAGACACTAGTTGTCCTAATCCTCCAAAAGGTTTTGGAGAGCAACATTATACTCGCGATTCACCGTTACAAGCTAAGTGAATATTTAATGTAGGTAAACTGTTTACTACACCAAGAGATTACTAAAGAAAGGAATTTGAAAGGACACCAAACATTTGATAATGGTGATCTACTTCAAAGTGCAAGTCCAAAGACATTGGTATTTAACTATACACGCTTTGGACTATGTGTCATATGTATGACTCCACTATTGATGTTGATAGATTCTTTCAAATGTAAAAGGAAATAATCTTGAAAGAGAATCTCATAAATATATGGCAGAAAAGAAAAAGACTAGAATTGTTCAGTTTAAGTATATAGATGATATACATGTTATGGCTATATTCTTTGCTTATTAAACAATGTGGTTCTTAAGTATTTGATACTGAATTTGTTGGTGTGAATCCTCATACAAAACAACACAATTTATGAACTACAATGGCCTAAGTAACTAGCAAATGAATATGTGATAATGTTCATCGAGAACAAATAAAGGGTTATTGTGTTGCTCGTTAAACATCAAAGCTTGCCTTCGATATTTGTTTTATCAGGTATTATGAGAACAAAAGGGTTGTCCAAATAATTGCCGTAATCTATAAAAGATGGATGATTCACAAATCTCGTTGGAGAAATCACATCCATAAAACTAGTGCTAAAAAAATGTCGAAAGACAAATTGATTGAAAGATCACTTAGGAAGTGACATCGCCGTTTAAATTATATTGGAAAGAAAACATGAAGAAACTCCATGTGGATGGAATTTTGGAGTCTTTTGATTTTTGATCACATGACGCCAGAAACTTTCCTAGAGATAATTAAAACTTCGTTCATAGGCCAAAAAGGAACGAATGACTAGCTTATTGGAACTTGTACATATTGTTGTACGAAGTCCATTATGTGTAGTCAAGAGCGAAGGATTTCAACTTCATATGCTTTCTCCGAAAAATTTAAGTGAATATATGAATATTTACTTAATAAGGATGAAGTATGAAACATTTGAAAAGTTCAAAGACTTTCAAGATGAAGTGCAAAATCATTTGTAACAAGAATATAAATAGTTTATGATAAGATCATAAAGGAAGATATTTGAGTTACAAGTTTAGCATAATACCTAAGATTTAAGGAATCGTTCCGTGAATTTACATGTCCCGAAACACCATAAGAGTATGGAGCGTTCGAGATATGTAATTAAACCTTGTTTGACATGGTAAGATCGAAGGTGTAAATCATAAAACTGCCATTATATTTTAAAGATTAAAAGCTATAGAGACTACCGTTTTTCCACTGAAAAGAGCTTCATCATAATCCGTTGAAATGACACCATATAAAGTTATGGTTTGGGATAAAACCCAGGTAGTCCTTTCTTAAACATTGGTATGCTATGCATAAGAAAGATGTTTGCAACCAAAGTCGGATGAACCTGTCTTTGTATGTTATTTCGAATAACTGTTCCTCCATAACATCGGAGACAAAAGTGTTTGTCACTTAGAACGTCAAGTTTCTTTGAGAAGGAATTTTTCGTGAAAAGATAAGTGGGAGGACAATAGAACTTTGATAAGGTTAAAGGAACCTTAGCTATATGTGCAAAGTTGCGCAGCGCCGAAAAGTGTTCCGGAGGCAGCAACAATGCTCATGGCTCACGTGCCTCAAAGGTTGTGGTTACGAAGGTCAAAGTTTCTATTCAAAGTAGTAGGTCGGGTAAACAATCAAATACCAAGATTTGAGAGTTAAATCATTATTTGGCAATAATGATCTGACTACATACAAAGAAGCGATGATGGGCCCTGACTCCGTCAAATGGCTTGAAGCCATAAAATCCGTGATAGTTCCATATACGAGAGATCAAGCTTTGAACTTGAAAGACCCTCTGAAAAGGTACAAGACCTTACAGTCGTATTTGGATCTATAAAAGAAATAAGACATGGATGTTTCACATCTATGAAATAGTCGACATGTTGGGAAAGTATTCACAACAATGTTCAAAGGTTGTATATGACAAGATTTGATCTTTCATAGCGATATTTAGTCTAGACGGATTAATGTAGCAACCACTACATTTAATTTTGTTATATGGTAGTTGAATAAACAAAACAAGTTCTTCTAATAGAATTGTTACCTAGGACGTGTGCATGACACGGTCCATAGGGTTTTGTTAATTCAAAGGATGCTAAACGCATATGCAAACTTCAATGGTTGAAGTAAGCATCGCGGAGTTGGAATCTTCACAATGATGAAATTGTTAAAAGAGTTTAAATTCATCAGAGACAATGAAGATGCTTGTGTTTGCAAGAAATTAAGTGAGAGCGCTAAGACATATTTCTAATACATTATGTGGAAGACATATTGTTGATTGGAAATGATGTATCTTTTATTAACACATATTAAGAATTTCATCTCGATGAAAGGCTTAGGCAAAACCCAAATATTTGGCATCAATAGACGCTAATATGGTTGTGCCAAAAGTACATAGATGATATATTGAATGAGCTCAACATAGAAACTACAAGAAAGGTTCTTGTTGCACATAAAGGATTGAATGAGTTCAATATTGATGATATATTCAAGTGTATTGACACTTGGTAAGTGAAACAAAGATTCAAGTATAGATTGATACTTGATGTATGAGATCACAAAGAGTATTTATATCAATCATACTGTGATATGTACAAATCCAGATATGTCCTATGCTCTAAATGTTATGAGCATATACCAGAATGATTCATAAGATGATCATTGGACAATAGTAAGGATATTCTTATGATCTTTTGGAAGAACTAAGAGTATATTATTTGTAGTAGTGACAAATAGATGTATAGTTCATTGTAAAATTACTACATTGATACTAGTTTTGTCACAAAGTACAAATTGAGTTTATCTCAATCTAAACTAAGGGTGGCACAATATAATGGAAAGTAAGTTCCATAATGGATTTGGATGAGTTCCAAAATTAAGACATTGTGACAGATACTACAACAAAAGGCTAAGTATATGACTGCTATAATAGCAGGTAAAGAGGGCATTTGTGTCAAGTAGTTTGTTATCAAACTAGGTATAGTTCACAATGGATAATACTATGAAGATACATTATGCGACAATATTATCAACATGTTTTAACCCCAAAGAACTAAATGTCTCACCAAAGGACCAAAATTATACAAAGCCATCTCATTAGAGAATGAGTGATGCGAGACGCAAAGACATGCAATTACACACGGACTGGAAGTGTCGATCCGTAGATCGATTGACCACTAGCAATCGTGTACATACAACACCGTTAAGCCATAGGTGTTGAATACACAAAGGTTTGAAACTAGATTATTGACTCTAGTGCAAGTGGGAGACTGTTGGAGATATGCCCAAGAGGCAATAATAAAGTGGTTATTATCATATCTTCATACTTATGATAAATGTTTACATACCATGCTATAATTGTATTAACAGGAAACATTAATACTTGTGTGATTTGTAAACATAAAAGAGTCCCAAGTAAAGCCTCTTGTTAAACTAGCTTGTTGGTTAATATATGATCATGGTTTCCTGATCATGAACATAGGGATGTTATTAACAACAGGGTCATATCATTGGGAGAATGATATGATGGACATACTCCTATAGTTAAAGCGTAGCATAAAGATCAAGTCATTTAATATAGTTCATTTGCTATAAGCTTTCTGATACATAGTAACCTAATTCCTTCGACCATGAGATCATCCATATCACCTTCACCGGAAGGATGCTTTGATGACATCAAACACCACACCGTGAATCGGGTGGCTATAAAGGTGGCATTGAGTGTTCGGAAAGTGTCGGTTGAGACACATGGATCAAGAGGGATTTGTCCATCCATATGACGATAGATATACTCGGCCCTCTCGGTGGAATGTCATCCAATTAGCTTGCAAGCATGTGACCGGCTCACAAGGGATCACATACCACGGTAACGAGAAAAGAGTACTTATCGTAACGAGGTTGAACTAGGTATGCAGAGATACCGACGATCATAACCTCGGATAAGTAAACTATCGTGAGACAAAGGGAAATTGGTATCGTATGTAAATGGTTCATTCGATCGCAAAGTAATCGTAGAAATATGTGGAGCCATATGAATTTCCAGATTCCTCTATTGGTTATTGTTCAGAGAAGTGTCTCGATCATGTCCGCATAATTCACGAACCGTAGGGAGACACACTTAAGGATTCGATGTTGTTGAGTAGTTATGGAATGATGAGTAAGAGACCGAATGTTGTTCGGAGTCTCGGATGGGATCTGGGATATCACGAGGAGATCCGGAATGGTCCAGAGAATAATATTCATATAAGGAAAGTCCTGTTTCAGAGTTGGGGAATGATTCCGGTGTTTTCATCGGGAATGTTCTAGAAGGTTCCTAATGTCCGCACTAAGGGAAGGGTACATGGATGTGTCATACCAAGTTGGAATGATTGCATCATGTACTAGGTGTCATCGCTGAACAAAATAAAGGGTTTAATCAAATCCTAGTTTGAAAAGTCAAACGGCTATTTTGGAAAGTGGAGAAGAAGTGGGAAACCGAGTTGGGGAGGAGTTCCTCCTCCACCGCTGGCCCACTAGGGATCCGAGTTGGGGAGGGACTCCTCCCTTGGCGCGCCTCCCTCCACCTATATAAGGAGGGCGGGCCCCTCCTAGACACACAAGTTGCCCCCTCTAAACCTAAACCCTAGCCACAGCCTAGGGATTTCTCCCAAGCCGCCGAGTTAGAGCTTCTAATTGCCTAGCTCTGGTTTAGCCCTTCTAATTGGTGTGTCTAAACCCTAGATCACCAAGGCTCTCTCATAGTCCACCATACTGCTCGGCTTAAGGCGAAGCCTGCGAGATCTCCCTCTACTTCGATACCACGCCAGGTCTTCGGAATCGCGAGGAGTGCTACAACCTCCGTCTTTGGAACAAGGAGAGGAAGGTCTTCGCCGAAAATCGAACGTGTGACCGATCGGAAGCGCTGCCGAACGCAGCGCCGATGGATCGCTCACGATCTTGAGATCGGCAAGTGTACGACTACATCACCCACGAGAATCTGCTCTCGTTAACCGCTTTGGAATCTTCGAGGGTGAGTTCCTCTATCGACTCGTTGCTACAATCTAGTAGATAGATCTTGGCTTGTTTGTGTGCATGCGGTAGAAAATTTTTGTTTTTCATGCTACGAACCCTTACATCTTCAAGCAAGAGCGAGCAAGAGCAATCAACAAAAGTGTTCCATCTTGAGGAGGACAAGACGGTATACACCAAGCTCAAGTAGAATGCTCAAGGCAAAGGTATGTGGTCTCATGTGGGAGACCGGGTTTAGGATAGATAGCCGTACTATCAAGAGAAGCTCTCGAGTGAGTGACTCGATCATATCTTTCAGAGGGAGCTCAAACCTTTGCATTCTTGCATCATCTTTCTTGGTTGTTGTTTGGATGTTATTCTTTTGAGGATCTAGAGCTTGTGGTTATCCTCATAACAAGCTCTAGTTCATCAAAAACGGATTTCCATTGCATATCTTATTGCGTTTTTTATCTTGCGGATTTTCTGGCTCGACGCCTTGGGAGATATCTCACATATATATAATTGATATTTTCTCCCTTGGTGGTACCCAATATTTTCAACAAAATTGGTTTCATCTCGTTTGGAGTTCGAAGGCAAAAGTTATTGTAGGTTTCTTCTGAAGTTTCCATAGGCGATAGTTCTGGCGCGCCACCGGTAGTACCGCTAGGGCATATTTGCCTCCGGTAGTACCGAGGGAAATACCGAGATACTTTCGCTCATCCCGTAACACCATGCAGTAACCTTTCTGTTTGGTCACGTTTGTTTACCGAAACTTGACCGAAAGTAAGGAGGTAGTACCATCCCCGACCCAGCGGAAGTACCGCTGCTCCACCAGAAGTTTCGCTCCGGCATATTTTGCCGTCAGTAGTACCTATGAAAATTCCGGCTCACTTTCACTCAGCCAGTGACACCCCACAGTCATCTCTCTGTTTGGTCACGTTTTATTATCGGCACTTGGCCGATGGTAGACCGATAGTACCGGCCAGAAGTTCCGTTCCGCGTGTTTGAAGTAATCTATCTTGCCATCATCATGTTGCTTATCTTGCTTGACTTATGTTGTTGGTGCACTTGGTTGAACCTAGTTTTTTTAGATTTTGTGCTCAATAATTTAAACGTTAATTTTATTTCGCAATTATTAGAGCCTAAACCTATTTCTTTTAAAATCCTATTCATCCCTTCTAGGCGATGACATTTGTCCTTTCACATATGTTGTGGTAAAAATATAAGTTTGTTCCTAAACACTTGCACCTTTACTTTTTCGTAACAAGTGCATCAAAACTCATCGTACCTTTCAGGGTAAGATCTGAGATTTGTACTACGTCATATTTTTTTTCAATATATGAACCTCATTTAGGCATAGGACTCAATTTAACACTACCAAGCATATATAACCACCTTTCTTTACCTTTTGGTCTTGACTAATTCTCGAATTTTAGGACTACCAAAATCTGAAGGGTCTGAACATATCTGAATAATCCCTCAACGACCCTTCCTTCAAGGAATACTTATCTATACAATGTAATTTTATTCTTACAACTAAACAAACCTCAAAATGTTTATGTGATTTTTAGAATATTATAAAATTTGTTTGCTATTTCTTACGGATTAAATGAGTATTTGGCTATTTGGTGGATTTAGTTAAAATTTGAGTTAAAATTTGAACTAAGCATACATAAAAAAGCAGTAAATGGGTGAAAAATTCATATTTGAGTAACCAGATATTCTCACATCGTCGATTTACATTTGTTTTCTGGATGGAAAATCCTGGAGTCATTTGATTTCTAGCTATAGGGTCCGAATTTTGTATTTTAGAGATGGTTATATTTGCTAACCTCCGACGTAAATGAATATATTTTAATTGCCTCCTCCTCCGTTTAAGATTCGAGGGATCCCCTCTTCCAGATCCAGCTCCCCTACCGGCCGGCCTATGTCCAGATTGACGCCACTGCCCCGCTCCACCATTATTCCAGAAGATTCCTAATCTGCCACTATGGCCAGAGTTGCTGACGACAAACCCTCTCTCATAACCTAGCATAGTCGCTAGTCCTTCCACTGTAGCTCTATGTAGTTGCTCCATGATATGGAGAATAGAGGAGGCATTTGTCCACACAAAATCACGGATCTCTCGAATCATCACATCCATGCCAAGTCTATGACAATTCATACTTGCTACAGTTGCTCCCGACGATCTATCGATGTCATCTTTGTTCTCTCGCCATGTCGCTGCTAGTTCTCGTCGCCATGGGCGGCAATCTGCTCTCCCAGCCCATAACAACCTCCAAGTCTCGGTTGTAGCCACTCGACGGGATCAAGTGAGATGCAGAGATGAGGCAATTAAATGGCAGACCGGAGCAAAAGGATCTCGCCGTCGGCCTTGATCACCATCGAGTCGTCTAACCCTAGCAGGCTAGGTAATTTTCTTTCCCACTCGAGTCCTAGTGCATTCGAGCTCGAATATATACATCTATAAAAACAAAATGAGGACTTCCCCCGGGCTTAATTTTTTTGATAAAAAATCGACCACTACGGGAGAAAGCTTCTTTGCCATGTGGGTGAGCCCTTTCAGACTTTCGGATCATGGCAAAGGCTTTGCTGTGTGTATACACACGATAAATGCCACACTGCAACGATAGCCACGGCAAAGGCCCTTTGCCGTGTGTCTTCGTGTCCGGAAAAGGAGCTGTCATTTAAAAAAAAATCTGTTTCCAGTCATTTCCTGCAATTCAAAACATATAATATATATATGATCATACAGATCATCAACAACAATAATATACTCATCAACAACAACAATATAATCATTAACAACAACAATAATATCATCACCAACACTAGCAAATATCATCACAAGCTCAAGACAAGTATCACATCATCACCACGAAAGCAAGAGAGTTCACAAATATTACAAGTGTCAAATGCTAGTGTTTATTCTTGCCACAAGCTCATGCCACAAGTGTCAAATACTACCAAGTGCATAAACAACAAGTTACAAGACCTAAACTAGACAAATATTACAAGACCATCACCGATGAGTGCTCCACAAGCGCATGCTCCATCGTGAGATCCTACAAGTTGAAGACAAGTACATCAATATGACAAGTAAAATCATTAATATGTACAAGTTTCTAGGCAAGTTGATAGCAATGGTAATTGCATGGGATTTTGACGAGTCTCATGGCAAATTACATCAATATGACAATTAAAATCACGAATATCTACAAGTCCCATGGCAAGGCTAAAATTTATATAAGTTCCATGGCAAGGCTAAAATTTCTACAAGTGTCATAGCATGGCTAAAATTTTGACAATAGCATAGAATTATCTACAAGTGTCATGGAATTGGTAAATTTTCTATAAGTATCATGGCAAGGCTAAATTTCCTACACGTGTCATGAAATTGCTAAATTTTCTATAAGTATCATGGCAAGGCTAAAATTTCTACACGTGTCATAGCATGGCTAAAATTTCTACAAATGCGATGGCATGGCTAAATTTGACAAGTATAAGAAAACAAACCCGAAGGACTCTGATTCATCCTCCGGACGACCGACGGATTGTTGACGGTGAAAGACGTGGCGCCTGGTTGTTCGATCCACCCGTGGACCCACCAGGCGGCGGCATCGTAATATCCATCTGCAGCATTGGAAATTGTGAGCATTAGACAATAAGACAATATTGAAAATTGCGAGCATTGGATAATAAGACACTTGATCACTTACCCACGAGAAGGCGAAAGGAGTAGGAAGAGTCCCTAGTTGAGAATTGATGAGCATTTGTTGTGTCAACCACCGCATCATCTGCCCTTGTTGCTCCAGCAACCCCTGCTGATGGGCCATCTGCTCCAGCTTGCCATCGCCGCTACTCGCCGCCTCTCAAGGCCCTATCACGCCGTCTCCTCGTACGTCGTGTCGCCACGATGTGATGAACATTGCAACGCAAAACATTTAGTAAAACATAGATGACTGAGGAAGAACATACACGTACCTGTTCGAGAGCTACAACCAAAGGTCGTGGGCAGGTCTCTACAGCAGGCTGGTCGCTCGTCCTACCACGCCGGACCTGGCGCATAGATGGAATGGTCCTAGGGTCGACGGACCCGTGACCGATCCATAGGCGACCATTCTTCTGGCCTTCTCCCGCCAACACGGCGACCTCGGGGTCGAAGGGGCGGTCTCAGGGTTGGAATCTTCGCCATGCACCTCCTTGTACTTCTCAGGATACTTCTCACCCCAGAGCTTGGATCCCTCGTTCATCCATAGGCTCCCGTTCCTAGGCTCGTCCAACGTGTGTGTCTTCTTCCAAACGGCAAACACGGACGGCTCTTGACATGTCTTTATTTTCTGCACAAAAAAGCACGAAGTTAAGTGAAGGGGGGACTCCAAAGGGCAAAGTAAAGAATAACATTACAAGCAAGAACAAATAAAACATTTCCTCACCTCTTTTTGCCTGAGAAGGGTGAGGGGGATGCTGCCTTGGCAGTGTGATCCACCCCCATCTCCTCTCGCCGCTTCTTTGCATCGGCTTGTTTCTGGAGGTAAATGGGGTGTCTCCACCATGCTACCATCGTCGTGAAGCACCGCTCGTCATTACCCACCAACTGAGGAGGGTTCTACATCCACAAGACACACGTATTAGTACAATAGAAAATAGAATAAGGTCAAGAAATCAATAAAACAAAAATGCAACTACTGCGCATCGCCACAGCTCAAGAGCATCTCGAGCCTCGATCTTGTTCATCCAAATCTTGCGATCGCCGAACCAGTTGCGGACGCAGTTCACGTGTGCCTCGTAGTGAATGTCTTGCACCTTCCTCTTGGCAAGCTCGTGAACGATCGCCAAGCACTCCATTTTGCGTGCCCTTTCTATGTCGAAGAACTTCTACAAGTATGCACATAGGAAAAAAAAAGGGGGTTCAAAGCCACGAGTGCAAGTATATTTCATCCTCAAGGCAATTGAGTTATGACAAGCAAAATAAACTTACCCAGAACAAAACCTAAACCTTCTCCGCGATGGTGGTGTACTTTTTTTCGGGAACTTCGGCATAGTGGTAATGCTTCCAAGTCCAAGCCACATCCTTCAAACCATTGGGGAGAGTGACAATCCCAGAAAAATACTTTCTAACCAGGGCTCCAAGGATGCTTGAGTATCAACGATATGGCTTGATCCCATCCTGATACAGAAAGGTACTGCAAAATGAAAAGACAAGATCAGTATGTGATAAAAATTACAATATATGGTTTAGGGTCAAATCATGTACCTCGACCCAGCGGGCACGAGTACCTTGTCCGCATAGGGATAAGGTAGGTCGGGGAGTCTCGAAACCCCATGCCGATATGGAGCCTTCTCCCGCGGCACCAGGCTCGGGACCATGGCCGTGTACTCCTCAAGGTAATGCGTCTCATCCTCCGGAGGCGCCCACCTCAAGGACGTGTCAAGATCATAGGGTAAATACCCCAAACCGCCATCCTCCTCCTCCGCCTCGCTCTGATCCTCCTCGCCCTCCTCATCGCCGAATCCGAGGCCCTCATGCTCCCGACGGTGAACCTCCTCCTCCCCGCCCTCCTCCTCCTACTCCCCGCCTCGCCGTCCTCCTCTAAGACCGGAGGGGACTAGGAGTCCTCGCCGCCTCCCACGCCCCCATCGTGAAGTGCGGTGGAGCACTAGCACTAGCGGGCTGCTTCCCCCTGGCATCTTTTGAACCACTAGTCACAAGTTTTGCCAATCTTTTCAGCTTTCTTGTAACGCCCTTCCCCCCGGCATCTTTCAATCACCTACAAAACAGAGTGAAAAGAGTAGTTTATTAGTACACATCAGTGACACAAGATTCATAACAGTACAATAATACTCAAGTTTTAAATACACACTATATTCGTATCAGCAAAGACGAAAAAGAGAAATACTTCCATGATCCATATAGCATGGGTATGAGACGCGGAAAGCCAAGGAAAGGATTCGGTCTCCACGGCAACGACTCCTCGAAAGGAATCGTTGTCGTGGATCAAGAATCCTTTCTTGGCCTTGCCACTGTCACATCCCCATGCTATATGAATCTCGAAAATACTTGTCCTCTCTCGACTTTGGGGTTACAAGATGAAGCCTTCCTTGTGTTTCTCCAAAGACGAAAGGAAAGAAACCATTCCACGATTCATATAACAATGTCGCCCATGCTATACGAATAGTGAAGTAGTGTATTTCCTTTCGACTTTAGGGCTATCTAATCTATTTCATTTAATTCACGCTATCTAATCTATATTCAGACGGCAAAGACGAAAGAAGAGAAATACTTCCATGATCCATATAGCATCGGTATGAGACGCGGCAAGCCAAGGAAAGGATTCGGTCTACACGGCAACGACTCCTCAAAATAAATCGTTGTCGTGGATCGAGAATCCTTTCCTGGGCTTGCCACCGTCACATCCCCATGCTATATGAATCTCGAAAATACTTGTCCTCTCTCGACTTTGGGGCTACTATTTCTTACAAATACAAAGACAAAAGGAAAGAAATTTTATTACATAGCATTGAGTTCTTACAAATACAAAGACAAAAGGAAAGAAATTTTATTACATAGCCTGGCGGGATTACATAGCAAACACTACTACAAAGATTATTACTACTACATGGATCATAAGCCTGAGTCAGGATTATGAATTGGACGAGAGATTCCGTCATCGCTATCATTTTCCGACCACCAGTAATCATCCACGAAACCTAGAGGTGGTCCCTGTGGATCGTTGACGTCAAGGCCTGCATGGAACGACTCGAGCAAACTCACATCTTGTTGGTTGTGAACCTCCTCAGCTTCATCTTGCGCAGTGTCTTCCTCCTCAGCTTCTTCTTGCTCATCGTCTACGACCATGTCACCATCGGTCGACAAGTCGATAGTGAATTTCCCGGGGAGCCCTTCTTCCTGATAAAACTCGCCATCATTTGTTGAGGGGTCTAGGCGGAGGTAATCATCCTTGTTTGGCAAGGGCGGCCTATTGCGTGTTGGTACCGTCATCACAACATCCCAGTCATGTAGACGCGTTTTGGGTTTTGCATGGGTACGGAAGATAGAATGCTTGGAAGGCCCGAGTAGCCAAAATGTAAACATCATCTCCCGCATAAACGGAGCTTCTCTTAACTTCGACCAGTCCAATTTCAGGATCCCGTTTCACCTTCTGTGGGTTAAACCAATGGCATTTGAATACAACGGGATTTAGCCCTTTGCCAAAACCATAATTCAGCTCATATATACCCTCGACTCTTCCATAGTACTGGAGGCCATCTGAGCCTACACAAAAGACCCCGCTATTTGTTCTCTTCCGGTTGGGCTACGAAGTTGTGTATTCATGGGTATGGAAGTGATACCCATTCACGGCATAAGCATTGAACGTGTCGATCGAATGGTTAAAGCCCCCGGCAATATTTCTTAGCTCGGTTGCATCTTTGTCGCCTGCCTACAAGTTAACGAGAAGTTTATCACAAGAAGTGTAGCACAAGAAGTTGGCTCGAATAGTACCAAACCACGTAACCAAATTCCGAAATCAAACCACCACCCTTATCGAAAAGATCCTGCTCCTCTTGAAGGTTAGGCTCCTATTTGGATTCTTCCAATTTGCACTCTTGAATCGCCTATAACAATTTAAAGGAGAGTTAGTACCGGACATAGCAAAGAATGTTTGCGGAAAACTAAATGGTGAGCACTTACTCGATGTAACGGATTCACTTCTTCCATGGTGTTCAAGACATACAGTGGATCAACTCCGCTCAAGTTTTTTCATTGCGAACCTCTTTGTGCTACTTGATTTGCCACCTACCAACGAAGGTGCTAAGATTGGGTACATCTTCGTGGTTAGCGGCATTATGCTAAACAATGGGTTGTGCTTTGTGGGAATGTTGGCATCATAGTGCTTTGTGGTGAAGTTTGCAACCTCCTCATTAGGACCCGCCTCGGCTATGGATGCCTCGATCTTGCATTTATTGCGCTTTCTTCTGAAGCTTCTTTGTTTCTCTCTCAAGGAATGTACCAACGGCCCATACAGGTCCCCCCTTTAAAGCCTCGTTCACAAGATGCAAGATCATATGTTGCATCGGATTGAAGAACCCTGGCGGAAGGAGCATCTCTAGATCACAAAGCAACTTGGGTGCCTGTTCATGTAGCTTCTCAAGCACTTTACGGTCTAACTCCCTAGCACAAATCTGGCGGAAGAAAAAGCTCAACCTCGATAGCACTCGCCAAGTCTCCTCATCAACATAGCCTCGAATCATCACCGGCATTATCCGCTCAAGCCATACGTGGTAGTCATGACTCTTGAGCCCTTGTACTCGCAACATTTCCATGTACGCACCCTTCATCCAGTTGGCCGCATACCCATCAGGGAAAAACAAACTTTGCGCGATCCACTAGAAGATCTCCCTTCTTTGGGGCTTTGTTGGGCAGAAAGGAGACTTTGGCTTAGACCACCTTTTTCTTCCTTTGGCTCCGGGTGGCTGCATGTTCAACTTTGGCCTATCGCACAATGCTTCTTGATCAATTCGATCCTTGATGTTACCTTTCGTCTTCTCGGTTTGCATTATGGTGCTCCAAAGGGCCTCACCGATATTATTTTCGGTGTGCATTACATCAATGTTATGCGGGAGCTCAAGATCCTCAAAGTGAGGGATCTTCCATAAGCACGGAATGCGCCCACTCGCGAGTCACCGTATCCACGAAACCATTCCCACCGGAGTTTGGGAGAGCTTCTAACTCAGCCTTGATTTCCTTTCCGGTCTTTAGACGTGGCTTTGGATCATGGACAACACTTTCTTGAACCTCTTTTTGTCACTCATGTATGGATGATTCAGCTCAAGAAATCACGATGATGATCAATGCGAATACTTGCCTCCCTTCGGCTGACCAAAAGAAAGTCGAGCTTGCATGCACCGGCAAGGCACTTCCATGTGTACACCAGCAGTAACAACGCACGTCTTTGGTAGGTCATGCGTAGAGGTATGGTACCATACATACATATCGGCTCGTTGTTTTAAGCGCCAATGTTCGGATCCCCGACCTTCCCAGCCACGAAGCAAGTCATCCACCAGCGGTTCTAGATACACATTCATGTTCTTACCCAGGTATTTTGGCCCTAGGATTATCATCTAGACAAACATGTTCTCTGATCTCATGCAGATGCTGTGGGAGGTTGGAATAACAAACACCGCCCAACAATCAGATATCGGCGTTTACATGCCATATGGATTGAACCCATCGCTTGATATGGAAAATTCTACGCCTCCTCTTGTCACCGAACTTTCTTAGGATATTTCTTGACAAAGTTCTTCCATGCACTACCATCCCACTGGATGTATCATCTTGTCGAGGTATATGTTCCTTATAACGCCCAACGCATCTCACCAAGGCGTATCCTCGTCATGAAGAGTCACTGAGCCTCAGATGATTGGAAGATACCGAAGGATGTTTTGGGCAACCCCGTCCGCCTCTTCTAACCATAACCATTGGGATCGACCTCAAAGTACCTAGAGGATTTGCAAATACAATTTGTCTTAGCATGCTCCTTTGTGAATAGCATGCATTCTTCTGGACAAGCGTTTATCGCTCATATGACATCTTAAGGTCACGGAGGAGTTTGGTCGAATAGTAGAAGTTCTCCGCAAGAGGTGCCTTTTCGTATCGCTGCCAAAGACGGCAAGCATATCATCAAAGTCCTCTGTGATCAAGTTCATGTGGCTCTTAAAGGCCAAAAGGTGAGCTATGGCATCCAGTTGGGTAACATCTGTATGTGCATGAAGGGGTCTCTGTGAGGCAAACAAAGTCTCATAGTACTTTGTTGTGTTTTCCTCTGGCTCCTCACTTGTCTCCGCCTCCACAGTCTCTCCTCTACATGAGGGCTTTCCAAGATGTGGCATTCACAAAGTTGTCTATGCACCCTATCAAAACCAGCATCAAATTCTCCCTTGGCTCACTCTGCTCGACTCTACGTGACTCCTCCTAGCACGTTTCGCTAACTTTTCACCATGGAATGTCAGTCTTGTAGGATGGTGTGAACCCAATTGAGCGGTGAGTACTCACATCATCCTTGAATGTGTATTCAGGTTCTTGCATCTTGCAGGGCAGAAAAATTCTAGGTGCTTAGGACTGACAAATGCAGTTCAATGAAGTCCTCAGCCTTTTCTTGCCATTCTGGGGTAAAGTACCACTTATTTACATAGCCATCATACATCCAGTCACGATTCTCCACCCTCTAATCAGTACCAAAAACGACATATATAATGCTTTTAATTAATCATGCCATATAAATAAATTCAGTATTAGTTCGGTTAATTTTAGCTAACATATATATTTTACTCCATACATATATCCACCTAAATCTCTAATTGGTAAAGAGGGTCCTATCAACCGCCAGATACATAGATTGAGTATATTTCTCCTCTACCCGATCAATTTCCGCTGCTCTCCCGTACACGCCTCGGCAAAAAAAGCTGAGGGATGTGCATCCGGAGAACAACGGGAGACAAATCCTATCTCGGACTAGAACAAGAAAAACATACCCAACTACACATCCGTCTAGATAAATGCAAGAGTTACGCTTCATAATATGCGAAACCACTAATGCATATTTATCCGCGTAACCCTTACAACATGAAGTCTCTGGAGGCAAACAAAGTCTCATAGTACTTTGTTGTGTTTTCCTCCTGCTCCTCACTTGTCTCCGCCTCCCGAGGTGTCTCCGCCTACATGAGGGCTTTCACGCATTGGCATTCACAAAGTTGTCTATGCACCTATCAAAACCAAAGATCAAATTCTCCCTTGGCTCACTCTCTCACGACTCTACCGTGACTCTCCTAGCACGTCGCTAACTTTTCACCATGGAATGTCCAAGTCTTGTAGATGGTGTGAACCCGCAATTGAGCAGTGAGTACTCACATCATCCTTCTAATGTGTATTCGTGTTCTTGCATCTTGCGAGGTAGTGAGCAAATTCTTCTAGGTCTGCTAGGGACGAAATGCCCGGTTCACGGAAGTCCTCAAATTTTTCTTGCCATTGTAAAGTACCACTTATTTACATAGCCATCATACATCCAAATACGATTCTCCACCCTCTAATCAGCACTAAAACGACATATATAATGCTTTTAATTAATCATGCCATATAAATAAATTCAGTATTAGTTCGTTTAATTTTAGCTAACATATATATTTTACTCCATACATATATCCACCTAAATCTCTAATTGGTAAAGAGGGTCCTATCAACCGCCAGATACATAGATTGAGTATATGTTCCTCTGCTCGATCCGAGATTAATTTCCACCTCGCCGCTTCTCCCGACACACGCCTCAAAGCCAAGAGGGATGTGCATCCGGAGAACAACGGGAGACGCTGAAATCCTATCTCTAACCGTAGAACAAGAAAACATACCCAACTACACATCCGCCTCATTCCGGATAAATGCCGTAAGAGTTACGCTCATAATATGCTAAACCACTAATGCATATTTATCCAGAACCTTACAACCGGGAAGAGATGCCTAGGTAACGCGACAGACTTGGTGGTCTACACACGAAAATAACCCTAGGTACAAGATAGGAAAACATATTTTTACCCTCGAAGCGTGATCGATAGGTGAAGAAGATCAACGACCCTCCGCAAAATGACCTACGCCCCCGATAAACACCCTCACTGACACATATCACACGCATTTAAGAAAAATAGTAATATACACATGTATTTATATATGCCAAAATACAAGCCAAAATTTTACACATATAATTCCTAAATTACTACTATACACATGCATATATAAAACAACATACTAGAAAATACTACCACTAAATCCAACATATTAGTAACTTGCCCATTTTGCTAAATCTACCACTAAAACTACCCTAATGTAATATATGACATTAAAACTATCACTAAATACAATTTACTAATAACTTACTACAACACTATAACTACCACTACATACATCATACTAGCAATATATGACAAACTGAAAAAACAAAATGGCTTAACTTGTCCGCTGCCGTCGTTGGAGGAGATGGGGCGACAAGGTGGGAGCGCGAGGGAGATGCCTGGTGTAGGAGGGGAGCTGACGGGCAGAGCTCCTCAAGATGTACGCTGAGCCCGACACTCTCATCAAGGCGGCCACGGAGGCGATGGGGAGGGAGGCAACACGGGCGGGGGAGGGGGCAATATGGGTCGGGCTCAAGGTGGGAGGGAGACCAGTGGCACGGGCTAGGAGTGGCGGCACAGGCCGGAAGCACGGGTCGAGCGTGAGAGGCTCAAGGGTGGTCGGGCCGTGGGTGGGAGTGGATAGAGTTAGCTTCAAGACGGCCGCAGCAAATATTGGCAAATCTTCTTGTGCCACAGAAAACACACAAAGGACCTGCTGTGCAGTTTAATCATGAGAGCACACGACAAAGAACCTTTGCCGTGTGTTTTATCCTTTGCCGTGTGCCTTTTGCTTTTTTCTATTTTTCTTTCATTTTTTTATTTCAATTATATTTATTTTAAGTTTTTGGTGAACTTTTTGTTTAATATTAGTATTAGTTAAGACATTGTGCCCCCCTCGCATGCATGCACTCTAACCTAGAAGTGAAGGTTCTGGACCTGTATAAGGGGGAATCTCCCTGTTCCGGTGAAACTGGGTAGGATAGTGCCCCAACTTGTGAACCAACATGGTTTTACATCATCCTATGACCTAATCAAACACAAAACAAGAGAGAGCTACGCCGAGCTACCCCCATCAGAAGAATGTCTAGGGGGGTAGACGATCCGAGCCCTGCAGATCAGGGTTTCGCCGGAGGAAGACCACGAGAACGTCGGAATCATATGAAAACTTGCATGTGTCCCTAGCATATGTGTGTGAGTGTGGTGCAAGTTTGGTATAGGTGCTTGCATGTGTCCCCCCTCGCATGCATGCGCTCTAACCTAGAAACGAAGGTTCTAGACCAGAAGGGAATTCTGCTCCGTGAAACCGGGTAGGATAGTGCCCCAACTTGTGAACCAACATGGTTTTACATCATACTATGACCTAATCATACACAAAACAAGAGAGAGCTACGCCGGGGTACCCCCATCAGAAGAATGTCTAGGGGTAGATTATCCGAGCCCCAGTAGATCGTGGTTTCACGAGGAAGACCACGAACGCTTAATCAGATGAAAACTTGCATGTGTCCCTAGAATATATGTGTGTGAGTGTGGTGCAAGGTTGGTATAGGTGATTGCATGTGTCTCCCGTCGCATGCATGCGCTCTAACCTAGAAGCGAAGGATCTGGACATGTATAAGGGGGAATCTTATCGTTCCGGTGAAACCGGGTAGGATAGTGCCCTAACTTGTGAACCAACATGGTTTTACATCATCCTATGACCTAATCAAACACAAAAAAAGAGAGAGCTATGCTGGGCTACCCCCATCAGAAGAATGTCTAGGTGGGTAGACGATCCGAGTCCCGCAGATCAGGGTTTCGCCGGAGGAAGACCACGAGAACATCGGAATCAGATGAAAATTTGCATGTGTCCCTAGCATATGTGTGTGAGTGTGGTGCAAGGTTGGTAGGTCCCATGTGTAAATCCCAAGTGTGACCCCCTTTGTAGACATGCGTTACTACTTAGTAAAATCCTGGATATATACGTGGAAACTCCCGCCACGGGGCAACCAGAGCCAATTTTAAGGCAAAGTTGACCCAACCTTTGCTTTCCATGTACATATGTCCTAAACAAAACCAAAACAAAAATAAAAGTCCAGTGGGATACCCTCGTACGGAGAAAGCTATAGGGGTAGACCACAGGTTCTCCAGGAGTTATAACACTTGGAAAATCTGTGAGATCATCTTATCTATACTTAAGTTGCAAAGATTGAATTATACAATTCCATCATAGCATATAACTACATCTCGCTAGATGGCCATTAGACTCTTGAACATAGTTCCTTGTTATGTCAACCCTCTTGAGGAGCGGACGATAGTTTCTTTTGTAGATATAGCATGTACCAGCTCTTCATAAGGATTGAGACCATAGAAATATGAACTTTGCACTAGACCATCAGCTTCTGGAGGATGCTGAACTTCATTTCCATTAGGTGGGTGCCTAGTCACAAACTTTGAGAAACAATCCTCAACCAATCGTCAAGCGTAGAATTTCCCCTCACGGTAGAGTTGTTGACCAATAAAACCAAGCAAGTTGTTGGACTAATTTTGAATCTTTCAAGGTCACTCTTTGGGTCAATCAAAAGACAAAGATGAGAGGATTTCACGACAAAGTCTGAAATTTGTTGTTTGACATCCTTTAGATTGTTCTCAATTTTGACTACCTCAAGGACATACTGTAGGGTTCGCAGCATAGAAAACAAAAAATTTCCTACGATGTGAACTATATACCAAGATCTATCTACTAGATACAAACAACGGGCGGATGTATATCCGTAGAGAACATACCCTTGAAGACCGATAATGCTTAACGAGTTCAACTCGTGGTTGATGTAGACGATCTCTTGCCGATCTCAAGAGCGAGAGGAAGTCCTAGCGCCGCAAATCAGCAGCGCATCCGTGCTCGCACACACGTTCGAGGCAACGAGCAACCTCCGCCTCCTCGCCCAAATGATGCAATGAAGCACAACTCTTTCTTGCGAATATCCACCGGAACATGTATCTCGCTAGTCCGAGACCATGGGGATAAATTCTAGAGGGGAGAGAGATCCTTCACGAGGAGGTGTGAGAGACAAGTGAGGAGGGGCTCCTTTATAGGAGGAGGGCACCCACGGGGGTGGCCGCCGGCCATGGGGCTTCCCCCTCCCCTCCTTCATTCATGTGGGTGGACACTCCACTCACAAAATGCCCTTTAAATTCCCTCCACTCAAAAGTCCACTCAAATTCCCATTAAATTTCCACCAAATTTAATGCAAACTCTCATTAAATAAAACTCTTTTATTTTATTCAGAATTTTGTCAATTACTTTAATGACAAACATTCACAAATAACCCTTGCTAGAATTCTATTTCACATGCATAACCACTTTATGCAATTTCACCCGAAAACCTGCTTTCGGTATCTAGTGAAATAAATTCTGCTTGTTCATTCTTTCGCATGAAACATTTGCTCCAATTGGATGTCGGTGTCTCTTATGTGTCACCCTACGGTTCGTGAATAATGCGGACATGATCGAGACCCCTCTCGGATCAATAATAAGAAGCGGATCCGAGACCCATACCGACTCCCACACATTCAACGATGACTTTCTTGTGATCGCTTAACCTTTACGCTAGTATCTTAATCCCTTTGTTTCACGATATATTACATGCCCGAGATTCGATCATCGGTATTCCATACCTAGTTTGATCTCGCTATCGACATGCACTCTTTTCTCGCTCCTCGTGATATAACATTCTAGTGATCAAATCACTCGCTTGCAAGCTAATCAATGTGATATCACCGAGAGGGCCCAGAGTATATCTATCCGTCATCGGGATGAACAAATTCCACTATCGATCCATGAGCCTCAACATAACACTTTATTAGTTCTGAATCCATCTTTATAATCACCCTGTTACGGTGTGACGTTTGATGTTATCAAGAAACTCTTCCGGTGTTAGTGATTGACATGATCTCATGGTCTAAGGATTAGGATCACTTCGTAAGTTGTTATAGCAATATAAACACAATGACTTTGATCGTAATGCTATACTTCGGATGAATGTTCATCACACCATTACACTAATGTTGTGATCCTGTTATTAACAACATCCAATGTCCATGATCAGGAAACCTCGATCATCTTGTTAATCAACGAGCTAGTTTATGAGAGAGGCATAACTAGGAACTTTCTGTTTGTTTGTTAAACACACATGTATTAACGTTTCCGTATTAATACAATTATAGCATGCAAAATAAATATCTATCATATACTTGGAATATACATAATAAACACTTTATTATTGCCTCTCGGGGCATATTCCCTTCAGTCTCCCACTTGCACTAGAGACCATAATCTAGTTACATAGTGATAAATCTAACACCCATTGAGTTATGGTGTTGATCATGTTTTGCTCTAGGGAGAGTTTTAGTCAACGGATCTGCTACATTAAAATCCGTATGTACTTTACAAATCTTTATATCTCCATCCTTGACATGCTCGCGGATGGAGTGAAACCGGTGCTTAATATGCTTGGAATGCTTGTGAGACCTTGGCTCTTTGGCATTGGCAATGGCACCATTGTTGTCACAATAGATCACCATTGGGTCCAACGCGTTTGCCACCACTCCTAGTTCGGATATGAACTCCTTCATCCAAATCGCTTCGAGCCGCTCAAGAAGCAACATATTCGCCTCCGTTGTTGATCCCGCTACCACAAAGTTGTTTGAGCTCCTCCAACTAACCGCCCGCCATTCATGAGAAATACGATCCGGATTGAGACTTAGAGTCATCCGGATCGGTGTCAAAGCTAGCGTCGACATAACACTTAGCGACGAGCTCTTCTTCACCTCCAGATACAAGAAACATATCCTTAGTTCTTCGTAAGTACTTAAGGATATTCTTGACCGCTATCCAAAGGTTCAACCTCGATCCGATTGGTACCTACTAGTCAAACTAATAGCATGTGCCACATCCGGTCTTGTACATAGCATGGCGACATTATAGAGCCTATGGTCAAGCATAGGGACTTTGTCCATTATCTCTCTTTCTTCCGCAAGCCGACTTTGAGTCTTACTCAATGTCTTGCCTTGCAACATAGGTAAGAACCCCTTCTTACTTCCGGCCCATTTTAAACTTCTTTAAAATCTTATCAAGGTATGTACTTTATAGCCCTATTAGGTGCCTAGATCTATCTCTATAGATCTTTATGTCTAATATGTATGACGCTCACCTAGGTCCTTCATTGAATATTTGTCGCTTAGATAACTTTAACACTGCTTAAAGATCTATATCATTTCCGATCAATAATATGTCATCCACATATAATATCAGAAATGCCACATTGCTCCCACTCACTTTCTTGTAAATACAAGCTTCTCCATAAGTTTGGACAAATCCAAACTCTTTGATCACCTCATCAAAGCGGAGATTCCAACTTCGTGATGCTTGCTTCAATCCATAGATGGATCGCTGAAGTTTGCACACCTTGTTAGCATCCTTAGGATCGACAAAACCCTTTGGTTGTATCATATACAACTCTTCTTCAATATTACCATTGAGAAACGCGGTTTTGACATCCATCTGCCATATCTCATAATCGAAATATGCAACAATAGCTAACATAATTCTAACTGACTTTAGCATCGCTACGGGAGAGAAAGTCTCATCGTAGTCAACTCCTTGAATTTGTCGAAACCCCTTTGCGATAAGTCGAGCTTTATAGACGGTCACATTACCATCAAAGACGCTTTTCCTTTGAAAATCCATTTGTTCTCCACGACCTTTCTCGTGAGGTAATTCCACCAAGTTCCAAACTTGATTTTCATACATGGATTCCATCTCGAATTTCATGGCTTCTAACCATTTGTTGAACTGCTCATCATCGCTTCTTCATACATCGCAGGTCATCATTTTCATCAACCATGAAATTCATGACAGATTTCCGTACATCTCGGAGCCGCACGTCCTATTTGACCTTGCGAGGTTCGGTAGTACTCTTTCGAGTTTCATGATCATTATCATTAGTTCCTCTTCAACAGTGGAGCCAACTCCTAACAACTTCCGGCTGCCACTACTCGCCATACTATGAAGAGAAGGTTCCACAACCTCTTCGAGTTCTACCTTCCGACTACTCACACCTTTCAAGAAACTCTTTCTAGAAAGGATCCATTCTTGGCAACAAAAACCTTGCCCTCGGATTCGTGATAGAAGGAATACCCAATAGTTTCTTTAGGGTATCCTATGAAGACGATTTTTCCGCTTTGGGTTCGAGTTTATCCGTTGAAGTTTCTTCACATAAACATCGCATCCCCAAACTTTAAGAATGACAGCTTAGGTTTGTTTCAAACCACAATTCATACGGTGTCTTTTCAACGGATTTAGATGGTGCCCGATTTAAAGTGAATGCGTAGCTTTCTAGTGCATAACCCCAAAATGACAACGGCAAGTCCGTCGGAGACATCATAGATCGAACCATATCTAATAAAGCACGACACGACGTTCCTACACACCATTTCATTGTGGTGTTCCGGCAGTGTGAGTTGTGAAACAATTCCACACTCTTTCATGTGAGTGCTAAACTCGTAACTTAGATACTCACCTCCACGGACCGTAGAAATTTGATCTTTCTATTACGATGATTTTCCACTTCATTCTGAAATTCCTTGAACTTTTCAAAGGTTTCACTTGTGTTTCATCAAGTAGATATAATCGTATCTACTCAAATCATCCGTGAAAGTAACAAAATAACGATATCCACCTCACCGACACACTCATTGGACCACATACATCGTAATGTATGATTTCCAATAAACTGCCGCCTGCTCCATTGAACCGAAAACGGCGTTCTAGTTATCTTGCCCATAAGGCATGGCTCACATGTATCAAATGATTCATAATCAAGTGATTCCAAAAGTCCATCCGAATGGAGCTTCTTCATGCTTAACGCCAATATGACCTAGACGGCAGTTACATATATGCGGATATATCATCATTAAGTTTAATCCTTTTAGCATCAACATTATGAATATGTGTAACATTATCATCGAGATCTAATAGAAATAAACCATTCATCATCGGTGCATGACCATAAAAGATTTCATTCATATAAATGGAACAACCATTGTTCTCGATTTAAATGAATAACCACTTCGCATTAAACACGATCCGGATACAATGTTCATGCTCGCGGCAGCACCGATAACATTTATTCAAGTTTATAACTAATCCCGACGGCAAGTGGAGAGGCGTTCGACGGCGATCACATCAACGCTTGATCCATTGCCGACAAGCATCTTGAACTCACCCTTGCTAGCGGTCGCTTGTTCCGCAGCCCCGATTCGAAGTTACAAATATTAGCAATCAACCCGGTATCAAATACCTGTGTGCATGCGAGCACTAGTCAAGTACACATCAATAACATGTATCTCATATATACATTTGTTTGCCTTGTCGTTCTTCTTGTCCGCGATACTTGGGGGCAGTTGCGCTAGTGGCTACCCCTTACAATAGTAGCACTCGAATCGACTTAGGTCCAACTCGGGGTTTTTTCAGCGCGACAACGCTTGCCGCCTTACTTCCCTTCCGCTTTCCTTCTTGTCTTTCTTGAAACCAATGTTCCTATTGATCATCAACACTTGATGTTCCTTTTGATCTCCACTTCGCAGCTTTTAAGCATCGATGTAAGCTCGGAGAGACTTCTTCATGCCTTGCATATTATAGTTCATCACGAAGCTCTTATAGCTAGGTGGTAGAGACCAGAACACGATGGATGCCTAAGTCAATGGGAATCGATATTCCCAAGGACACAAGCTTATCGGTGTAACCCGACATCTTGAGTACATGCTCACTAACGAGTGTTGCTCTTCCATCATGTAGCTAAAGAACTTTTCTCAAGCTATAGCTCTCACAGCAAGATGTGTGTCGAAAATCATTTTCAACTCACCCATTGTATCAAATGCATTGCCGCCAAACGCTTTCAAGTTCGGATCTAGCCCATACAATATGCCGCAATGAACTAAGTTGTGGTCCTCCTGACGAGTCTGATAGACATTCTTCTCCTTGTCAGGGGCATCATCTAAAGGTGGGGGGCCTAATGACGCTTCTAGAACATATTGCTTTTGTGCAGCAGAGAGGAGAGTCCTCAAATTCATGGCCCATTCGTAAAGTTGCTACCGTTCTTGCTAGTTTCTCTTTCTCCATGAACACATTGAAATTAAAAGCGGTGGTGCCATCTATAACAAAATTTGTAAAGTTTAGACTAAGTGTATGATAGATTGAGTTCAACTAATCTATATTACGAATGAACTCCCACTCAAAAACGACATCCCTCGTGCCTTTTTGGTGATTACATGAACCAAATCCACTACACCAAGTCCGATCATCACGTGAGTCGGTATAGCTTCAAAGGCGAGCATCAAATGGGCATCATATCAACTATATGACTCATGCTTAACCTTTCGGTCCGTGTTTCGAGGCCATGTCTGTACATGCTAGGCTCGCCAAGTTAGAACCTTAGTATTCGCGTGTGTAACTGTTTTACACCCGAAATATGGTCGTGGATCCAAGAACACCCGATCATCACGTGATGTCTTGGAGCGACGAAAACATAATCGGTGCATACTAAAGGAAGAACATATTCTTATCTTGATATTTAAATGAGGGATCATCTTATTATGCTAACAAAGCGCTAAACAATCAATATAATATGCTATCAAACATCATATGTTTATTAGTGAAATTATATGGTTCCCGCAGATGATCTCTATCATGTGCATCGTGGTATGATCACTATCATACCTATATGTGTAAATCCAAGGTCTATGGATTTTACACGCTATGTGTGTTGTAAGAGTATCATCTCATACTTCTACTTACAACACTACCATATCATAACACTAGCCCAGCAACAATCTAAACTAGACTCCTCTAATTTATCCATTGCAAGTTTTACGTGGCTTAGGGCTTTCGAGATAGAACCGTTCTTACCTACGAACATGAACCACAACGAGGATAATCAAATTGTTGACAACTCGCTTGCAAAATAGATATTGACTATAGTAGGATAGACAGGCACCCGCTAGCCACTTATGCAAACTAGTTGCATGTCAAGCGTGGAACAGGTCTCATGTGCGAGGACATGTAAAGTTTGTCCGGCCGCCCATCCCACTATGCCACCAATATCCAAAATTACAACAAAGGAGCAACAACATGATCATCATCGCCCACATACTCATATGTGTACTACCCGTGTAAAGTATCTACGCATAAACCTGGCTCTGATACCACTGTAGGGTTCGCAGCATAGAAAACAAAAAATTTCCTACGATATGAACTATATACCAAGATCTATCTACTAGATACAAACAACGGGCGGATGTATATCCGTAGAGAACATACCCTTGAAGACCGACAATGCTTAACGAGTTCAACTCGTGGTTCATGTAGACGATCTCTTGCCGATCTCAAGATCGAGAGGAAGTCCTAGCGCCGCAAATCAGCAGCGCATCCGTGCTCGCACACACGTTCGAGGCACCGAGCAACCTCCGCCTCCTCGCCCAGATGCGGAAGCACAACTCTTTCTTTGAATAGCCACCGGAACATGTATCTCGCTAGTCCGAGACCATGGGGATAAATTCTAGAGGGGAGAGAGATCCTTCACGAGGAGGTGTGAGAGACAAGTGAGGAGGGGGCTCTTTTATAGGAGGAGGGGCACCCAAGGGGTGGCCGCCGCCATGGGGCTGCCCCCCTCCTCCTTCATTCATGTGGGTGGACACTCCACTCACAAAATGCCCTTTAAATTCCCTCCACTCAAAAGTCCACTCAAATTCCCATTAAATTTCCACCAAATTTAATGCAAACTCTCATTAAATAAAACTCTTTTATTTTTATTCAGAATTTTGTCAATTACTTTAATGACAAACATTCACAAATAACCCCTTGCTAGAATTCTATTTCACATGCATAACCACTTTATGCAATTTCACCCGAAAACCTGTTTCGGTATCTAGTGAAATAAATTCCTGCGCTTGTTCATTCTTTCGGCATGAAACATTTGCTCCAATTGGATGTCGGTGTCTCTTAAGTGTGTCACCCTACGGTTCGTGAATAATGCGGACATGATCGAGACCCCTCGGATCAATAATCGAAGCGGGATCCGAGACCCATACGACTCCCACACATTCAACGATGACTTTCTTGTGATCGCGGAACCTGTTACGCTAGTATCTTAATCCCTTTGTTTCACGATATATTACATGTCCGAGATTCGATCATCGGTATCTCCATACCTAGTTTGATCTCGCATCGACATGCACTCTTTTCTCGTTCTGTGATATAACATTCTAGTGATCAAATCACTCGCTTGCAAACTAATCAATGTGATATCACCGAGAGGGCCCAGAGTATATCTATCCGTCATCGGGATGAACAAATTCCACTCTCGATCCATGAGCCTCAACATAACACTTTATTAGTTCTGAATCCATCTTTATAATCACCATTACGGTGTGACGTTTGATGTTATCAAGAAACTCTTCCGGTGTTAGTGATTGACATGATCTCATGGTCTAAGGATTAGGATCACTTCGTAAGTTGTTATAGCAATATAAACACAATGACTTTGATCGTAATGCTATACTTCGGATGAATGTTCATCACACCATTACACTAATGTTGTGATCCCGTTATTAACAACATCCAATGTCCATGATCAGGAAACCTTGATCATCTTGTTAATCAACGAGCTAGTTTATGAGAGAGGCATAACTAGGAACTTTCTGTTTGTTTATTAAACACACATGTATTAACGTTTCCGTATTAATACAATTATAGCATGCAAAATAAATATCTATCATATACTTGGAATATACATAATAAACACTTTATTATTGCCTCTCAGGGCATATTCCCTTCACATACAGCACATGCATGAAAGTGTGGTGCTATGTTGGAACATACAAAAACTACTAGTCTCCCGGTGCTTGCATGTGTCCCCCCTCACATGCATGCGCTCTAACCTAGAAGCGAAGGTTACGGACACAGATAAGGGGAATCTCCTGCTCGGTGAAACCGAGGATAGTGCCCCAACTTGTGAACCAAAATGGTTTTACATCATCTTATGACCTAATCAAACACAAAACAAGAGAGCTATGCCGGCTACCCCCATCGGAAGAATGTCTAGGAGGACGATCCGAGCCCGTAGATCGTGGTTGTTTCACGAGGAAGACCACGGTAATGTCAATTAGATGATAACTTGCATGTGTCCCTATAATATGTGTGTGAGTGTGGTGCAAGGTTGGTATAGGTGCTTTCATGTGTCCCCTCGCATGCATGCGCTCTAACCTAGAAGCTAAGGTTCGGACACAGATAGGGGAATCTCCTGTTTCGTGAAACCGGGTAGGATAGTGCCCCAACTTGTGAACCAAAATGGTTTTACATCATCCTATGACCTAATCAAACACAAAAAAGAGAGAGCTACGCCAGGCTACCCCCATCAAAAGAATGTCTAGGGGGGTAGACGATTCGAGCCCCGCAGATCAGGGTTTCGTCGGAGGAAGACCACGAGAACATCGGAATCAGATGAAAACGTGCATGTGTCACTAGCATATGTGTGTGAGTGTGTTGCAAGGTTGGTATATGTGCTTGCATGTGTCCCCCCTCGCATGCATGCACTCTAACCTAGAAGCGAAGGTTCTGGACCTGTAGAAGGGGGAATCTCCCCATTCCGCTAAAACCGGATCGTATAGGGGGGGGTGCATGTAGTGATCAAGACCACAATAACCTATTCATATGTGTGTGCTCATGATCCTTTGAAATAACATCGCCTAACATATATGTAATAAACCCTTGCTAACTAAATAAAAAAAGATGAAAAAATGCTTTGTCGTGTATATAGGCAAATACACACGGCAAAGGTCAGCTTTGCCGTGTACCTAACGGGCGAATGACACGGCAAAGATTCGTCCGTCTGCCGCTGGTGACCTGCGAGGTCAGTGTGGGCACTTCTTTGCCATGAACAATTCTTTGCCGTGTACCCCCAGTGAATTTGCCGTGTGTTTTTTCTTTACCGTGTGTCGTAGTTTGTCTATTGCCGTGTTCTTTTTGTGTAATGTGCTGTGTATGTTTTTTTTTTGCCGTGTGTTTTCAGATATGCACACGGCAGAGATCAGCTTTGCCGTGTTCCAGGCCTATTGGCACATGTCAAAGGAGAAGGACGACGACAACGATAATTTTCCCCGTAGTGAGCTACCAGCCTGAATCAGCCCCACGAAACGGGCCGCCTACGCAGATCATGTGCGGACCACCTAAATAACATGGCGGACTTGCCGACGCAACAAATTGACCAATATCTCTCTCTCTCTCAAATAAAAATAAAAATAAAAAACAAATCGACGAGCTCGTGAGCCCAAACAGAGGGATGTTCCAGCGAAACGGACAACAAATGATACACTCTCGCCTGACGTCTTGCCGAGCGAGATTTAAAAAACGCCGAGGTCCCAATCAATCCTAACACCTCATCCAGGCACGCTTTGGACTTTGACTTCACTCTCCATTCAGCAGCTCAAATGCCCGTGGCGGCTAGCCGGAGGTGACGCACTGTGGCATCTTGCGGCGACAGAGCGGCGCGTTCTGCTGGCCTCTCGCGGCGGCGATCGGGAGTCAGGTTGGTGCGTACTAGTACATCTGGCAGAGCGGGAGACCGGCGAGAAGTTGAGGACAACTCCTGAGGTGATGATTGGGTGGTCCACACAGTCGTGAGCTAGAGCATCTCAAGAGACAAGCCCGTTGATCGAATTTAATTTCCTGGGTCTTACGTTTCCATCTTCTGCCATTTCCAGCGACAGCACCCAAGAGCAGCTAGCTTGTCTTCATATCATCGCCATGGGAAAGAAGAGAAAGCCGGATTTAAGCGAGTAAAAGCTGTTCATCTTTATTTGACAACCAAATTCATGATGCGCGTCCGTCTGATTTTACTCTAATCTTGGTTTGGTTTTTTCATTTGTTGCTTGCTTCTTTTTTCAGGAAGACAAGCATGGAAGAGGGGACTTCAGATACCTTCCCTTCTTCCATCCTGGACGTGCTAATGCAGTTCAAAGAAATGATACAGGTATCTTGATTCGACCGGGTTTGGTGAAATAATTAGGGGCATTCATCTGGACTGGGACTCCTATTTATGTGTATATACTCTCTAAAATTAAGATCTCGACCTAATAGTTCGATTAGTAACTATGTCCATCTTTCAATTTGCTTCTTTAATTTGATATAGGTAAAAGTGAACACGGATGAATGTCACCAAAAGCTTGAGGAAACCACGAAAAAACTTGTGGATAAGGTGAAAAGGCTTGAGGAAAAGATGAAGAAGAACAAAATCAAGGAAGTTGAGAAGAAAGAACAGATGAAGGAAGATCTCAAGAGAGAGCTGATTTTGTTTTTCCAACAACAAATGCAAAAGCTTGAGGAAAAGGTTGAGAACAAAAGTAAGGAACATTTCAGCATGTTCATGGAAGATTTCAAGAAACAGCCAGAAGAAGTAAAGGAAGAGCCCTACCTAGAGATGAGGAAAGAAGGAAGCGCGAAAGCAAACCGTTGTGGTGAATCTTCACCCCTGAGGTAATAGATTTCTTAAACATGATTAGCGGAATATATACTTCTCTCAGGATTCAGAAAGACCATGACATCTCACAAGTTTTTTTTTTTTTTGAGGAATCTATGGCGGGCCAAAGGGCCAGCCTGAACCACACTTTTCCATAAAACGTCTCACAAGATAATTCATATTATCGCACTAGTAAACTGCTACCATAGTGCCTGCTGCCCACTGTCAGGAAGCATGATGTGTTAGAAGTTAAATAGGCAACCAAATCATGATTGTTGTCAAGATCTGTCAAGATAATGGGTCTAACCTACTATGCTTATCTAATTTTATACTTATGGAGGAATGTATTGTGCACAGGATCATCCATGCATAGCTCACTGTTAAGGTTTTTCTTCATGTGGCTTATAACATACATTAGTTGATAGTTGATCTCTTTATGTATGTTCTGTTACAGATCCCAACTGCATCAAAGCCAGACAACAAGTTTTCATCTGAAATTTGCGTGCGAGATGGACCCGATTGCTTACAAAGGAAAACCTATGCTGACCATAGAAGTAGTACTGTATGATGGTGAGAATCCAATTGCAGCTGATCACCACCTTGCTTCAGAAGTTGCTGAGCTAGTTGTGGTTGATGGAGAGTTCGGTGGACAAATTCAGGGTTGGTCTGAAGATGAATTTGATCTGAGTACAGTGAAAACACGGCAATGGAACAACTCACAGGGGAAACCCCCAAGGGTGAAAGTGAAGAACGGCAGGTTTAAACTGGTTGGTGGCAGGTATCGTCTTGAAGGCGTTGCTATTATGGAGAACTCCAACCGCAAGGATGTTAAGCTTGGAGTGATGATCGTTGGGAAAACGAAAGAAAGAGTTCTCGAAGGAGTATCAAATAGTTTTAGAGTGCAGGAAGCCAAGACAGCAGAAAGTACTTGTCTTTTCTTTGAATATTCTATATGATTACTTCCTTCTTAGTACTCCTTCCGATCCATATTAGTTGACTCAAATTTGTCTAGATTCGGATGTATCTAGCACTAAAACTTAACTAGGTATAATCGTATCTAGATGAATACGGGTCGGAGGGAGTACTAGAAAATGATTACTTTTCGCTGCATGATATATGTTAGACCATAATTTATAGAGGCCGGGGCTCACCTCTTTTCGAAAACAAAATCTCACATGTATTAGAAAGCATGTTGGATATTACAATTTTCAAATACTTACTTTTGTTTGCTTCCGAAACTTTACAGAGCGTGGAAAGCGTACCACTGATGAAACCCCAGAGGATTTACCAAGGTTAGAGTTGGATATAAAAAGCCGGTCCTGCCAAACCATGTTACCTGCTAACAAAAGACAATTATCATTCATTACTCAATTTTTTGAAATAAAAATTATATCGTGCTGATTGAATAATTATGTATTTTGACATGCAGATCTATGGAGCAAAACAATTCACATGTGAGAACTAAAAAAGGTAAATGCTTATGTTCAAGAAGAGAAGAAAAATTGGCGATATCCTTACCCATCCCAATATGCGCACACACATGAATATACATACACATGCACATACGTTTATAATAATATTTACTTGCAAGAAGTGGTTTGGCGCATACACACCGTAATGCAGCTAAAAACATGTAATGTATACTTGCAGGGAATGGTTCTGTTGGTCCACTTCTGTCGGAGCCATCGCAGTACCCTACTCAAGAGGATACCAATAAACCAGAAAGTTATGGTATGTTGTTAGGTGCATGTAAAACCTTTCTATGTCATAAACTAAACAAAATCATAGAGAAATTATGATATGTATCTACTTTGACATTTTATGAACAAAATCCATCACTATACCTTGTAATAAATTCGATAACTAAAAATTGTTACGGTATCATGATGCAGAGGCCACTTGTTTCATGGGCTAACCTTAGTGGGTAAGAACCCCATGTCCCCAGCCAAGTATGTAATGTATATAATATAACAAGGACCAATTTTCTGTTTTTTTCTCACAAAAAAGGCAAGGTCATCAACATATTTTCCATCAGCAAATCAGAATGTCCCACCCATGCCGAACCAATTGAAAAGAAAAAAAATGCACACACAGCAGGTAAGTGTTACGGCAGCTTTAAGATTCAGAAATTCTCCATAAGCACTTAGGTGTCGATGAGAACATCGCGTCCCGCTTAAAACATTATTCAGCCTTAGTGAGACATACATAGGGTCACACTATGGATTTTGACCCCAAGGTAGGCTGGACACCACCTCCCTAGTGATCTAACCATTGCATGGTTTCTTTATATGTATATACGCTGTCTCTGCATCGTGTGTACGAGTACCATTATTTTGATTTCACTGTTGATAACGAAAATTCTAGGTTTGTTTCCTTACATGACAAATTTAACTCCTACAAAATTAAGATGAAGTAATCATGTGAAAGGACATAGTATTCTTAAAATGGTCAAATTGTCCTGTTATACCAAACAAGGTAATGGACTAAAATGGATCAGCCTAAAATGGTTGATTCAAAACAATTTTCTTTGGAGCATATTTGAATTTCTCATGATGCATATAACTCAAACATAACCACCTCTTTATGTTTCTTCTCATCAGAAGCGAGAGGTCGGCAATACAGCGTTTTAACAGGATGGCCAATCAATTTTGAGAACATATCAGACCCATCAGGAGTAACATATCCTTATGCAGCAGGTAAGAGTGTGTGGTTCAAGCCCCCCACCTAAACAACAATGCAAATAAAAATATTTCACGTATACTTGCAGGAAATGGTTTTGTTGGTCCACTTCTGTTGGAAAAATTGCACTACCCTACTCAACAGGACACCATTCAACGGGAAAGTGATGGTAAGTAGTTAGGCAAATGTACAGCCTTTCTATGTCATCATGTAAATAAAGCATGCATGCATATGTGATCCATAAGCATAACATTTTTTTATAAAGGGTGTTGCATTAAATTCATAATTTAGCATCATGTTGATATAATCCATAAGATCTCGCACTTAGCCTCTCCATAGATAGGGTGCACACGCGTGCAAGCAAAAAATAAAATAAAAAAGGGCACAATACAAGTATATGGAGAACTCGTAAAGATGTCCAAGGCAAAGGAGGGTCAATCTGTAGACTATTTGTCATCCATATGGGATAAAAACATCACTCTCCGCCTTATTCAATCATATATAGGACTCCATGAATAGTTATTTGTTCTCCAGCCGCTATAGAAATGACACAAATAGAGGAAATGGGTACACCGATATATGACCTACAACGGAGTAGAATTCTTTTTTTGCGGGGGTACAGAGTAGAATTATTACCATAAAAAATAAAATCATTTCTACATAGCCAAAGTGACCAAAAAAGGGTAAACACTCTCACACTAATGAGATTTATATAATTGTGATTTGTTCTATAAAACTATCCGCCAAATTGGTTTACAACACTATGTGGCGGGTACAAGTTTGAAGACACTTGTATGACTGACCATATGGAACTGAAAAACTTGCTTTGGAACAATATTTATTTAAGTATCTCATCATGAGGGAAAAATCCACACCGTAAGGTCCCATGACAGTTGCTTTTTACAAGGTTATCCTTGGTAAGGATTACAACTTTGCAAAGGTACCACACAAAAAAAAGGCATTTTGAGCGGCACCTTAATTTTATATACTCCCTCTTTCCTAAAAAGGATGCCTTGTATTTGTTAAAATTTGGATGTATCTACACACTAAAACGTGTCTAAATTCATTCAAATTTAGATAAATTTATGACATCTTTTTTAGGATGAAGAGGGTATTATTTTATTATTATCTACTAGAACTTATGAATGAATGAGTTCTTTATACATATAATCCACCGATAATTTACCATACTCGTGTATATTCCAACGAATTCATCATTCTCTTACCGCAATTGAATCATTGTCAACCGCCCAAGAAGAGTGTTCCATGCCACAAGACTGGTCCGCCTAAGTCTCGGCTGAACATCACATGCGGTGGAGATTTCTCTAAAACTGTATTTCTCTTGTTTCGAGTAACATAATAATGTAAAGTATACTATTCATGTTCACTTGTGGGAAATAGTTTCCTTAGCCTCCACTTTGGTTCGAGCCTCCATAGAACCCTACTCAAGAGGACACCACTCATTCAGAAACTTGTGGTATGCCATTAAGCGTATGTACAACATTTCTATGTCATCATGTAAATAAAATTGTAGATGCATGTACCTACTTTTGTACTCCTATATGATAAAGAAAATTCATCAATATATCTTATAAATAAAGAGTGCTATGTGCATCTGATGTGAGGCCACTTGGTTCATGGACTACAATATAGTTGGTAAGAAGAAGAAACCTCCCCTAAAACGGCTCCCACGTCCCCACCCAAATATATTTTGTATGTATTTTGTTTTTGCGAAATTCATATTTTATATGTGCTTATCTTTGGCTCGCCAACAGGGCAAGTTCAGCAACATATGTTTACACCAACACAGCAAAATATCGCGTTCATGCCAAACCAATTGCAACGAACACATGCTCGCGCAGTAGGTAAGTGCTACATCCTCAATCCCTCCCTGCCACACATGCCATAGTGCAGATGTTGATCTATTATGTCGACTTGCAGGAAATGGTCCAGACAGTCAACCGTTAATTGGCACTCTACATCAGCGGAACACTACTCAACAGGAAAATCACGGTATGTAGCAGGAGTATGTATACTACTTTCTTCGTCCAGAAATAACTGATTTAAATTTGTCTAAATTCAAACATATCTATACATTAAAATGCGTCTAGATACATTCGAATCTAGACAAACCAAAATCAGTTATTTCTGGACGAAGGAATTATTTCTTTGCCATCACAGAATTTAATTGAAACACATGTTGTATTGTCACTTTGCAAGTAGCATGGAGAATACGGCCTGTATGTTTGTTTTATAATTCCAGATAGCAGCTCACACTTCAAAAATTATTATACTGCCACTAGTTGTACTGCATATCAAGGTAAGAAAACTACACGGGTATACTTACGTATTCCTTAACTCTACTGTGCCCAAACTCGAATAAAATAATTACATCAAACAACCGAGAAGGGATTTTGTGCACATGGGAACCAATGCTCCCTTCACTTTCATATTTTTGAAATTTTCAAAATCTCACGCGTCAGTGTCTTAAAAAATTATGGTATTAAATATATGGATGTATATATACAGGAGGAGTACACTCAAAAATCCTGTTAAAAAATATATTTTAGGAGATATATAAAGACAAAATTCTGACAGTAAAGAGTACTCCCTCCATTTGGAAATATAAGATGTTTTAGGTTTGTAAAAAAATGTGCCTAGACATATTTTAGTTTGTAGGTTCAAATATATCTAGACACCTTTTAGTGTGTAGGTTTATTTGCTTCACAAACCTAAAACATCTTATATTTTCGAACGGAGGGAGTAATTAAAAATAGTATATCTTTTAGTCAGAAATTTGTCTTTTTGTTTTTTAAAATTTTTTGCGTACGCTTCTCCTGTATATATCTATCTATATATTTAACGCCATAATTTTTAGTGACATAGAAGTGTGAGTTTTTGAATTTTTCAAAAATCTAAAAATGAAGAGAGCACTTATGCCCATGTGCCAAAGGCACTTTCCGCTAAAAACCCAAAAGAAAAGATAGCCTTAACTTTATAAATTAAAATAGAGTTTGAAATAAAACAATATGTACTAGGTTGGCGAAAGTGTTCAACTTGGACTAACTAAGAACACCTGAATGGAGACATAGGTAGTTGGCCAAATTTTCAAAATAGGTTAAGAAATCTAGATGGCCGATAATTTGGACTTTCTAACAAACATTTGGCCGATAATTCGTTGAGGTTTCAAAATAGGTGGAGACATAGGTAGTTAATTTGGACTTTCTAACAAACATTTAATTGTCAACCTAAAAAGGTACAAGTGATAATTCGGAAATATACTCGTGTGGTGTCTCTCCATTAGCCGAGTGTAACATAGACACACACACACCGCATCACATGCACATACACTTGTAAAACAACGCTTCAAGATTCCCTAAGTCCATATACATCTCGTTATCCATTAGAATGCCACCCCCACTAAAAAGATCCTCTATAGTGAAACACACATGGCATCAACATCGATTTTGAATCATTGCAATCTGGTGGTACTCCCACTTTCATAGCCATCCGACAAATAGTTTGTTTCACTATATGTATGTGTCTCCATGCATCATATACATGCATGTTCCATTATTTTGACTTCGCAATTGATAACTGGAATTGTTGGATTCTTTCTTTATAAGCCAATTATTGCATTTAACTCCAGCCAAATTAATGCGAAGTAATCATGTGCAAATACATAAGTATTCTTAGGTAAAATCGACCTCTTATACTCAACAAGGGAATATATTATTACATCACTCTAGCCATTGGATCTGCCTAAGGGCATGTTCAACGTGGTGATGTCTGCCTTCCCATAGAGACGACACTTATAATTTTTTTGCATAGTTGAAAGAGAGAGTAAAAAAAGAGAGTGTTGTTGCGCTTTAATCGGGGCCACACAATCGCAAGATAGATCCGCAATTGGATCGTAGGAGTTACCAATATGTTTCACCAACTAACGTATAAGGTCATACTCGGGTTACCCGGAAGAGAAAGAGTGATGCACCTCAATGCGTTTCCAGTAGACCAATCTCACGGTGTGATACGCAAGATAGTGAGCCAGCAGTTTTAAAATCAGAAACCCTGGTTTCTCGGGAGTGGCCCCATCTGAGATTCCAGCGACTATTGGATGAGTTAGTCGACCTAATCACCCTAACTCGGTTATCGATTCTTCAAAACACCGAGTCATCAAAGAAATAGAAGCAGGAACAAGGGTTTGAGGATAAAAAGTATATTGTATTAATTTTGTTAATTGTGTGCTTAATTTCAATCGTCCATTACCCCTTATAATTTATATGGGGCGGTGATCTTTCTGTGTAAACCTAGGAGACTATTACACTAGTACATTACAGATTTTTTAGTAGGAAAATAACTCTAAACTAGGTAACTACCACCGGCTCCGTACTCAATCTGGATCCAAGTGTCCCGGTAACTCCGGTAGAGTTGTCTTTCCTTTTGTGTTGGCGTAGTTCAACGATCTTCAAGCTTCTTTTCAGCCAAGTCATGATCTCTTGAGCACAAGTCGGTATGACAACTTCTAGATACTTCCAGCTGAGTCGGTTCTTCTCCGCCATATATCACATTGATCCGGGCCTGCCCGTTCATAATATTCCTTCAATGTGGGCTATCCTCTTTGTCTACAACCATGATCTAGGCACAGGTTCTGCAAGTAACCAAATACGTTCATTTTTTCTTACTTTTCCATGATCCGACCAAGCCACCTACTAATGGCCCAGAATGGGTGCTAATAGCTGTCTTTCCTAGCTAAGAGGTGATCTCTTAAAAAATGAGAGGGCTATTTTCTACACTCTATCCCTTAGTAACACAATTTTCACTAAAATTTAATTAGTCGTTAGGAATGAGAATAAAAGGTAATGCATTATACGACATATATTATTGTCTCCTCTAGATGATGTGGAGTATCAAGAAAAGACTTATATCCTCTATAGTTGTACATGCGCTAAATTAACTATTAAAAAAATTAAGTAGGAGTATCTCAGAATTTCTCATGATGCATATAACACAAACATGGACTTCTTCTTTTCAACAGGGAAAGGTCAACAATATAATGTTCCAAAAACAGGGCCAATCAATTTCCCAAACATGTCGGATCCATCTGACATAACATATCCTTATACAACAGGTAAGGGCATGTGTTTTCAGCTTTCCACCATGTTTATGCATAATGTTTCATGTTTGCTTGCAGAAAGTTGTTTTATTGGTCCACTTCTGTTGGAGCCCTCAAAGTACCCTAGCCAACATGACACCACTCAATTGCAAAGCTATGGTATGTCTATTTTACGGGTAAAGCTATGGTATTCGTTGGGCATATGTACAATCTGTCTATGTTACATTTAGATAAAGTTGTAGACCCATCTTTATATTATCACTTTGCATGAACAGAATACATTAAGTCGTTACATTAGCGAGATAAGATACCTTCTAATAAATCTTCTCAATAAAGTTGGTTGCATACATCGTCGACGCGGACCTCTCTTTTAAGAAAAATAGCCTACCAAATAATGCATTTTTAACTTATTTCACGATCTAACCAAAGGGAGGGGTAAGAAGAGTTAGTGCTTGAAGACCCTTTCCCCTTGAACAACCATTACACATACATAGCCAAGTATACACCGTATATGGATATAGAATGCATAGAATTTTCTCTTTATTGCTCTAACATACAGAAAACATAGGTAAGTGAAAAATTACATGTCAACATAGCTTGAGTACCACATTGTGGAGAATTCTTTTTGTATGATTTAACCAAGAGCGATTTTTTGATTTTTGGCTCACCAATAGGGCAAAGTTCGCAACAGAAGCAACAACAGAGGAACAGTACTCAACAGAGTGCTACTCAACTCGAAGATCATGGTATGGAGCATGATTATGTACACTATTTCTCTACCGTCATAAAATGAAAACTATAGAAGCATATACATCTTACATCAACAAAATTAACCAAACATATATGTTAACAAGCAAAGAATAGTATGGCCACTCGATTCATGTGTAACCATAGCCTTTTCACTAGAGTGGGCAACCCTAAATCAATAGTTTTCTAGTTCTTGGCTTACCGAGCATGGCATGATTGGCAACATGGTGTGACTCTATATGAAAAATTCACCATGGAAAATATATGACACGTGTGATATATGCCACTTCGTGTATTCGAAAACTATTACTAGGAAAAACGACATATTAAACAAAGACATGGAGAAAAGAGTTATTTTGATACATGTCACTACCAAATCCCATTTAGTAAAGTATACAACCATGAAGTGGCATTGTTTAAGTTTCTTTTGCAATTCTTTATCGAATACACGAAGTTTGCAAGTGGAATAATCAAATGATGGACCCACAGACGCCTACCGTAGCCTCTTATTATAATATATCTATTGTATATTTTAAAATGAAAGAGCAGAAAATGCTCCAGAACATATTGCATTATAGTTTGTAAAACAATATAGGGAAGATCTAGGTAGCATAGACCTGCAACATCTTCCTATGGTGTTGCGGTATCTCGATTAGAATTTTTACTATATAGAGAGCATATGCATGCATGCAACAATCTCATACCTCATCATCGAAATTTCAAAATATATTGTCTCATAGACCCTTAATCCAATTAGCGATCCATCTTTTCCGCTAAGTTCACCTCGTTGAGGTTTCAAAACAAGGTCACATGTTGTTATGTTTCAACGTAGCCAGAAGTTGCCTGATTATAATATTATGGTTTCCATGTTAGCAGCAAGCAGTTACCACGATAATCGGCTATGGTTATCAGGTAATAAAATATATGTTTGTTGTCATGGCAATATTATGAGAGCTACGAAGTTAGTATTGAGTTGCTAACAAAAAATAAGAGATGATATCAACCAATAGAATTACTATCATGCAAGTATTACATCGGTGAGAACTACGTTCAACAAAATTATTCTCATCTAGTAAACATGCGGTTATAATTTGCCTATAACTTAGTAAGTGAATATAATATCCAATTTGGTCAATATTAATGGATAAAATGATTTCTTTCACTTCACAATCCCAAATAATTTGCTTAGGAGTCAGTACATAAATAAAGATTCAGTTTCATTTCTTTGATTTGTTCTCCTCTTCTAAGGTTATAGCTTCCGTGCTAGCATCATCGATGTTACCCACCAAATAAAAAACTTGTTCGGGTAGGCTTTCTAATTCTCCAGAAAGGATTAGTTGAAATCCTTCTATAAAATACAAAATCGAAACAATCTTCCTTATTACAGGAGAGGAGAAAAGCACAACACCACAAGAAACAAATGCACCGCGCATGTAGTCCGCACCAAAAAATATATTGCGCTATTTAATGTGCTGCTAAATTATGCACCGCTGGTAAATCATGATACTCCCTCCGGTTCAAATTAGGATTTATATAGATTCGGATGTATTTAGTACTAAAACATTATACATATACATCTGAATCTAGAAAAATTCAAGTCAATTAATTTGGATCGGAGGGAGTATAAACATCCAACTAGCTTGTTTTTATATTTAATTACATTTTCTTTGTAAGATGCGATCTGGATTAGGATCTCGCTGTATTAACTCCAAGTTTTTCTTAGCTCGATAATTATTATGTAGGGACATCCAGTCAGATGCGTACAAGCAGCCCCTGTGCTGACGACCCCTTGGGCGAGGTTGTGCGCCTCTCTTCTGGCCTCCCTGATGACTTATCTGATGAGTTTGGATACACGGAACCGGTCCAGCATGCAGTCGCAGCCGGTACGGGAAGGCATTCTGCTGGCACTCGACACTGGGGCATCGACCAGTTGCCCAGGTCGTCTCACCCTCAAACTGAAGATGAATATCAAGATGGTGGAGCTGTTCTCTTTGCTGCTGTACCGGCTCCAGAGAGCACTCAAATGGATTTCACTCAGGCAACGACTACAGGTTCTCAGGCGACACGGCACGAGGCCCATCTTCTGGAACTGCAGAGGCATTTGCCTTGGCAGTAACAAAAATAGACTAGTACCTTGCAAAACCAACCCCAAAGAGAGAAGACTGAAAGGGTAATTCGTAGGGTGCTTTTGTAATGGACTTGAGCCTTGCTAAATTAATCCCAAAGAAAAGATCGACAGGAAAATTTGTGGTTTTTTTTATAAATAGATTTCACTCTGGCAAAGAGGTCTGCAGGTTCTGAAGCGCCATGGGATGAGGCTCATCTTCTGGAACTAGAGAGGCAGGCAAAGCGGGCAAATGCCTTGGACTTACCCTGCTTAACCAACTGCAACGAAAAGGGGAATTTGCTGGATGTGGTTTTTGAGGCAATCGCCACGTGGGGAGATCCCCACCACCAAAATTTCTTGCTCCAAAAGTGTTTCAGAACCGGGCTTCATGGATTCCCTTCCATCAACTCATTGGTCATCAGGATATATGTCGTCGTTGAGAAGACTGCATCAAGGAAAAGAGAAAATAAATGGAAAAAAGCAACAACATTATTGTCCTCTTGCATGCTCAACGCGGCTATATATATATCACCACTGGAACGAACCCGAGAACTTGCATGGCAACAAGTGCTGTGGGCTACATGCATCAAGGGGGGCATCACTTGTCAGGGCAGCCCAAGCACCAACTGGTCAGATATGAACACTGCAGCAAGGTCTGCTCCAAAGGACAACACGATACGGCCGAGACAAACTGCTATTTATGTCATCTTCCAAATCTTCCATATTTTGAAAATGTTGAAGTGTATAAGTGGATTGCACTAGTCCTTCCCATCAGTTCGGACTTTTGGTTGCGTTGGCAAGTGCATGAAGCTTGATATGGTATCAGAGCCTAAGGTCTCGAGTTCGAGTCCTGTCTTTCACAATTTATCCTAAAATTACTGTTGACCCCTCTGCGTCCACGTATAGGCCTCTTGAGTTATACGTGAGTTTCACGCGTCGTCGCTCTCTTCCGGTTGCACGTGCTGACTTCTCCCCGTCACATGTGAAAGGGGGTGTTGAAGTGTATAAGTGGATTGCACTAGTCTTTTCCATCAGTTCGGACTTTTGGTTGCGTTGGCTAATGTATGAAGCTTGGGCATTTTATGATAAAAAAATAAGTTTGAAAAGGAACAGGCATTTACATCCTGTAATGCTCAACTACTTCATCAACTATTTGTGAACAAATGTAAAGGGATGCTGGGAATGGGTGTGCTGTTAGCAAAGCACAGCCCCTAAATTCTCCCAGTCGTCCTGATCCACTTTTACCACCTCTAGAGAGCAGTTCCACCATGCTAGGCCCGCTCCGGATCCATATCAGGATCTAGTGGGCTCAGATCTGGGCCAACCAACCCCTATAGCCCGAGGCTGTTGTGCCGCCCCGCCGGCCACAACCGGCACCACGACGAGTCCGCTATGCCCACCGAGCCCGAGCGTGCCGGTCGAACCGATGCGACGCACATAGCGAGCACCGTCGTGCAGCAACGCCGCACCACCACCAGCCTCTGCCGCCGACTCGATGTGCAAGAGGTCGCCCTTGGCGTCGTGCGCCGGCCGTCGCCACGCCAAGCCACGCGGACCTCCACCAAATCGCGCTGCCCCGCCTCGATCTCTGCGCGCCAGGTAGAAGAGGGTCTGCCGTCGTCGACACCCTGCAAGCTTTGCCCAAAGGCGCACGCCAGCGGCGGCCGGAAAGGGGAAGGGTGGGGTCAGGGAAGGGATAGGGTTTCCACTCCCAAGGCACGGGGGCGACCAAGGAGAGAAGTCTTTTTTATTTACCCCAAGAAAAACATTTTCTGATAGGAAGATTTTAAAAGAGCTGAGAGCCAAACATCTGTATCGCATATATATAATATATATATAGTTCGTTCACTACTTTTGTCAAGTATATGTGGTCAACTAATCTTGAAAAAAAAATTGTGGTAATGAAAAAATATAAAAACATTCATCAAGCCACGTAATAGAGGATGATGAGCTAACTCCAGCGCAACAGTCAATCCTGGCACTACAGGACTAGGAAGCTACGCCGACGGCCGGTCGCTACGCCGACGGCCAAACGTCGGGGCCGTCGGCGTAGCCATCGTTCAGGCCAGCCGTAAGCGGCCGGCGTAAAATTGTCCTCGGCATATTCTATGCTACGCCGACGGCTGCCCTCGGCGTAGCATACGCCGACGGCTGCCCTCGGCGTAGCATACGCCGACGGCTGCCCTAGGCGTAGCTATTTTTTATTTTCTCTCATTAAACTTTGAAAAATCATAACTAAATCATTCTAATTCGGAAAAATACAAATAATATATCAAAATTTGCAGAAAAATAAGACCTATCTATCTACACTTAAATATTACACATTTATAAATAAAAATTAAGTAAAATATAAAACATTATATATAGTTTAAAACGGGTATAAAAAATTCAAAAACGATCGAAACAATGCGAAACCTTCGCGTGGTGTCATATTATGTGACATAGTTAGAAGGAAAAATATTAAACTTGGTATATTAATTATGTCTCAAAGAAACCTTCACAAAATGAACTATCTCATTCGAGGTTTCTTGGCTTTCGGGTCAAATGACCAATGTTATGGCTAGAATCAAGACATAGTTTGTGATAATGTGCCCATATTGTGCATACACATGCATCATGGGATGGCGAACAATGTTGCAGGAGGAAGTTTTCCTTTTCGTCGCACCAAAAAGCCATTTCCCATTTTCCGAGCATAAAAAACGGACGGTTTTGTGAAGCAACCACCAAATGGCTAATTCAAAATACTACCACCACATTTTACAAAAATATTATACCACATTATATGGACAATGTCCCAACAGGGGGATCCGAAACCTTTCCGTCCACCTTCGGTGAAAAAGACAAATTCCTGCCGAATCGGCAGGAAGTGGGTCAGATATGAACTACATGTACATGATCCGATGCTCATGTTTTTTTACAAAAGTCATTTTTAGGTTCACAATATGCTATTTTATCAAAGATCTAATGAAAGTTTAGCGAGGCTCGGCCCCGAGCTAATAATCTTTATGTCCGCCGTTCGACAAAGTTTAACGATAGTTTAAAACGGGCATAAAAAATTGAAAAATGATCGAAACAATGCGAAACCTTCGCGTGGTGTCATATTATGTGACATATTTATAAAGAAAAATAGCAAACTTGATATATTGATTATGTCTCAAAAAACCCTTCACAAAATGACCTATCTCATTCGAGGTTTCTTGGCTTTCGGGTCAAATGACCAATGTTATGGCTAGAATCAAGGCATAGTTTGTGATAATGTGCCCATATTGTGCATACACATGCATCATGGGATGGCGAACAATGTTGCAGGAGGAAGTTTTCCTTTTCGTCGCACCAAAAAGCCATTTCCCATTTTCCGAGCATAAAAAACGGACGGTTTTGTGAAGCAACCACCAAATGACTAATTCAAAATACTACCACCATATTTTAGAAAAATACTATACCACATTATATGGACAATGTCCCAACAGGGGATCGAAACCTTTCGTCCACCTTCGGTGAAAAGACAAATTCTGCCGAATCCAGGAAGTGGGTCGAGAACTCATGTACATGAGCCGATGCTCATGTTTTTTTATAAAAATCATTTTTAGGTTCACAATATGCTATTTTATCAAAGATCTAATGAAAGTTTAGCGAGGCTCGGCCCCGAGCTAATAATCTTTATGTCCGCCGTTCGACAAAGTTTAACGATAGTTTAAAACCGGCATAAAAAATTGAAAAATGATCGAAACAATGCGAAACCTTCGCGTGGTGTCATATTATGTGACATATTTATAAGGAAAAATAGCAAACTTGATATATTGATTATGTCTCAAAAACCCTTCACAAAATGACCTATCTCATTCGAGGTTTCTTGGCTTTCGGGTCAAATGACCAATGTTATGGCTAGAATCAAGGTATAGTTTGTGATAATGTGCCCATATTGTGCATACACATGCATCATGGGATGGCGAACAATGTTGCAGGAGGAAGTTTTCCTTTTCGTCGCACCAAAAAGCCATTTCCCATTTTCCGAGCATAAAAAACGGACGGTTTTGTGAAGCAACCACCAAATGGCTAATTCAAACTACTACCACCACATTTTACAAAAATACTATACCAACTTATATGGACAATGTCCCAACAGGGGGGTCCGAAACCTTTCCGTCCACCTTCGGTGAAAAAGACAAATTCTCTTGAATCGGCGGGAAGTCGATATGAACTACGGTACATGATCCGATGCTCATGTTTTTTACAAAAATCATTTTAGGTTCACAATATGCTATTTTATCAAAGATCTAATGAAAGTTTAGCGAGGCTCGGCCCGAGCTAAGAATCTTATGTCCGTTTGACAAAGTTTAACGATAGTTTAAAACGGGCATAAAAAATTGAAAAATGATCGAAACAATGCGAAACCTTCGCGTGGTGTCATGTTATGTGACATATTTATAAGGAAAAATAGCAAACTTGATATATTAATTATGTCTCAAAAAACCCTTCACAAAATGACCTATCTCATTCGAGGTTTCTTGGCTTTCGGGTCAAATGACCAATGTTATGGCTAGAATCAAGGTATAGTTTGTGATAATGTGCCCATATTATGCATACACATGCATCATGGGATGGCGAACAGTGTTGCAGGAGGAAGTTTTCCTTTTCGTCGCACCAAAAGGCCATTTTCTATTTTCCGAGTATAAAAAACGGACGGTTTTGTGAAGCAACCACCAAATGGCTAATTCAAACTACTACCACCACATTTTACAAAAATACTATACCAACTTTTATGGACAATGTCCCAACAGGGGATCCGAAACCTTTTCGTCCACCTTCGGTGAAAAAGACAAATTCCTGCCGAATCGGCAGGAAGTGGGTCAGATATGAACTACAGGTACATGATCCGATGCTCATGTTTTTTTACAAAAATCATTTTTAGGTTCACAATATGCTATTTTATCAAAGATCCAATGCAAGTTTTCCTTTTCATCGCACCAAAAAGGCATTTTTCATTATCCGAGCGCAAAAAGGAAATTTTCTAAAGCAACCACCAAATAGCTAATTCAAAAACGGAGGGTTTGTGATTAGTTGATATGGATATCATATTTGGATTCCTCTCATTTTTCTGATCAATTTAAACATATTATTTGTTGAATTTCGATTTACAGATTTAAAGATATTAATTATTCTATATTAAATAGAAAAATACAAAAAAAAATTATTATATTTTTATTTGAATTCAATAATATTTTTACTTATTCATTAATATTTACTTAAATAATTGTTTGTAATTTCAAAAAATACAAACATGTGACATGATGATATAAGAGTTAATAGGATTGATATCATAGTATTGACACCAATGTATGAATTACTTTGCGGAAACGGATTACGAAGGAGCGAGGATGTTAAGCGTCTTTGAAAATTTGGAGTAGTATTAGGATGGGTGACTGCTTTGGGAAGTTTGACTAAGACTAGAATTTAATCAAATAGTAAGTATAATTAGTGTTAAAAATGTTCAAAGTAGGAGATTAACAAGTGAAACAATTCAAAGAATAAAAATTGAGAAAAATAAAAAATATTATTTTCAAAAAAAATCAAAAAAAAATATTTTGCAACCAATGACAATGCCGACGGCTATCACGACGGTTGAAAGCCCTCTCAGAGCATAGCCGACGGCATTTTGATACCGACGGCTTGAGTGTGCTCATGGGGAGATCTTCTTGAGGAGGCTACCGAGGCCCTCGGCGTACCATACGCCGAGGGCATTTTGGCCTACGCCGACGGCCTTTTGCCCTCGGCGTAGCGCGCGTGTCCCGTAGTGTGGTGAAAAAGCCCGACATGATGAATCCGGTCCGGACTCCATATAGTGCTATAACCCGAGCAGATCCCTCCGCCTTTATATACACCGAGCCGCCGCCGCCGCCTCCAAGAGTTGAGGCGTTTGATCTACCGATGGCCGAGGAGTCTTCGCTCGATCTGAGCGCCGGCGGAGCAAACGCACCGATGGCCGGCGGCGAGAAGAGCAATCTTGAGGGATGCGCCACGAAAAGAAAGTTAGAAGAGGAGGAACCTTGGCGGGCGGTGGACTCGCAGCTGACGGTGCAGGAAGGGGAGGAGGGCGACGACTCGGACTACGAGGAGTTCATGGTGGGGCTCAGGGCAAGCTTCGCTGCGAATGTAGACAAGATGTTAGCCAACACCCCGAACGTGATGTTGGTGGACTTCCCTTCGTGCTGTGTCCGTCCTCCTGGTGTGGAATTCCCCAAGCCCTGTGCCCGTCGGCCCGACGGTCAGAACGAAGCCACGAAGGAGAGCTCAGCGTCGCCGGCGTAACTCCGCCGGTGTATGCTTGAGTCGAAGAGGCTGTTCTGGTTCGTCCAGCTGAGATTGCTATGCTATGTTATTCTACTTTCTTCGTCTCAAAATTCGTTGAGAATTTATCCAAATTTGAATGTATCTATATACTAAATAGGCTTTATATACATCTAACTTTAGATAACTTTGCAAGCTCTATTTTGAGATGGATAGTATAATAATTATTAGAGCATGTACAACGGAGTGACTTCAACCTTTCCTTAGCATTGACACGTAGGGTTTTCGCTTGGTTGGAGAAGAGAGATTTTTATTATAATTAGTTATTTCACATTAATTTTTAAAGATGATAATAAGAGATGGCTCATTATACGACTTATTTTTGTTATCTTCTTAGATTATGTTGAGAGCTAAGAAAAGACCTGCCCCGGTGTCCATCTATATATTATCGGATTTGCTATTTCTTAGGCGTCTGAAAAGTTCTTAGGTCTCAGTCACCTCTCTCGTCATTGAATTTACCTCGCTATTTGTGCAACGTGAGACTTTCACATGAGTTGCAACTAGGTTGTAACTGGGATTTTAATGAGTTACAACTAGGTTGCAACTGAGAATTAGTACAAATTGTATAAGTTGCAACTAGGTTGCAACTGAGAATTAGCACAAATAGTAAGATGATGTTAGCGACTTAGACATAAGAAGTTCTCAGTCGTCTGAGATCTAGACACTCCCATAGTATTATTGATCCACCTTAATGTACTAAGCTGCAACCCTTCTAGTACACCATCATGGTATTATTATCACCATCAAGTAGGATATAATTCTTTGTATCAAGAAGATGAGATATACTTACCAAGTGATTAGAGAAGCTCACTTTGCAGACGTGACAGGTACAATATACCTTATGTGTTGTGGCACCTTCCTGCTCTTGAATCATCCAATTCACCGTAATACCTAAATTAAAGGAAGCAGGCTCCCAGCAGCCAGACGCAAGAAAGTGGCAGAAGCATCACACATTAGACTAAGCCTACACTAAAAATTAAAACCCTTGAATACAATCATTTCGCAATTGACGTTCTTTTGACCTTCCAAGCATTCAAAACTCATAGGACTACTATTAAGTGTACACCAGAAAAAGGTAACCTAGAGTTTTTTTTTGACATAAAGGTAACCTAGAGTTAAGATCAACATGTAATTGAATTCTTACTACTATAGGATTGGGAAAACTGTATGAATAGAGTTATAGAAAACATATAGGATTGGGATGTCATGTCTACTTGAATCCTATGGAAAGAGAAATTCTCTTTAATTGTGGTGAAGGAATTTTTCATGAGGTCTAACCTAATGTTTTTCTTATGAACTTTACAATGCAAGATTCTTATGGGATATGATCTTATAAATCAAATGGTTGTTGTAGGTGATGAGTGACAACTTGTCATGGGACACCCGTATAACAATAGGGTGTATGTGGGTCCGACATACAACCAACTCACGCCTAATGGAAGCCTATCAAAAGGTGGTCTGCCGCCAGCTCTGAAAGTATGAAGGGGAGGAACCAACCAAGACACAAAGACTAAGGCAGTAGAGACCTACCGACCCAAGACGGAGCCTACATAAGAGGGAGATCGATGAAGGCATAAAACATTGCTTTCTAGATCCACGCCATCGACTATCGACACTAAGATATCCTAGACCGCCAGTTAAGTCCTTCGAGTCGACGAGTACCCCCATTGTAATTGCATTTATGTCCACGGTACCAATATAATTCTGAGGAAGGAATAGGGCTTTTTTACATCAAAACAGGGGCAAACCTAGGTTAAAATTGTGTTTATCCATACATGTTGATTTGAGCCTCGTACCCAACAAAACGTAGATCCTTTGGAAGTACAATTGTCGAGGGAACCTGACTTCAATACCTCAACGGTTTGAATTTGTAAAAAACACTTTTTGATAGGAAGATTAGAAAGAGCTTAGAGCCAACATCTTCATCGCATATATACGGTTTGTTCACTACTTTGTCAAGTATATGTATGGACAGGAAAAAGAACAGGCGATCGTTAGGTGGATCTAGACTCATCTAGGGTTTTGTCCCTTGTATCGGCGTGCTGCCGGTCCGCTCCGCTCCTGGTGTCCTTGGGCCTTTGAGGTGTGAAGGACCGTGGCCTCTCTCTGGCATGAAGAGTTTTGTTCTTTGTTTATCTTGTTTTTAGTGTTGTCCTCTTCGAGATGGTGAGGCGGTGGTTACATCCTAAATTTAGAATAAGGTTCTCCATCTCCTATTCTCGCTCCGGTGGTGCGTGTATCGCCGGCGGAGTATGCGTGGATTCGTGTGCCTGATGGATCTGTTGGGCTCTGGTCGGTTTTCGTGTTCGTTGGTGTGGTTTTGGAATAGTCCCTTCCGATCTACGATTGTCATCATTGACGATTGTTACTGCTCTAGTGCATTGATCCTTTGTGGTCTTAGCGCAACGAATTCACATATGTCTACCACAGTAATCTCTACTACGATAGGTTTTGTTCGGCTCCGCTGATGGAGGCGCGAGGACAACGGCGCGCCTTTGGCTCGTGCTAATGTCTGTATTTGTCGCTAGGTGGTCCAGTGACATATTTGTAATTTTTATTACTTTTAGACGAGGATGACGTCATGCCATCTCACGCTAGTATCTAGTTGTCGCTAGGTGGTCTAATGATATGATTATGATTTTTATTATTTTTGGTCCTTTTTATACTTCTGTTGATGATTATTTATAGGTCGGTGGAATTTTCGCAAAAATAATAATCTAGAGAAGTATTTGTGTAACTAGAAAAATATGAAAACATTCATCAAGACATCGTAATTGAGGATTATCTAACTCTAACACAACAAGTCAATAACGTAATCGTAATTGATGAAAAGCCCGGCAGGAACCACCGCTGGTGGCCTAGGTCAGACAAGATAAGCTCTTCTCGTCTAGTCTGATAACTCTCGATCTTCATCATGCCCTTCTTTCCTGGGCCCACTTCCGATAATCTGTTGACCTTGTTGACATGTCTGGTAGAGGGAGAGGCAAGGTTAACCAGGGTGGGAGGCCAAATCCTCCCCTTCTACCTCATCTGACGATGCCGCAACAGCAAGGGGGAAACTGGCAGCAACAACCACACATGCAACAGTTCCCTCAACCGATGCAACAGCAATTTCCTCAACAGATGGGTTTAGGGTATGGTTTTCCTCCTCAGTGGAATTTTCAGCAACAATTTCCAGGACCTTTTCTTGGCACAAATTAGTGGGTGCCACCACAAAACAACTGGCAGGCTCAACCCCAACCTCCACCTCCCCTTCCTTCCCCTGCTCCTGGTAATCCTCAGCAGAATTCTGTGAATGGAACACAACAGGGTCAGGGAGTGGTGATGAAATAGGGGAATCAACAAATCCCTCAGCAACTTCAGCAGCAAGGGCTGCATCTCCAAACGCAGCCGGTAGCTATTGTCATTCCACCTCCTGCACCCAAAAACCAGAGTAGAAACCAGAAGAAGAACAAGAGCACAATGGAGGGTAATAAGGAGAGTAGTAGCAAAGAGAAGGAGATGCAGAAAGGGAAAGATTGCTATGAGGACTGTATCTGTTCTAATTGTGGCACTCCTGGGCATCAAATAGTTGGCTGTCCTAGGCCTGTGGTCTGCTTCATATGCAACCAATTAACTCACGAAGTGGAAGATTGCTACTCTATAAAGCAACCACTGCCAAGTGCTAGGCTAGTTGGAGGTGCTCACCCCAATCTACAATTCTTCATAGAAGGACAAGACTCACCTGGTCCTGAAGTGAACAATGTAGGAATTGTGTACATTGAGGCTGGAGAGATCAACAAGGAGGAACTGGCTAAGGAATTCTCAATAATCTACAAGACCAATTGGCCATGGTTGATTAGAGGAATTGACAGTTGGACCTACTTGGTCAAATTCCCTCCACATATTAAGGTAGAAGATGTGGCTGGCTACCCTTGTTTAGCCTAGTAAAAGAGGGTGTTACTGTTAATGTTGAAGTCTGGAATGGTGAACTTGAGGCAGAGTTTGATGCTCAGGAAATATGGCTACATCTTAGAGGATTAAACCCAAAGAGGTGCAAGTGGAAGATACTAGATCAATTTACTTTAGCATTTGGGATCATGACTGATGTTGATTGGTAGGGTGCTTTCTAATCCTTCTGTGAAGCGGTCAGAGTTAAAATCTTGTGCAAAGATCCTAGTAGTATACCCCAAGAACACTTGTTTAAAAAAGTTTCCAAGTTTTATCAGATTTGCATCACTGCTAAGTTACCTGTGGCTATTGAGGCTAGGAATGATCCTGATGATCCTGCTGTTCCCAGCAATGGAGGTGATGGCACTGGAGGTAAAACAAATGATATGGATACATATGCTTCTGGTAGCTCTCAACACCACCCTCCGGAACCATAAAAAAACTCCCAGTACTAGAAAAGTCTCTTCAAACCTCCCCAGTTTATAGCCTAAATATAGGACAACTAGAGTGACCAACAGGGCTCAGTTTCAAGGTTCACTAGGATGTGAAGATGAAAAAACTCATGAATATGTACAAATCCAGAATGAGATGATCTCTTGGCTGACAGTTGAAAAACCTGAAGAAGAAAGTTGCTAAAATTTGCTAAGAGAGATGGAAGTGGTCAATGAAGATGGAAACTTTGTGTATGATCAAGATGCAACTTTAAACACCCAGAATTGTGAGGAGTTGCTCCCCCAGAAAAAAGGAGTAAATGGGGACCGATCCAAGAGACAAGGCAGTGTGATAGGCTCCAGGGCTATGTTGGGAAGAAATCTTGGAGATGATGCAAGATAACCATGCCTTTTTCATATGATATATGCTCCTCTACCATGCCTCTCTTCTCTAGAAAGAACAGTACTAAACCAATTATGAGCAGTGAATGTTCCTTCCTAGCTGAAGATTCTCCACCTCGCACCCCAAATATCCCCTATAATGTGTCAGACATAGATGATTACAGTGAACGATTATGGAAAAAAAGTCTGCAAGAAAAAAAAGGGGCTAGCACCCTAGGAAAATAGTTTATTATGATTAGTATTAGTAGATTGTCTTGGAACATTAGAAGTATTTCTGCTCAAGGTAGGAAAGAATGCATACATGATATTATTTCCAAAACCCATGCATCTATTATTTCTTTCCAAGAAACTAAGAAGGAAAGTTTCTCATCTTCCTTTTTCAGTTCCATTAGTCTAAATATAAATTTTTCATGGAATTTCCTCCCAGCCAATGGGACTGCTGGAGGAATTCTAGTTTGGGTTGACTTAGATCTCTTTACTATACAGTCCTAGGAAATAAAAAAATTCTCAGTATCTTGTGTAATTCAGAATAGGGTAGATGGTGTTTCCCGGAGACATATTGTTGTGTATGGATCTCCTTATGAGGAAGGTAAAGAAGAATTCATTTCAGAACTCCATAGTCTGTTTATGGAAAATGATACGTCGCAAATGTAACTATAACTTTTTATGATCCATGCTTGTTTTATATCAACTATCTTATGTTTTGTCTACACTTTGAGGTATTTTTATATACTTTCTGGAACTAATCTATTGATAAGATGCCACCGTGTCAGTTGCCTTTTTTTGCTGTTTTTGGTTTCAGAAAAGCTAAAAAATAAATATTCTCGGAATTGGACGGGACAAAAGCCAAAGTTACTATTTTTCCCAGAGTAGTACGGAAACGCGAAGCAGAGACGGAGTAGGACACCAGGGTGGCCACACCCTATGGTGGCATGGGCCTACCCTGGGCGCGCCACCAGGGGGTGTGGTCCCCCTGGGCCTCCACTGAACTTGCCTCCTTTGCCTATAATAAGCCCCCGAGGAGAAAACCCTAAAAGATCCGGAAAAAATCCACGAAAAGTTCCACAACACCGCCGCCACCGAAGGGGAGATTCGGGGAACAGAAGTCTCTGTTCCAGCACCCTGCCAGGACGGGGAAGTGCCTCCGGAGCCATCTCCATCGATCTCCACCACCATCTCCATCGTCGTTGCTGATTCCCATGATGAGGAGGTAGTAGTTCTTCCTCGAGGCTAAGGGCTCTACCGATAGTTGTGTGTTCATCTCTCTCCCTATGCATGATCTTTATGTGATCATGAGCTTTGTAATCAAGTAGATCTACTCTGCTACTCAAGTGCTTCAATAGATCTGCTCTCCCCACGTGTGTGAAAGTGACAGCGTGCACGCCGTGGTGGCACTTAGGCTAAAGATTATAAATCCTTATCATGAGTATATTTTGAGTTGGGTGTCTTTATGAAATTGTGGTGTTTGTTGGAACCATCTAGCACTCAAGGTGACAATTGATACATCGGAAACATATCTATAATTTTTGATGTTCCATGCTTGTTTAGTATCTACTTTGCTTTGCTTTGTCCACACTTTGAGGTGTTTTTATATGTTTTCTGGTACTAACCTATTAACAAGTGGCCATAGTGCCAGTTGCCTATTTTCTTCTGTTTTTGGTTCCATAAAGGCAGAAAATAAATATTCTCGGAATTGGACGGGACAAAAGCCAAAGTCAATATTTTTTCGTGGGGAACACGAAGCCAGAATACGAGACAGAGGAGACTCACCAGGGGCCACACCCCCTGGTCGCGCGGGTGGGACCACCCCGTACCTAGGAAGGTGTAGCCGCCCTGGTGCCCCCCTCCCGCCTCGCCTATTGGCCTATAAGAAGCCCCCTATGCCTAAACCCTAAGTACCCGATCAAAATCCCACGAAACCGTCTGTAGCCGCCGCCACCATCGTCCCTAGATCAGGGGATCTGAAGCTATTCCCGGCACCCTGCCGGAGGGGAGATCATCCCGGATGCCTTCTTCTTCATCATGCTAGCCTCCGGTATGAAGCGTGAGTAGTTCCACCTTGGACTACGGGTCCATGTAGTAGCTAGATGGTTGTATCTCCTCCTTGTGCTTTCATGTCTAGATCTTGTGAGCTCCGTTCATGATCAAGATCTCATCTATTTGTAATCATGCATGTTGTGTTTGCGGGGATCCGATGGATATTGAGATCACTATGTCAGATTGATTAATGGTTTTGTCTTATTGATTCTATCATGTCTATGTTGTTTGTGATCTTGCATGCTCTTCGTTGTTAGTAGCTATCTTGGCCAAGTAGTTTCTAGTGACTCCAAGAGGGGGTATTTATGCTTGATAGTGGGTTCATGCCTCTACTTAATCAAGGGAAGTGACAAAAATCTCTACGGTTGTAGATGTGTTGTTGCCACTAGGGAGAAAAAAACGGTCTCTTGTTCATGGAACAAGTGGATTGATTACCTTACACACTTTGCTTAAAGCAGTTGTCTATTGCTTGCAACTTAATACTGGAGGGGGTTCGGATGATAACCCAAAGGTGGAATTCTAGTCATAGATGAAGTTGGATGGCGGTCTATGTATATTGTTGTATTGCCCAATCGAATCTCATAGGATATTTTTTCTGGTATTGCATTGTTATGCCTTGCTCAGTTCCTGTCAATTGCCCTGCTATAATTTGTTTATCCTTCATGCCATGTTGTTTATCTAAGGAGAGCACCTCTAGTGAACTATGGACCCCGGTCCAATCTTTACCATTGATACATCTTCCATCATTCTTCACTTACTTGATACAAACCATCATCACCTTCCACACCATACGCTTAATCCTTTGTTACAAAGAACGGTGAGATTGACAACCTCACTGTTAGTTGGGGCAAAGTCTTGAGTTTGTGTTGTGCAGGTTTCCATGTTGCTTGCAACACCTTTGAGACGTTTCCTTCCTCCTACTGGTTCGATAACCTCGGTTTCTTACTGAGGGAAAACTTGTTGTTGTGCTGCATCATACCTTGATCTTGGGGTTTCCCAACAGGGCATCAACACACATCAACAGTGTGGGGTTATCTAGATGGGGAAGGCGAACTTTGAGGTGTGCTTTTGTAGCCCTACCATGGATTAGAGTGTCCAACCGGAGAGTAGTTCAGGATAGTATCTTGAAGAGAGTATATTTATTGAGAGTGTTCACTAGTGAAAGTATGATCCCTAGGCCTTGTTTCTAGACATTGAAACACCGTTTGCATCTAGATCTGTTACATGTTTGCTTGCTTTCATCTTTTTGCTTTTAGTCTTTTCCTCCCCGTCAGAAGCTCTTTTCTGGCACCGTTACCACTTATAATCATCCATATCACTTGTATTTTACTATCTCTTCGTCTAACTAGTGCACCTATACACCTGACAAGTGTATTGGGTGTGTTGGGGACACAAGAGACTTCTTGTATCTTGATTGCAGGGTTGCTTGAGAGGGATACCTTTGACCACTTCCTTCCTAAGTTCGATAAACCTTCGGTAATCCACTTAAGGGAAACTTGATGATGTTCTACAAACCTCTGCACTTGGAGGCCCAACAATTGTCTATAAGAATAGAAGTGCGTAGACATCAAGCTCTTTTTCTCGCGCCGCTGTGGAGGTATAGAACGGTACTCACATCCTCCGGTGTGAGTGCTCAAAGTTATTTCCTTTAGATTCTGCAATTTTATCTTTTTATTTCTTGTTTTCACTAATTAGGCTTAATGGAAAACAACAACAAAATTACAGAGCTTTATAGTATTTATCTTGAGTTAGGACATGAAGTGTTTGAAGAGAAAATTAAAAAACCTATGTAACTTTATTTGCATGCTAATAGCAATGTTATTAGTATAAATTTTTTGGACACCATTATTGCTAATGCTATGGAAAAGTCTAAGCTTGGTGAAGCTAGTTTTTATGAAAATGATCTTTTTAGTTTCTCGGCTTTAGAGGAGAAAATTTTCTTTGATGATACTTTACGTCCAATATATGATGATTACAATGATGAATTTGATATTTTCAGTCCACCTACTATTGAGGAGAAAATTAATTATGATTAAAATATGCCTCCTATATTTGATGATTATGGTGATGAGAATAATAATGATAGCTATTTTGTTGAATTTGCCCCCACTACAATTAATAAGAATGACTATGCTTATGTGGAGAGTAATAATTATTATATGCATGTGGCTCATGATAAGAATGTTTTATGTGATAGTTATATTGTTAATTTTATTCATGATGCTACTGAAATTTATTATGAGAGAGGTAAACATGGTTTTATGCATCTCAATAATATTAAGTTTCCCCTCTTTATGTTGAAAATTTTGAAGTTGCACTTGTTTATCTTCCTATGCTTGTCACTTTGTTCTTTGTGAATTTATTTATGTACAAGATTCCTATGCATAGGAAGTGGGTTAGACTTAAATGTGTTTTGAATTTGCTTCTTGATGCTCTCTTTTACTTCAACTGATATTTCTTATGTGAGCATCTTCTCAAACTATTATGCCTAACTTAAAGGCGTTAAAGAAAAGTACTTATTGGGAGATAACCCAAAAGTTTTAGTTGAGTCTTGGAAGTTATTACCTCTGTAATAACTTCTCCTTATCCTTTTTATTTGATTTTTGTTCCAATAATAACCTCTAATGAGAGAGAAATAAGATTTGGGGAAGTTGCTGTAGTGAAACAGATTTATATGCTTCACTGTAAAAATTCGTGAAAAATCTCTGTATTTCATATTGAGCTGTAATTTTCTGATTAAATACCTCGGGTTGTTATCTAAATTTCACTAGTTCAACACTTTTTTATTTGAGCAACAGAAAGTCTTCGAAAAAATCGGGTTTTAACTGATGGTCTGTTTTGACAGATTTCTGCCATTATTTGCATTTGCCTCTTATCGATTTATTTTTTAGTTCTCTTTGGTAAATTGAGATTTTTAAAGGAATTGCTTCAGTAGCATGTGTTCTTAATAGAATTTTTGCTGTGTTGAAACTAAACCCAAAGACTTATTATCTTGAATACACTAATGTTGCTAATGAAGAATTGTGTGAAATTTTGTATGAAGGAAATTTTCAAGTGTAGGGGAAGAATGATGTGATGAGATGAAAATGGACAGAAGATCAAGCTTGGGGATGCCACCCATGTCACCCCAAGAAATATTCAAGAGGTACAAGCGTCAAATCTTGGGGATGCCCAAGGTATCCCCTTCTTCATCAATAAAAATCTCAGGTTTTCTTTCTAGACACTTTATTTTTATTTCTTCATGCACTATTGTGTTGTTCTTGGAGCGTCTTTGTTTTTGTTTTTAGTTTTACTTTGCTTTGTTTGCTGCAATAAGTTGGTTGGATCCCAGCACACTTATTTTGGAGAGACACACACTCTGTTTTCATTGCCTAGAACACTCTAGTTTTCACTCTTATTGTCTGTGAGTGTTCTCTTTTGCTAGCACTGTGTTTAGCCTTAGTTTTCTTGTGCTTATTGCTTATAACTTTTTAGTCCTTCTTTGTGGATTTGTGATACAAGCTCACTGATCTTTGTTGATTATTATCCTTGTGAGTTTTTTCAAATAAGTCGATTGGTGTTGGATAAGAGTAGGAAGCTTCATGCTTAAGTGGTACAAAAAGGAGCTTTGTTTTGACTGTGTCTTAGGCTTTATCATGTCATGCTAGATGTTGCTTTGACCTTATGCTTAGTGATTATTTATGTAGCATGACTTGTTCCAAACAATTAGTATTGCATAATGTGCCTTGAAAGAATCATGCGTTGTTTTAGCATACAAAAGCATAATATTGTGGTACTATCCTTTGATGCTTTGTTTGGGTTGACTTGGCACCAGCTCACACCATGTTATGACTATGAATCAGTCACCTTAGCCTCTATGATCATTTAGTTTTTGGATTTTGGTACCACTTTATGCTTTGATTGATAATGTTTTGTCGCTCTGCATGATTATGGCCATTATTGCTCGCTTAGTTGGTCGCTCCCAGTATTTTGCTAGCCTCCACTTGTATTGAGTAAGCTCTACTCATGCATCCAACTCCCAAGAAACCAATTTATTCCAAAGTGTCCACTATAAATTCCTATGCATGGTGTGTTACACCATTCCAATTATATTCTTGTTTTCATCTACCTTCCAATTAAAAAGCATTTTGTTATGTGAAAAACTAGTGATTAAAGCTCCCACAAACTTGATGGCACACTTTATTTTTCCTGTCCCTAATAAACTTGAACTATTGTGTCATCTATGTTGTATATGCTTGCACTTATATGTTGGAATTAGCAGAACCATGTTGTCATAGGTAACGCTTTCAACATTGCACAAGTACATTGTACCCAGTTGATATCATGCTCTTTTGTTTATGGATATCGTCGGTGTGAAATAAAAGGGGAGCTTGTAAGTCCATGGAGTTACGTATGTGTGTTAGAGAAACGCCTGGGCCGCTAGCCTAACCATGCCTAATCATGGTGGAAACTTGCAGCATCACCATAGTGAGCAATCTATGAAGATTTATTCTTATAAAAAAAGAGACACTGAAAAGAGGAAAGAGAGAAAAAAGCACCATTTTCCCATGGTAAATAAGAGATTGCTAAGATGCTCATTGTCTGCTTGCCTTGTCATTTTGTTATGGGATAGATCTTGTATCATGTGCAAGGGGTACCCTGTTGGCGGTTCTCTATGATACACATGTACTTACTATGACAAGAACTTACCGGTGACTAAAGTTGAGTAGCATGAGGAGCGGCCCTCGTATTCAGGGGACATGAGATTGCCAGCTTATACTTTGTCGAGCATATATGTGGCATCCCGCAAAACCACTACTAGAAAATCGCGTTGAATTTGTGCATTGCATCGTCGTCATCATGCATTGTTTGCATAAAATTATGTTTGCAAAGCCCGTGTTGTTTTCTAAACGCCTCTTGATTCAACATCGAAACCGGTCGCGAATATTTTTGTTTTGTTAAAATTGTTTTGCAACGGCCCGTTTAATTAAATAAAACTTTCAATTAATTTTAGCGGGGCAGTCGAACGGGCCGATTTAGCCCGAACGACCACCCCAGAAAAACCAGATCGGTCCGTCTATTAATCCTAAAGCTACCCAGTTCCCTACCCACACACACCCTCCACCTCACCCTGGCCACTCCCCTTGCGCCACCTCACCCTGCCTCTCCCCTCCCACCAACCAGCAGCCGCCACGTCACCCTCAACCACTCCCCTCTCCTCTCAACCAGCCCTCACCCACCCCCTGGAGCCCACACGCCACACACAGGCCTGTCACGCCCCACTGCTCCCCCTGCCTGGCCCCACGCCGTCAAACCCCACCTCCCTGTTAGCACCTCCTCAAAACCCTCCCCTCACCGAACCTTCCCCTGCCCCCACTGCCCCATGCCTTACCTGCTGCCCCGCCTCCCACCTCGCGACGCCTGCAGCTCCTCTCCCCAAGACCGCCTGCTCACCTCCGCGCGACCTCCTCTCCCTCCCCGGCTCGCCGCCTGCCGGCTACCTCCTCCTGCGCCGCCCGCCTGCGTTCTCGACGCCTGCCCCAGCTGCCCGCCGCCCGAGCCGCCCCCACGCCCGCCCCACCGCCACCTCCTCCGCGACCCGCCGCCAACCGCCTTCCAGCCTTAGCGCTGGCCCGCCTCTCCGCTCGGTCCACCGCCCGCCATGCGCTTCGCCCGCCGCTGCCCCTCGCCCCAGCCGCCATGACTGCTCCAAGGCTGAAGTCCTCCGCCAAGGCCGCAGTTCTCGAAGCTTTCCTCCGCCGCATCCGCCAGCGCCACTGGCGCCAAGCCCGCGCTTCGCCTCCTCTGCTCTGCAGAAGAAGCCGCTGCCCGCCTGGCGACCTCGCCGGGCGAAGCTCCTAAGCCCGCCTCGCGAAGCCGCGCCCACGACGCCGCCGCCCGCCTGCTTCAGCAGCGCAGAAGACGCCGCCTTGGCCGACCCAGCTGGCCCCTCTCCGTCGGGCCCACCCGCCGACCACCTCGCCACCGCATGGGAGCTTCACTTGGCCTCGAGGACCGGCCTCCGACCGTCGTCAGAGGGCCACGCCAAGACCGCCACATGGAAACCCCGAGTTCACCTCGACAAGTTCTTCATCGAAAACCCGATGCGGATCCGAATAATCGCAAGGTCGCCATCGAACAATGAGGCGCCGCAGTGAACCCGACAAGATCTACCGGAACCGAGAACTTCCCCCGGAACGCCAAGTTCGCCGGCACGGATGCGACAAGTACTCCCTCACAGACGCCATGACCCGACGCCCCCAGATGCCGAGACCGACGCGATGGCGCGGACCCATCAAGGCTCTCGCAACGGCAAGACCGACCCTGTGGGACCCGGCAAGACCTTCGCGATGACGAGAACGGCACCGACCCGGAAGAAGCCGATGCACCCGATCAAACAAGTTCTGCCGAACATCGAGACCCGATGCGACAAGACCTACCTAAGTCCGAGAACGACCTCGCCAACCCTCGACCGAGACCGACTCGACCTGTCGAACCCCGAACCCCGGAACCCCAAGTTCGTCGAGCCCCCTTTAATGTGTGAACCCCTTCCCGAAAACCCTATTTTATAATATAATACAAATTGCTGCATATTGAATTGTTCATGCATGCACCCATTCATGTGGTTTGGGGGCCTTATGCCGATTCACCTAATAATTAAATATGGGGCCCATATGCGGGCAAATCTAGTCTCATATCGGCCTCATTTAAACTTGTGTAGCGAACCCGGTGCTATCCTTTGCCATGCTAAAACAACATTTAAATTGCGGGGGGTTCTAAATAACTTGAACCATCTAATTATCTGTCGGAACCCCGGTTCCACCTAATATGACCTAATTGTATCGCATCTTTGCCATGACATCCATCATGCATGCATCATGCCGATCTTCTGCCGTGTATTAAATATTGCATCCGGTGTTTCTTCTAGTGTTTTGCTTCTTCGCGGATAAGGCCGTTGAGTTGATGTGAGTCACCGATCTTGGATGAACCTTCGAACGTTTTCATGAAAGCATCTCCCTTTCTACCTATCTTACTTTCTAGTATTTACTTCCCTCCTGTTGACCTATTGCTATCTGTGTTGCGATGCTCTAGATTTCGTACCCGTGATATCCCTTGCAGCCATATATAGCCTTGGACACGCCCTATTACCTGCTGTTTGGTAGATAGTTGGACCCGCGTGTCGTAGTCGCTTGCTCAAGTGTTTTGCTTGTCGTCAAGTACCACCTTTGTTGGAGAATCAGACGTTGACGTTGGAGATGATCATGGCTTTAATTATTGTATCACTTTAATTCTGTTTAACAACTAAAATTGAATTAAGCAGAGGCATCGGTGGGTGATAGGTAAGATTTGGTTTCCATCACCACTTGTGTCCCGTGGGACCAGAGTTCTTGACACTGCTCCGAGATCGAGCGCTAACCACAAAGTGGGGAGATATGGGCCCCATTGATAATTACTGATTTCAAAGTATTGTATCGGGGCCACAACTAGTTTGAGGTGTTTTACTATTCTGTACTTATGCCATGTTTATCGCTTATTACGCTTGTGCGAAGCACGTATCGCTTAGGAAGCGGGAGGTTTTCGCGGTATGGGCGGTCCCGTTTGGGGATCGTCGATATCGCCATCGACGCAAACCCCGAAGTCTCTCGAGACCGCCGACTCCGCTATGGTGTCGACTCGGGGTGGCCCCCGTGCTTGCTTTTGTCCGGGAACGTCGTGACTTAGGCCCCGCCGACATACCGATGGGTGTATGTTAACTGATCTGGCAAAAAGGGTCGAAGTGCCTGTGGATACTTTGGTGCACCCCTGCAGGGTTAAATCTTTTCGAGAAGCCGTGTCCGCGGTTATGGACGACTTGGAGCACAGTGTCTAATCATAGACAACTATAACTAAAGTTTATTGCTTTAAATTGACTTGTATCCGATATGATTAGTAATCAGCTTCACTACAACGGAATGGCTAAGTAAAAGTACCAACAATTGCTGGGTTTTGGGGTTATCTCATGATAATTGTATCTGACTAGTAAGTGTTGCCACTATAACAGTATGATTAACTAAAGTGCCCATCGCTTACTTTATCGTGACGAGTATCTAAACCGACTAGTAATTGCCGCAACGATAATCGAATAAGTAAAATCGCCAACCGTGGCGTTCCTCGCTTGACTTCTCGTTTGGTCTCGAGGGGAAACGCCAGGATGGGTTTGTTTGATGATAGTCTCGTGTTGGATCCGAATAGGTCTTTCTCATCCCTCTCTCGATATCCGCCATTGTATCGAGTCTCTATAGGTTGTTTAGTGCATGTTGCCGCCGCCATCCACCATACCTATGTAGGCGAGGACCGCCAACTCTAGCCTCGCTGCATCGCCTCGATCGACGCCTCTTTTTCCTTTGCCCTTTGTCGGCACCCCTTTGTTGAAGCAGGTTTTGAGATCGACGCCGTTAGCGGTGGTTACCCTTCCGCTTGGCTCGGGCAGGGTTATGGACGCCATTGGTTATTCTTCAGGGCTCTTAGCCCCATTTGCATCTTGTCCGTAGTCGGACGCTCCCTCTTTTCAAGGTGATTTGGATCTTTGTACCGTAAATCTGTATTCTTGACTCTTTGAGTCGCTGTTATATATATCTGTTCTGTGGGTCCCATCGAGGACTGTTGTGTAATGTTATTACTTTGTTTTTCCACCCGCACGAAAGTGCCTGGTGGGCACCTTCGAATCGTTTCTATGCGGGTTTGGCGAGTTTCGCTGAAACTTGCATAGGGCCGATTCTGAGGGTGTTACAATATACTCCATAGTTTGTTCACTTTAACCTTAACCACTTCAAGATGCTTATGATAGGGGCAATGAGAGCTGAAAGCTAACAAGTACTATAATTTTTGGAAGCTCTTTATGAAACTTGAAATCACTGCTTCCCTTCGTGAAGGGCCTTTCTTTTACTTTTATATTGACTCTCCATCTTCTATACTTAGTCACCAATTAAGAGAGCATAGTTGTTATTCTTAATTCTATGTGTATTGTACCAAAACTTATTGATTGATTCATAATGTTGATATTGCTTGTTCTTGAACTATTTGTATCTAGTCACCCTTATGAACTTTGAAGGTGTCCTATGCATTTATGTTTTGCTACTCCATGAGGGACAAGATAAATGCCAATATGATATGCTTTCTATATGTGAAACAAACAAATGTATTTCAATGCATTGTTATTCATGATCTTTGTTTGTATCCTTTCATGTTGCAACATAGTTGCTTTGCCTTATTGTTAGAACTTCATCTTTCATGCTCATGTTTAGAGTACTTTGATCCCAGCTTTCAATGCTTGCAAATGGTTTGATATTGATTTTGATGGTGCATGTCACCTCAAAAATTATTATTTTATCACTTACCTACTCGAGGACAAAGAGTTAAGCTTGGGGATGCTTGATACATCACAAATGTATCTATAGTTTTTGATGCTCCATGCTTGTTTTATATCAACTATCTTATGTTTTCTCTACACTTTGAGGTATCTTTATACACTTTCTGGAACTAAACTATTGACCAAATGCCACAGTGTCAGTTGCCTGTTTTCTGCTATTTTGGTTTCAGAAAAGCTAAAAAATGAATATTCTCGGAATTGGACGGGACAAAAGCCAAAGCTACTATTTTCCCGGAGCAATACGGAAACGCGAAGCAGAGACGGAGTAGGGCACTAGGGTAGCCACACTCTATGGTGGCGCGGGCTCACCCTAGGCGCGCCACCAGGGGGTGTGGGCCCCCTGGGCCTCCACCGACCTTGCCTTCTTCGCCTATAAGAAGCCCCTAAGGATAAAACCCTAAAAGATCCAGCAAAAATACACAAAAGTTCTGTAGCGCCGCCGCCACCAAAGGGGATATTCGGGGGACAGAAGTCTCTATTCCGGCACCCTGCTAGGACGGGGAAGTTCCCCGGGAGCCATCTCCATCGTTCTCCACCACCATCTCCATCGTTGTTGATGATTCCCATGATGAGGAGGGAGTAGTTCTTCCTCGAGGCTAAGGGCTCTACAGGTAGCTGTGTGTTCATCTCTCTCCCTATGCATGATCTTTATGTGATCATGAGCTTTGTAATCAAGTAGATCTACTCTGTTACTCAAGTGCTTCAATAGATATATGCTCTCCCCACGTGTGTGAAAGTGACAATGTGCATGCCGTGGTGGCACTTAGGCTAGAGATTATAAATCCTTATCATGAGTATATTTTGAGTTGGGTGTATTTATGAAATTGTGGTGTTTGTTGGAACCATCTAGCGCTCAAGGTGACAGTGTGGGGTTATCTAGATGGGGAAGGCGGACTTTGAGGTGTGCTTTTGTAGCCCTACCATGGATTAGAGTGTCCAACCGGAGAGTAGTTCAAGGTAGTATCATGAAGAGAATATATTTATTGAGAGTGTTCACTAGTGAAAGTATGATCCCTAGGCCTTGTTTCTAAACATTGAAACACAGTTTGCATCCAGATCTGTTACATGTTTTCTTGCTTCCATATTTTTTGCCTTTAGTCTTTCCCTCCCCGTCAGAAGCTCTTTTCTGGCACCGTTACCACTTATAATCATCCATATCACTTGTATTTTACTATCTCTTCGCCGAACTAGTGCACCTATACACCTGACAAGTGTATTAGGTGTGTTGGGGACACAAGAGACTTCTTGTATCTTGATTGCAGGGTTTCTTGAGAGGGATACCTTTGACCACTTCCTCCCTGAGTTCGATAAACCTTGGGTAATCCACTTAAGGGAAACTTGCTGCTGTTCTACAAACCTCTGCACTTGGAGGCCCAACAACTGTCTACAAGAATAGAAGTGCGTAGACATCAGATAACTCTCTCCATTCTCTTATTTGTGGTTATTTTAATTTGGTTAGATTCCACGAAGATAAAAGCAATGGAGTTGTCAACCAGAAATGGTGTGATAAATTCAATGCTTGGATAGATCTTTGGGGACTGTTAGAAGTTAAAATTGGTAACAGGAAATTCACCTGGGCAAATAATCAGGAAAACTTGATTATGTCTACAATAGATAGAGTGTTTTGTAATACTGAATTAGATGATCTCTTCCCTTTGGAAACTACACAAGCCTGCACCAGGCTAGGTAGTGAGCATACCCCACTTCTCTGGGACTCGGGCATGGAGCTTACCCCTAGAAACCTCAGTTACAAATTTGAGAAGTGGCGGCTTTTAAGGGAAGATTTCTATGCTTTGGTCACAAAAATCTAGAATGCTCCTACAAAAGGAAGGACATCTCTGGATAGGTGTCAAGAAAAAGTCAGAAGATTTAGGAAGAAGACTAAAGGGTGGAGTAGGAATATTGAGGCTAATCTTAGACAACTTAAAAAGGAGATGATGGAGGAATATGCCTGGATATTAAGGCTGAAACAGAACCTTTGTCAGATCAGGAACTAGAAAGGATGAAAGTGATTAACTCTAAAATGCAGGATATTTGGCTTAAAGAGGAAGTCAAGGCTAGGCAAAGATCTAGAGATAGGGACATCCTTGAAGGGGATAAAAATACTGCATATTTCCATGCGGTAGCTAATCAGATAAGAAGAAAGACCCTTATCCACTTTCTAGAAGGAGATAATGGACCTACTTCTGATCTAGGGGAGATGTTGGACATAGCCATCTCCTTTTACAAAAATCTTTTTAACCTTGAGGATAGAGGAGGTTTCACCTTAGTTGAAGATTTCTTCAGTAATGAAGAAAAAGTCTCAGCTGAGGAGAATACTTCTCTAGATTCCCCCTTTTCTGAAGAGGAAGTAAAAAGATCTATTCAGTTCCTATTCTTATGGAGCTCTTGGTCCTGATGGGATCTCTTTCCTCTTCTACCAAAAAATTCTAGGATTTAGTAAAAAGTACATCATGGATATGTTTCAGGATCTTCACAAAGGGAGCCTGGACATATTTAGACTCAACTTTGTTGTCCTCACTCTTATCCCAAAATAACCTGATGCATCTGTAATGAAAAATTTCAGGCCTATTAGCCTCCTCAACTGCATCTTTAAACTTTTCACCAAAGTCCATACTAATAGGCTAGCCCCCCTCATGGATCGCCTTATCTCACCTAACCAGACAACCTTCATTAAAGGTAGGTATATCCTATAGAGTGTGGTAACAATTCATGAGGTTCTTCACTCTGTTCATTAGGGAAAAGAGAAAGGGCAATTTTAAAATTAGACTATGAAAAGGCATTTGATATGGTTAATTTAGATTTCCTGGATGAGCTTCTTCTGAGAAGAGGTTTTAGCCCCTTCTTTAGAAACTTAATCTGTAAGATGACCAGGAAAGGGTATGTTGCTGTCAAGCTTAATGGGGTAGAGGGAGATTCTTTTCTCTCTAAGAGGGGCCTTAGACAAGAGGACCCCTTGTCTCCTCTTCTTTTTGACTGTGTGGTAGATGTTTTCACTAGAATGCTTAAAAAAAGCATCCCTCCAAGGTTTGATAAAAGGTATCTGCACCCAAACTGTGCCCAATGGGGTGATCAGTCTGCAATATACAGATGACACCATCATTTTTGTTGATATCAATTTGGAAAAGGCTAGTAGTCTGAAAAGGGTTATGTCTTGTTTTGAAAAAGTCTCTGGCATGAAAATTAATTATAGCAAGAGTGTGATCCCCATTAACCTGCACAGTGATGAAACCACTGTATTTCAGCAGGTGTTTGGGTGTGTAGTGGGTTCTTTTACAATCAAATACTTAGGAATACCTTTGCATCATGATAAACTTAGAAGGGAAGACCTCCAGCCAATCATTGATAAAATCCTGAAAATAATTTCAGGCTGGAGAGGGAAACTCTTATATCATGCTGCAAGGGTGCTGTTAGTTAGGACATGTTTGTCTAGTATACCTATCTATCTCCTATCTTTATTTAAATTCCTAAAATGGACTTTGCAACTTATTAATTCTCAAATGTCCTACTGTTTGTGGAATGATTCCAAAGAAGGAAGGAAAATTCATTTAGCAAACTGGCATTTGGTGTGTCTCCCCAAAAGTCCGGGGTTTAGGCGTTCCTTCACTCAGAGATGTGAACATTTGTTTGTTGGCTTCTTGGCTCAAAAGATACATTAATGGCGAGCGAAAACTTTGGTAGATAGCAAGTACCAACCAAATCAGCCAAATATTTTTGCTTGTAGGGCCCAGTGATCTTCAAGATTCTGGAAAGGCCTTCTTTGGGCCACTAGAGCGGTTAGATTTGGATACAGATGGGTAGTGGGAAATGGTCGACAAATAAAATTCTGGGAAGACACTTGGTTTGGTACTTCCCCACTATCTTTACAATTCTAGGAGATCTATTGCATATGTAATGAACAACTTGCTACTGTTGTTGAAATATGTGATGGGGAGAATGTTAAACTCTCCTTCAGGAGAAATTTCAGTCCCCATATGATGACACAATGGTATGAGCTTGAACAGATTTGTCTCAGCATTTCTCTATTTGGTGATTGTGACTCTCATTTGGGAATATACTGCAAATGGGTTCTATTCTGCTAGCTCACTCTATAACATCATTAGCTTTAGAGGGGTACTACCCATATTCATCCCATAAGTTTGGGAATTGGTGATTCCTCCCAGAGTTTACATTTTCCTGTGGCTCTTTTCTCATAACAAACTAATGACAAGAGATAACTTGCAGAAGAGAGGCTTAAGAAAACCATTAGACTGTGTTCTGTATGGAAAATGAGTCATTGAATCATCTGTTTTTTGATTGTGTTGTTGCTAAGGAAATCTAGAAATTTACCTCAAATTTCTTTGGCTGTCCCCTGGGCACTTGTTTTGAATCCATAGCTAAATTTTGGGTTGCCAATAAAAAGCATTATGTGCTAAATACTATATGTGCTCTGATTATCTGGAGTATCTGGAAATCAAGAAATTTTCTTTTATTTGACAACCAAAATTGGTTATGCATCAAACAGGTATGGTGGCTGGTTTTGAAAATGATCAAAATTGGAGGTTGATGTATAAAGAACACATGCTGGAGGGGGTGGACCAATTCTCTACACAGGTCCTTGCTCTCCTCCGGGCGCCAAGCCTCCTCGCGTGGGAATGACATCTAGGACCATTCCTATGGCATCCCTGGCGAAATCTCTTCATCGGCAATCTCTCCAGGCCTCCTGACACCGCTCAGCATCGACATATCGACGACTCCTACACCTCTCATGCCTTTCTAGCATGGAGAGTGGTTGAAGCCCTCGGGACTGATGCCGGCAGAGGAAACAAGAAAAAATCTCAAGAAAATCTGTGAGAGTTAAGGTGCCTGAAGACTCATTGCTAGACGCTTTGTTGTTCTTGCATGCGTAGTCCAACCTTTGCGTGTGAGCTTTGATCGATGTATCTGTTTTCTCTGGTTCAGGCCTTTTACTTTCTGTAGTTTTTCTTTCGATACAAAAGACAATGTAAACAGACAAAAAAACTCTGGTTTTATTATTAAATAGGACCAGGGCTCCTCCTTTCGGGGCCCTCTTGCTCTAAAAAAAAAAGCCCTACGGGACCCGGTCCGAAGACGGACTCCTTATAGAACCCGAACAGATCCCTCCGCCTTTATATACACCGAGCCGCCGCCGTCGTCACTTCCAAGAGTTGAAGCGTTTGATCTACCGATGGCCGAGGAGTCTTCACCGCTCGATCTGGGAGCCCGCGGAGCGAACGCACCAATGGCCGGCGGCGAGAAGAGCAATCTCCTCGAGGGATGCGCCACGAAAAGGAGGAGAGAAGATGAGGAGGAGGAACCTTGGCGGGCGGTGGACTCGCAGCCGACGGTGCTGGAAGGGGACGACGACGAGGACGCGCAGCCGACGGTGGTGGAAGGGGACCACGACTCGGACGACGAGGAGTTGAGGAAGGAGCTGAAAGCGAGGTATGCCGCTACTGTACAGAGGCTGTTGGACGACCACCCGAACGTGGTGTGGGTGGACTTTCCCTCGTGCTGCGTCCGTCCTCCTGGTGTGGAGTTTCCCAAGCCCCCCTCTACCCGTCGTCCTTACGGCCAGGACGATGCCATTGCCACGGAGGAGGAAGAAGAGCCCGGCAGCGCCGTCGTAACTGATCCGCCGGTGTCTGGCTGAGTCGAAGAGGCTGTTCTGGTTATCCAGCTGAGATTGCTATGCTATGTTATTATATAATACGGAGTATAATTGTTACTCGTCCACCTTAATGTACTGCTGTTCTTGATTATCCTGACCCATTAATGTGCTGTTGTTCTTTGATTTGGGTAATCCTCTGCAATGTATTTCACATGTTTCTTGTGCTTTGTTAAGCGAGGTGTTTGTTTGTTATTTCGATGCTTCATGAAAAGGTGCCTTCGATCAGTCTGTATGATTAGGTTGCTCAACTAGTCTCATGGTCTAAAGTAACGATGGGACTTGGTTAACCCAAAAAAGAATCTAATTGGTTAACGATTTTGAGTTTTTGACAGTCTCATGGTCTGAACTCACCAGAAATCTTCTGCAACGTATTTCACCTTTTGTTTTGTGCCTTATTAAGCAAGGTGTTCGTTGTGGTTGATTGGGCGAATCATCACCTCAACAAGATCGAATTTCATTTCGATGCTTCATGAAGATAGCTTCTTCAGGTTGTATGATTGGATTTGCTCAACTCCAGCCTCTCTAGTCTCTTCATCATTATCTAATCCATGGTGGATGGCGATTTTGGCCGTGACGATTAATTTTGAGTTTTTGACAGTGTCATGGTCTAAAGTAACTATGGGACTTGGTTCCCGTTTAACCACTGGTTCGGTTAACCTAACCCAAAAAAGAATCTAATGGGTTAACGATTTTGAGTTTTTGACAGTCTCATGGTCTAAACTCTAAACTCACCAAAACAGGAATTCTCCACAGGACCTGCTAATAATGCAATTACCACCCACAACCTTTTACTCTTTTGCGTGTGTTGAACTAGGGAGAATTACTCAATTACATCTGCACATAAATTACATCTATCAAATGTATACTTCACATCATAACCATTATGCCTGGCTTTATAAATGAGCCTACAAGGGATAGCTCAATTACATCTGCACATAGATCAAATCTATCAAATGTATCGTTCACATCGTAACCATTATGCCTGGCTTTATAAATGAGCCAAAACTACTCGATCGAGCCTTACAAAATTCTGAATAAAGCTTGACCGCTCTTCTTTCCACAAAAGAGTAAGTTAACTTGTAGAATGTTGCGGCGGTACCATTGTCGAGTAACCGCGATGAAGAATCTGAAACTCGGTATCACTGCAGTAATCTTCACTTACCCTTTGGTGTGTCCAGGGAACAATCTTCCTCTTCAGGATCTCTCTTTCTTAGCACAGAAGTCTGGGAAATTCTTCCAGTACCAAAAGTCCGGTGCCAGCTACGGCGCAGGAGCATGTTCCTTCTTCCATCTGGAAAAGGAGTAGCTTCCTCCATAGCATTTCCACGATGTTGACTGCAAAAGGCATGAAGGACTTGTACCTCCATATGGATATGACTGTCTCGGTTTTCTTCGGTGTTTTCTGAGGCTCAGGGAACAGATGCTTCAGGAAACATGTAGAGGCTCTGCTAGAGCTTATCCCACGTGATCCTTCAGTTCAAAAGTTCCGTGCAGACCTGCTCCTTCCTTGACCGTACAGGTCTATCATCACACGCCATGGAGTGAGTCCATTTCCACATCCTTGACAACACAAAATATCGACACGAGGTTAAGGATCTATAGCTCGTGGTATCAAGCAGATAAGATATAATTACCAAGTGACTAGACGTGCTCAAGTTACAGAGGTGACAGATACAGTACCTTCTGTGTACAGCACCTTCTTGCCTAATACCTCGATTAAAGGTCCCAGGCTCTCGGCAGCAAGAGGCAAGAGGGAGCATCACACACTGGAACAAGCCTGCACTAAATAGAAACACTTGAATACGGAGGTTTTGCAATCAACGTTCTTTTGACCTTCCAGAAATAATAAAGTGACCTTGAACATGTAACTTCAGTCCATACTATTAAGATGGACCCAGAAGGAAAAAAGTAACTTAGAATTAAGATCAACATGTAACTTTGATCTCTACTAACCTTCTTCAGTGTCTAGAACGCAGCAGGAGCCATTCCAACCAAAGAGTGCCTGTAGCTTGTGATATCAGAGGTTCTTTTTAGTTCTATAACTCATTAGAATCAATACTTGGGATTATTTTCTTCAGTAGGCTGAATGATGATGCAGGCATGTTGCTTTCTGCAGTAAACTGCAGTAGCTCGTTCTCTAGAACAGCAAAAGCATCAGCAAAAGCCTGCCATGCACAAGATAGAACAATAGGAGTGATTAAGCTCTGATTGTCGCACGGATATTTATATGTTCAAAGGCCAAACAGAGTAATGCACTAGTAATAGTAGTGAGCAAAGACTGAATTATCGATACGGAGATTCCCCAGTCAGAAAAAATACCGTATGAAAGATAAACATAATCACAGAAAATGGTATTGCCACAACTCCAAAAGTTCTAGACAGCAAAAGATGGATTCAATCACTCCAGCAAAGATAATTTCAACTAACCTTGATGCACTGGTGGATCCGGAAACAATTCCGTCCCACATTGTTAGCAGGGCAAAGAGGATCATCAATGTGAATAGGATCAATGCTGCAAAACCAACAATATGGAAAATTACTATAGGCAGAAGATGATACAAATAACCGATGTATCACTGATATTGACTTTTATTACCTGTGCCCTCTTTCTCGGTTCAAATAAATTCCGCTTCCTTGGATGGAAATTCGCATATGGCGCGGATCAAACACATTCCTGTCAACCAGGATGCTTGACATCAATTAGATATCACATGCACCAATATATTACTAAATTTAACTATTCTGAAAGCAAAATCATACACAATGACCCTATGGTCATTCTGCGACATTTTACAGTTTTTCTACATCATGTACTTGTGTGTTCACCTAGTGTGCTGAACAGTAAAATATTCATATGTAGTCCCTTACCCAAAAAAATACAAGAAATCCATCAAAAGGCTGCCCAGGTTCTGCCAAACACAAAACAGCAGGAATGTAATATTAGTGGCAGATTGCAAGAAAAATGTGAACTATTAAAAGGAACAGGGGGAGGGGTTACTTTTCCAATTTAATAGTATAGATAAGAGAACTGATTAGCAAAATGTAATTATATGATACAGAAACAAATGTCTCACGGAAACAGGATACAAGAACTAAAGACAAAATAGGTGTGCATCCCAACTGAGCTATGTTATTTAAGATGAGCAACTTACTTGGTTAATAGGCCGACCAAGATGATGTTCATGCTGAAGAAAAGCAGTGATTAATAACACCTGCAAAGGATGTTACAGAATAAGTTCTTTCCACCTTCCATATCAAGAGTTCAGATACCAATTTTTACGCAGAAAAATACTGAATGAGCTAAAACATCATCAATCAATATAACATGCTGTCATGAAACGTAAGACCAGATGGTAAGATTCAAGTATGTTATCCAAAGATGGAAACGATATAAGAAAGTAGAATTTAGTTGCGAATCATACTTGGGCTGCTGTTAGACATACATTACCAATCACTATGAGCACATATTGTCTGACTGGAACTTTTTAAAACTCTGATGGAGAGGTTTAACAAATTAACCAAACGATCATAAGTACAGAACTTTCACTGTGACCAACCTAATAAAATTAAGAAGAAAGTTCCTATTAAAATAAGAGAATCATTATTACTAACTCAAAAGCAATGATCAGAAGAGTACGTACGCAAACATAAGTTTATGGGCTCACTCGTGAATAATAAAGTTATCAAGCAAACACAAACTTAAATAGCCATAAACTACCACCAAAGGAATCACATGAGTATTATGAAAATCTACATACCAAGCAGTAAGAGCTTAGACCACCTGAATATGGGTGGTCTAAACTCCGGTCCGCCAAAAATTTCTTCATAATTAAGGCAAGGGGTAAAGCCGCAGGAAATTGCTGAGTCAGCTCACGAACCTGTAGCAACATAAGGAAGAAGGCGAATAAATAGACTGGGGAAACATGGATCTCTAATTCTAGTCCTGAGAAAATCTTATTCATGACTTCAAGCATAATGTCGTGAGCACCAAAGCATGTGGTAGTGCCAGGTCTAGTTAAATATGGTTCAACCTACCAAGCAGCTAGCAAACTGCCCATTCATATATGACTTGAACTTGAGAAAAGGAACCAGGACCAATCATCAAACGCTAGACACTACATAAACATAAAACCTTATAATTCTTGGCTCTTGCATCTCTTTTTCTTAGTTGAACAATCATCATTACATCATTAAAATGAAGAAATCACACAAGTAACTATCTTATCCTTAGGATCATCTGAGGCAAGATATAAGAGCAACAAGCTAAAAACAACTACTTTTATATGGGAAAACATTACTAGTTTCGAACATGTGACAACTGACAGAGAGCAAGCTGATAATTCAAATCAAGTACGATTGACACGAAGCCATTTAAGTATGGCAAATTTATGCTTCAATCATATATACGGTTTGAATTAACTTCATGCTTCACACATAGATTATGCTTATGCAATATTAAACTGTAATACAGAGTATTACACAAGAGCCACTAGAAAAGATATTTAAGGCAGTACAAGAGACATATGTCAATCAAGGACATTCTTAATTATATCAATGAAACACTCCACATTATATTATATGTGTGTTTATATTCGATGATCATGCTGTGCTCATGACTAACGCTTCACAATATTCAGTATTACAAAAGTGCAGTTTGGTTTTCTGTTACAATAAATTGGAGATAATAATACGGAGTGCCAAAACTGTGATAGAAGATCTCAAAAACTAGAGATGCAAGTGGGTCACCATTAGGTACTCTACCCTCTTTAGTTCAAAAATGAACTAACTTTTCCAATGACATCATCATTCTGGAAAAGTCGGTTCAATTTTTTTAACTAAAGAGGATAGAGGGCACCCTAATGGTGACCCACTTGCATCTCTATCAAAAATAAAATAAGTAATGGAAGGAAAGAGGAACTTATTGTATTCAAAATATTTAGATTGATAGTAGGCCTTTGATTTTACCAACTCAGTAGTTTGCAGTCCTGTGTGGGATGGTGATTTAAAACTTATATCAAGACGAATTGACTTCACAAAATCGCAATCATCCTTATTCATTTTGAGGACATAAGCGTGTTGCTGCCTTCTGAACTAGAGTTGTCAGAACGAGGCGGGCTCCTTGCTCCCCTAGCATGTTGACCGGATTTTCTTGTGAGCTATCCAGAACAGAAGGGTACTCACTGGACATATTTATGTCACAAGGTACTTGTGCTACAAGCATGATCACAGGTATCTGCAGATTTATTTATAAGAGAATGAGGAAAAAAGAATAGCTGGCGAACTAGCAAATGAAAGGGCTTATGACTTACTGCTGTGTTTTCAATCGTTTTGAGGGAATCACTTCTAACCCAGTCCTGGTTTCCAAGACACCTTGCCGCATGCTAAAGCAAAACAAAAAAGGTCTGTGAAGATCAGCTTTACTTTTTTCCTTTGGGCACAAAAGATTTCAAGATATTGCATCCCAAGCAAGCATGCATGTGCAGTTATGCACATAGCGTAGTAAGAGAATTAGTGATAAGTAAACGGCTAAATGCTGGTACTCATACGTTACCATGCCTTGCGAAGGTAGACAAACAAGTAGACAACTTAAAGATAAACTTATGTAAGCATGTCCCGCACGACTCGCAAGGCACATAACAAAAGATCAAAAACGCTTTAATACTTCGTTTATTTCCTAGCATAATTCTAACAAGAAATGTCGTTGTATACTATATTGTTACAACTATGGTGAAACCGCAGTTTAAAACAAACATGCAAACACAATCAACCATTAACATCTCAATATGTGTCTGATAATAGCACATTCACCTATTACATAATCCAGAGAGCAGAAGACCTATTTACCTGGAGGCATGTTTCCTTTATGCCATTACGGCCTTCCAAAATTCCAGCTTCTTTAATAGGTTCCTGGAAACAGTTAGGACTTAGTTGTCATGATAGCAGGAAGATGACTGCAGCTGAGTTACCATGTTGAAAGCTATTGATGGTCATCCAACTCACCAGATTTCGAACTGGGGGAAGAGAAACCACAAGGTCCACATCACTAGTTGGAAGAGCCAAACCAGTGGCATTTGAGCCAAATAGATTTGTACGTGAGCGAGGCCAGAGAACTTGTAGGCATCGTGTGACTCTTTTGACAGCCCAGTTTATATGAGGCTTCGTCACCAGATTCCCAGCAGCAACCTTGCAAGGATTACGACTAGAATCAACATCCATCGAAGGAGAAATTTTACAGGAACAAAACTAAGGCACGACATGCAATTACTTGGCAACAGGGTAGTGATTAATGACCCCATAGGACACACTCATGAAGGTTGTGATGCAAAAGGAAGGAGATAAGGAAGAATACCTGCTTACAGAATTGATCGATCTCTTCGTGTAGAGCGTTGTGCATCAAAGAGAGGGATGCCTTGTGAGATGAACCATTTAACATATCAGATGGCTGCAGAGGAAGTGCAACATCTGGCTGCAAAACATATGTCAGGACGGCATAAACACTGCCAATACTTATCAAAATAGAAGGTAATTACTTCCTTACATGTTGATCACGAGAAAGGTGTGAAATCTTAACAAGGTGATCCTGCAAGACGGTGCCCTCAATTGTTTGCACTAGTGTACCAGTAGTAGTGGCTTTATTCACCCATGATGGCCAAACAACTTCAGGACCATCCAAGCAAAACTGAGCCCTATTGAATATGTTATCGTCCGGAAACAAACTTCTCATCCCCCAATGCCTCGGACTTGAGCTGCCAGATCTAACAATTGGGAATCCACGTTTTCTTGACTCTCCAACAGGAGAAGGAGGGGGTGGCCGGGGAACACGAGGAACACTAAGTACCACTGGTGATGGAGGTCTTCTTACAAGAGGTATATCCCTCCTGGCCGAAGACACACATGGGCTCCTGTGATCATGACCACCCCTAAAGTCAGATCTGGATAACCTTCGTGATATATTAGGAACAACTATTGGCCGCAACATTGCATATGGTAATGTATCTCCCTTTACTATTTCACTGGCACAAGATGGACTCTTTACAGCCGAAGTAGTCTTATCTTCAGGACTGTCTTGAGTGGAAGATGGAGCATGCAAAGCTTCATTATTGTTGTCAGCCCCTACCCTTGAGTGACAACCAGGCTGAGTAGGATCGGAAGTTTCATTTTGGGAACAGAATGGAGTTGATGGTGGTGATGATGCACTATATGTTGATGGAATCCCAACAGCCAGATCATCGACAACTCGACTAACATCTGCCTCATGCCAAGCCCAAGCACTGTCATCTGAACTAAGAGATGGTGGCCTCGAAAATCCTGTTCCGGCATGCTCTGCAGGACTCCAATACATCACACCTCCACCAAAATATTGATTAATGTCTCTTCCAGAAACTGCATGGCCGTCTGATTCTTCTTCAGAACACCAATAGCTTTCAGCATCATCGCCAACATCTGATGTGTTTCTTGGGTCACTATCACCAAAATATTTCCTATCTTTTTCACTACAAATGCCACCTCTTTGCATTAGTTGAGCAGGAAATCCAGGCCAGGCAGAAGACTGCATATGTGGGGCAAACACTGGATCGTAACTTAAAGCAGCATTCTGAGTCAATTTACCATAACCTCTGAAAACAGGAGGCCAGTCGAAACTTAAGGGCATTGACCGAGAAGATAACATTTGATTGCATCCAGCTTCAATAGGCGAGCTTCTGACCTGATGGTTGGCAGGTAGGAAAGGCTGGTCAAATTGAGTAGGCCATCTGTAACCAACGTCAAGATGTAGCCTATCTGCTGCAGCAGGGCGCTGTTGCAGTTCAGGAGGTACAAAATGAGGTGCTACACTAGGCCACTCATATGATGTTCCTCCCAGCAGGTTCCTGTTGAATGCATAATATTCACTTCCGCCATTCTTCATTACTGCACCATTGTCAGTTAGAGCACTTTGGAGAATGTTGGCAGGAATGACTGATGGTAAAAGATTATCAGTTGTCACTACAGAGTTATGATCCACGTGTTTCTCGTATCCTGTACCAACACCAGGAGCAAGTCCAGGCAAAGGTCCCTGTGTTATATCACAGTCAGTTTTATCCTGTGTTGATCTTGCCAAGGAGTCGGCAGAGTTTCTGCATGGATTACCAGATAAAACATTATCACTTCTGGAAGCTGAACAAAACGATGGTTGGACTATAGATCCATTTAGAAGAGCGCGTGATGGGCCCTGCTCATTCAAACTAAAGTTATCAGGTTTGTGTGCACTCTGACAATGCTTTGTAGTTATTGATGAGATAACTGTAGAAGAACATAAGGAAACTTCCAGCTTTGTACTGCTTCTGATGTCTTTTTCTTCAGTTCCATCAAAGGCACTTGAAGAGTCAGAGCAACCGACTGCTTCAGGGATGTCATTACTGGAAGAATTCACATGAGATGGGACACAAGGTGGATCATCTATTGCATCAGTAGATTTATACATGGCTTCTGTAGCAACATGAGCAACAGCTTTCCTCAATTTGCCCGGTCCAGGATTCTCAGTTCTCGTCAGATCAGAGAGTTTTGCTTTCCCTTTACGTTTGTTTTTCTTTTTGCTACACTGATTATTGCTGTCACCCAACCTGATAGCTTGCTCCTAAAATATAAAGTATGTCACTTGTAAGTCATGACTTAACAAACAAAAAATAGGATTGTGCAAAAGAGACAAAAGTATGTTTACCACCTTTGCCGTTGGTACAATTTCCTTGCAAGGAGTTTCTTCAGAAGCAGGTCCAATACTAGTGCCTCGAACAGATGGAGTCCGCTGGTTTGACTTAGGCACGACCCTAGAATTTCGGCTTTCTGTGCTACTGCTTCCATTGTCCTGGAAAGAAGTCCTACAGTCAGGCTAGCTAATATGCTTGGTGAAGCATAAAGCTCCATGTCTATGAAAAAACTAGAAGAGACAGATCATGAATGAACTATACCTTGGATGACTTGGAAGACGCTACTAGCTTTTTCGAGCTACTAGTTTTCTTCTTTCCTTTTCGAGAACTTCCACTTGTTTTTTCGACATTTGCCTTTTTGGGAGTATTTGATTCTCCATCCCCAATGAGTTCAAAATTTATACTTTCCGTTGAGACCACCATGAGAAGTCTTCTTAATCTCATGAGTATAAGGTCAGAAACAGTGCCAGCTGACATTAATGGAGTGAGAAAGATTGCATCATCACAACAGTAAGTAATTTTGCTCTTTAAACACACTATCTCCTGAAGCAGTAGCAGTCTTTTTAGTTCATTAGCAAAAGCATGTTTCTTTTTACAAGACAGAATGCTTGCAACATCAGTGCAACCAGGTTGATTCTTTCTGAAAAAAGACTGTCGTGCACTTCCATACAAACTGTTTGCACCAAATGATCCAGATTCACCTAAGCATAAACAGGATTTGTCTCTAAGAGCAACATCTGGCCCTTCACCAATCTCATTAGCCTGCAAACTTGAGCTATTAGTATGTGACTTAGATGTGCTTGAGGCATAGCAACTTTCTCAGAATAACTGAACACTATGACACAAACTTTCGTGATTCTCTTCCCAGATATTAGCACTATGTAAAACAAGATGGTATGGGGTGGCAACAAGCTCAACATTAGTGTGCACCGTGTTGTGTCAGCATGGATGGTCAACATAAGCAACTAACATACTGAGAATAACAATTTTCTTCAGTCCGTAGTTAAGCAAAACACTGAATTGTTTTTTAAAAGGATGACCACTTGTCAATCTGCCAGTATATGATGACCAAGAAAGACAGACAAACAAATACCGGAAAATGAAGGTTTTCACATAAACTAGAGGAGAATTGTGGGTATGAATTCACTTTTTAAAATTAATAAAATTATATTTAAATCCACCCACCACTAATGTACCAGGCTTCACCACTAATGTACAAGGCCTCCCTAACAGAATGTTATACAATTAAATCACATACCCTAGATAATAGTATAATCTTGAGATCCGCTCTCCACTAGATATAGGAGGCTTCCCTAACAAGTGCTACACAATTAAATCATGTATTTACAAGCAGCACCTTTGTCCTGTTCAGATACTTTCTAGGAGATCTTTTTTAGAGTGTACTAGATTTGCTTGCCCATTATTTACTTAAAATTGAACCTTTGTTTGCTAAAGTAAACACTAATGGGAGAAAAGTCAAACCACCACCACTCCTTTACCGGAACAGTACATTATTATGGAGCACCGCATTTGGCTCTGGGGAAATTCAAACCAGATCTATTCAGCTCATCTATCATATCCTGATTAGATCAGATAAATGTTTTGATGCTCATGCAAATAAGAAGCGAACGTGTTACAGGGCAAAGTTTAGTTTCACTTCAATATGCCAAAGAAACTAACAAATTAAAATGCAGCATTTTCCCTAAGCTTCTGCACTTTGTATATACACAATTTATAGTCTGAAATCAAATGCATACGATGCAGCGGCCATAGCACTCTATATCCATGAACAAAAATCAATTCGAAAATGTAGAGAAGAGGGCACAGTACCAGCGCTACTGCACTCTTGCCGAAGAAGGCTCCGGTGATCCTTGCTCTCACCCGCGGCTCCAGCCTCATCCACCAGTCCACATACCCCTTCTCCCTCCAGAAGGCGGTCGACGCCAGCCCAGCTTTCTCCTTGACGCACTTCCCAACCCTCACCGCCTTCTTCCCTCCGCCGCCCCCGGCCGCCATCGCCGCCGCCCACGACATCCGCAGCGCGATCTCCACCCAATTGGCCACGAACTCCTCGATCACGTAGTACCCCTTGGCCTTGAGCCAGGGCAGCTCGGGGAACTCCTCGGACGCCAATGCGGTCAGGTCCACCTCGCCGTCGCCGCAGCGGAGGAACCTCCCGCCCGAGATCTCGTCCATGGCCGCGACGAAGGCGTCGAGGTCCGCCAGGAGGGCCTCGGCGACCGTGATCGCATCGGGGCGCGGCGAGGAAGGGGAGGAGGCGAAGAGGAAGGTGCGGGAGAAGAGGAGCTCGTGCACGCGGGAGGCGGCGGCGGCGCGGGCGAGGAGGCCGCGGGAGAGGCGCGAGAGGACCGTGGGCTCGGCGGGGGATGGGGAGGCGAGGACGAAGAAGGAGGAGTGGCCGCGGACGCGGAGGCGTTCGAGCATGGAGAGGAGCGCGTCGGCCGCGGCCGGGGAGAGGAGGGAAGTGGTGGCCGCGGCGCGGGACGCCGGCGGGAGGGAGGCGAGCCAGCGCAGGATCGCGGCGCGCGGGGAGGGGGGAGAGGAGGAGAGGGCGGGGCTAGGGTTTGAGGCGTGGTAGAGGGAGAGGTGGGCGGTGAGGGCGTCGACGAGCTGCTGCGTGGTGCGCGGCAAGGCGGAGGCGGACGCCATGGTCGGAGTCTCGGAGACGCGGGGGCGTGTCTCGGTGGCTGGTCGGAACTCCGAGATGTGGAGGAGCCACCGCACCGCTTGTGAACGCGTGATTTTTCTTTTCTTTTTTATTTGCAGAGAAGTACCTGTGTTTTTTCCTCTTTTTTTGAAATTTGGTGTGTATTTGGTTTTTAACTCTTTATATACCTTTTGTTTATCCCATCTTTGGTATATACCATGTAGGAGCACTATTTGATGACAAGGTATTTAATTATGGTTATGTTTGTCTATGAGTTGACCAATGTTGGTAAGAAGAATAAATTGCAGTGCGCAATTGTTCACGGAACTCCAAGTTAATGAACATATCTATGATGAAGATATGGATCTGAAGTTGTACCACGAAGAAGATGGTCTCTTTTTTTTTTTTTTTGAGAATGAAGAAGATGGTCTCTAGAAACAATTAATTTCCACAAAATAGCACGGTTCTCTACTCGGGGTAAGGAGGGTCTGAATTATGGAGATCGCCTCGCCGCATCAAGCACCTCTTTCAAGATTGGGGTGAAACATGAAGTAGGAGATGTGCATCACGCGCTTCTCTACCAATGATGGTAGGGACAGTGTCCTCTCAAAGACTGCCTGCCTATGCTTCTCACTATTTGCTCAAATCCAATTATCTCCGTGGATCAGGCATAAAAAGGGTGGCTATGGGACCCATAGCTCATTTAGTTAGGTTGTATTCGAGCAATTGGACAATGTGTGTGAAGAGATAGAAGACATCAACATTAGTAACTGTCAGTTCAAAAAAAAAACATTAGTAACTATGGTGATTTTGTATCTTCACCCTTGGAAACCACTTGGGCTTTCTTTTCTTCCAAAGCATTACAAAATTGCAAGGAGTGCCGATGGCGCACTTCAAAGACATCTGGAGCATCCCTCCCACCTCCTCTTCCTCTAAAATTCAAGATTTTCACGTGTTAGTTACCCTTGCGTTGTCTTCCCTCTAAGGACCAAATCATGAAGCGTTGCGGGATCTCGAATGGTCGTTTAGCCTTGTGCGGTCAAGAGGAACACATATTCTTCCCTTGTTACCCTATGAGGTTCATGTGAAGCTGAGTTCATGAAATTCTTGGGTGTGATGTGAACCAACTAACAAACTCCGCAGATTTCTACCCCATCCTCCGAGGAACTTTCGGTCAACCTAGATGAAACATTTGGCATTTCCTTGTGGGCTTATATTGTACGGAGTACTTACGTAAAACTACGGAGTTAAAAGATTAAGACTGACTAATGACTACAACTTTATCGTCTAGAAATAAGTGACTCTAACTTTGGCAATATAATGAACAAGGTAGAAATCTGATGTGAACATAATCCTACCACAATTTTGATCGTAAATAAGGGCAGCCACAATGTATAGATTGCCAAATGCGACATGATATTGAATTTGGCTTTGGTCTTCAATATGGCAATAGCTTCACAGCGTGGTGATTCCAAATTGACACATCTTATGGTAAAATAGCTTATTTCTTCTCAATCATTCTCTCTCCACCCACCTCTCCATCTCTCTCTTCCTAGCGTGTGAGTGGAGAATTTTTAACCCCATCTACAGATTTGGCATCGGAGCACCAACTTAATCCGGTTCCCTATATTCTCTAATTTAATCTAACTTAGAATCACCCCCACGACATTAGAAACTAGTTTCAAAAACTAAATATCAAATATATAACCACTTTTGGCCACACATTGTGGGTGCCCTAAGAAGTGGTATACACTGGCCATATCTTGTCAAATCACAAACTTGTGAGATACAAACAATTGAAGGCCATAGTTAGTTTTATTCGTCGGTTTATACATAATGTAAATCAGATATTAGAAGTGATACACTAGCCAGATCATGTCAAAGCACAAACCTGTGGGATAAAAACCATACGTTCGTCATAGTTTAATCGACCGGTTTATACACAAGTTTACTACTAATGAAATTCCTAGTCAGCCATTTACGGAGCCCAACAGTTTGCAATGATTCGGCTCCATTTTACAGTCACAAATCTAGGGGCATTACGAACCATGCATTTCCTTTTCCTTTTAGAAACCTCACTGCATTAAAAGAGCAGAGTTCCCAAGGAAGATCATGCAAAAATCCTTTTCAGGTAATTACATTTTATAATTAACCACGAGTAAGTTACATGTCGTACACCGAACAAATCCGGTAGTGTGACATAGAGTTAGTTTACACCAAGAATCGAAAATATGAACATCTTACAACAACAAATTTCCAACCCTATAAAAGCTAGGCGAACTTAGACCGGGACGGCAGCCTGTGGGGTTGGAGGAATCTGGTTCTCGACAGGGATCTCTGTGAACTCGGAGAGAATCGCCCGGAACTCATCACCGCTCAGCGTCTCCTTCTCGAGGAGCACCTCCACAATCTTGTCCATCGCCACACGGTTCTCCCTGATCTGTTGCAAAGCGATCTCGTAGGCCTGGTCTGACAACTGCTTAATGGCTGAATCGATGTCCAGTGCGAGCTTCTCAGACATGGAGTTCCTTGCCATCATTCTCATGATGACATCCCCGCTCTGCGCCCCATCCATCAAAGACCATGGGCCGATATCTGACATGCCGAATGTGACCACCATCTGCAGAAGCGTTGTGTCCGTACAAACCGGTGACAAAGGTCAATAATTGAGACCAAATGTTTAAAAGTGATGTAAATTCTAGCAGCCTCTACAGCACATGAGTGTGCAGCATACTAAGTTCTTTGAATTCATTTAGTAGCCAGGCATGTCAGATATTGGTCAGATTCATAAACAGTTTGGAAGGAGTTGCATTATACTTGCTACTGTTTCTACTGTTGTAAAATTAGAAAGTTCTTCAGTATACCTGCTTGGCTAAGCCAGTGATCTGCTGCAAGTCACCGGCAGCTCCAGTGGTCACCTCAGGCTCTCCAAAGATGATCTCCTCAGCAGCTCTACCACCAAGGCCACCAACGATTCTGGCAAAGAGTTGCTGCCTAGAGATGAGCGTCGGGTCATCCATAGGAATGAACCAGGTGAGACCACGAGCTTGACCTCTTGGAACCAATGTAACCTTCTGGACAGGGTCATGGCCAGGCGTCAAAGTTCTGCAAAGAGGTAAAATGTCCATATGAACCTGGTTACTGGAAACTTGACATGGAAGTAATAATGAACAAAGGGCGGACAAAAGCCTAAAACTACAAGCATACAGTGTCTTTTTCAGAAAAATTATGCATAAAGAGACTCCTAATACAACCAACGGATGGACAAGGCATGCAAAAAAGGAGGTTGGAGTAATCACTGCACAAAATGATCTGTAGTTTCCACAACACCCGGATCGTTTTAACATGTTCATGTACCTTAGAACAGTATTTTAATGAACTAGAGGAAGTGCTAAGCAATTCATCTAATCCTAATCTAACCCAGTCCCAATATAATGTTCAACAAAATAGGAGATTAGCAGAGATGCAGATTATCTCTTACCCGCAAACTGCATGCCCAACTTCATGGTACGCAACAAGGCTCTTGCTCTTCCCATCTGTCATGACAGTTCCTTCCATGCCAGCCACTATTCTGTCGATTGAATCATCAATCTCTTTGGAGGAAATTCCTGTCCTCCCACGCCGGCCTGCTAGTATGGCTGCTTCATTCAGAAGATTTGCTAAGTCTGCACCACTGAACCCAGGTGTTCTCATTGCTATGACCTCAAGAGAAACATCAGGATCGAACTTCTTGTTGCTACCGTGCACCTTCAGAATCTCAGTTCTTCCACGTACATCAGGAACATCAACACTCACCTGTGGAAGAAGTAAGAATGTGATGTCAAGGAGGATCCTTATAATATTTAAAAATAGGTAATAGATGGTCTAATTTTTAATATACTGGAAGATAACTCAAGCACTGAACTAAACAGATTGGAGTTGTGGTTCACTAATACATACAATAGAGGTAAACAGTGTAGATGGAACACTTATGATTATAAGTATATGCAGGTAAGGTTTAGAACATGCAAATAAAATCCAGACTGATGTTGACCTTAAACAAAAACTGGATAGAAACTAACCTGTCTGTCAAAGCGTCCAGGTCTAAGTAAAGCTGAATCCAAGATGTCAGCCCTGTTGGTGGCAGCAACAACAATGATTCCAGTGTTTCCCTCAAACCCATCCATCTCAGTCAACAGCTGGTTGAGAGTTTGCTCCCTTTCATCGTTCCCACCACCGATACCTGTTCCTCTTTGCCTTCCAACGGCATCAATTTCATCAACAAATACGATGCAAGGAGCATTCTCCTTAGCCTTCTTGAAGAGATCACGAACTCGGGAGGCACCAACACCAACAAACATCTCCACAAACTCAGATCCCGATATCGAAAAACGGCACGCCAGCTTCCTCATGGCGGCCTTGGCAAGCAAAGTCTTACCAGTTCCAGGAGGACCAACAAGCAGCACACCCTTAGGAATGCGGGCACCAACAGCGGTGAACCTCTCTGGCTTCTTCAAGAACTCAACCACTTCCATGAAGTCTTGCTTTGCCTCGTCAACACCAGCAACATCATCGAATGTAACACCGGTGTTGGGTTCCATCTGGAACTTGGCTTTAGACTGGCCAAAACCAAGGGGAAACCCAGGGCCATTAGGTCCACCCATGCCACCCGATCCTCTTCTTGACAGCAAGAACAGACCGCCGATAAGGATAAGCGGGAAGGCCAAATTCCCGATAAGGTTGAAGAGAAGAGAACCAGAGTCCTCCTGCTGGTTATGTGCAGCAAAATCAATGTTCTTCTCCCTCAGCTTCTGGAGAAGCTCCTGGCTAAGACCGGGGAGCTGCACACGAACCCTCTGCACACGGTTGCCGAGCTCGGGAGAGATAGCCTCCACAATAGCAATGGTCCCATTCTCAAACAGATCGACCTTCTTCACCCTGTCCTTGTCGAGGTACTCAAGAAACCTCGAGTAGGACATCCTCGATGAAGAAACGCCCTGATCATCGGCGAGAGCCTTCTTGGCACTCAACAAGGCGGGCAAGCCGACCCCTCCGAGCGCAAGCTTCAGGAGCTTCCTTTTAGAGTCGCTCGTCTTGTGCTCCAGGGAAGCGGTCACGGACACTGGCCTGCCGCTTGAAGGGAGCGCCGCGAAGGGGAGCAGCCCTTTCGCTGCAAGGCTCATGGATGGCGCCATGTCTGCTCAGTGTGGGCAAAATGAATGGAGATGTTGTCAGCATCAATCAGAGACCGAAAATAATAATTGTTGTCAAGAATTTTTTTGCACCCATCCAGGTACTTCTATACTAGCTTAAATGCTTTGTATCATTGGTTCGGTTCAGCCACATCGACCGAAGTTACCAGCAGAAGTACCAGTAGCACAACAAGTTACAAAAACATACAGCTTGTACCGTTCGGGACACCTCGCAGACGGAAAATCCTTAGAATGCAAGATGTTCCACACCAACGAGATGGCTCAATAAACCACAGTTCGGCCGCACGGACGACTACGCTATAATGGAAATCAGACAAACTACCGGTGCCACCACCAACCATCTCATCCCTTCCTCCAACTGCAAGCAAGTACAACTATCTTCCCAGTAGTTTGTACTACTACTTAAGATTAGTCTACTGATTGGGATGAAGAAGGTAACGGTTTCTGTAGCCTCACAGCTAACAAAATCTATATATTAGCAGCAGCAGCAGCAGCAGCAATACATCACGCTCGCTCTCGAATTCCCGGCCCGAATCCTCGCCCCACCCAAAATCGGTCCAAGCTAAAAACATCCAGACGAACACTCCACAATCACCTACCCCCCAAAAGCACATACATACAGAAGAAGAAGAGCAAACTGAGCAACCAAGCACGGAATCAGCAAGGACGCGGCACACACCTGAGCGGATCGGGGTCGGGAGGAGGCGGGGGCGGGGGGAGGGCGTGACTGAGGGGAGAGGAGCGAGGCGAGGCGAGTGTATAAATAAGCGGGCACTGACGAGGAGCGCAGATTTTTCTCCTCCTCCGGTACTGACTGTGTCCTCCGGTGCCGCGCGGTTGCGTGGGGATTTTGGGAGGGGTGAAAGGGAAGGGAAGGGGGGAGGACGGGGCGACGTGGGCGGCTCTGCTCCCACAGCGTCGATAAGGAAGAGATGAGCCCACATAGACGTAAACCAGAATAGTAGAAAATGACTCTCTCAGTCTCGCTCTCTGGTTTTCAAGTGAAAATGGACAAAAAGATCCGTGTTATTTTCTCGTGGACAGTGGCGTCGGCCTCGTGGATGGACTTGCGCTCACGCAAACAACTTGGACCCCTGTCGTGTCGTCTCGCCACGGCCACGGGGAGAACTCACGGCGAAGCGCCAGTGGCTGTAGTCGTGCAATCAGCTGCTCATCACTTTCTGGCATCGCGACTTCAGAAACACTTGTTCATTTACTTTCCTTTCAAGATTGCTCTTTTTTTTTTCTGACATAACAGCAAAAAAAAATAGTGCAACCACAGAAACAGAAAGGCTGGCACCTGCCTGCCGACTAACAACTCCCATGTTCATTCTGCATTTGCATCAACTAAAATGATTGAATTGCAGTCCGCGCGAAAGTCTACCCCGACATGTGTTATGCATCCTCCGGAGGACGTAAGAAACCTCTTAACACTTGATCTTTTTTTGAAAGAGAATGCGGTAGGGAAAGGACCTACAACGATTTTTTTTAATAATAATAATGAAATATGCATTCGTAAAGACTTGAATCTAGGTGGCTGAGTTGTATATCTACTTTTCTAACCAAGTGAGATGGGCTCACTTCTTTCTAACACTTGATCTTGCAGCTTCGAGTTGTGTCGGGGTTATACTTTACCGACTTGGGCTAGAAGCCAGAACACTTGGAGTACAAGATATAGTAGTTACCGACTATATCGTAATCTATACTGCTGACGGATATGTTTTCTCCTTGTAAGCCCTATGTCGGATGATTACATAAGCCGGCATACGGGTAGCCCTTAGGGAACAAGCAATCTCACCTTGCAAAGCAAACCAACCTCAAAACCTTTGTAACCTCCGGCTTTGCTGATTATAGTGGATTGATAGCAGGAGTATGATCCGGCCATCGCATGTAAACTTGTGTGCTTCCCGTCCAGACATCCTCACATCTCACACCCCCTTTTTTCCCACGTCTCGAGAACCTGCTCATGGCGTACTTGTCATCAATACGATGACAAGTTGTAACCATGTGGTAGATATGGTTAGATATTGTTATGATGGTACTGATTGCTAGTGAGTGTCTATTTGGATGATCTATCGTGATGATGTATAATGTGACCATTTCTCTTAAGGTTGTGTACTATAGATTGTTTGCGTAGGCTATCCATTGCTCTGCACTCCACAAATAAGGGTTTTTGTTGGTTTGGGAAATTTGACTTTACGAGACCATTCCCACCATCAACAACAAAACATACACATATTTTGGTTAAAGTGGATTAGGTCACTGAATGGGTGGAAGCAATTCCAACCAAAAGTTCAGATCATGCCGCAACAACGAAGATGCTCAAGGAGTAATATTTCCCAGGTTTGGAGTATCCCGATTTTTAATTATTGATGGTGTTTCCCATTTCTTCATGGAGTTCTTAGAAAAACTTTAGCAAAGTAGGTGTTAACCGTAGAGTTGCATCCCCATATCACCCTCAAACTAGTGGGCAAGTTGAGTTGAGTAATAGGGAAATTAAACTAATCTTAAAAAATATAGTTAATAGGTCCAGATTTAATTGGCCAACTAAAATTAATGATGCTTTGTGGTCTTATAGAATTATTTTTTAAAATCCTATAGGTATGTCTCCTTATAATATGGTTTATGGTAAAGCTTGACATCTCCCATTAGAATTAGAATATAAAACTAAATGGGCTATTAAGCAACTCAATTTTGAATTTAAAACTGCTAGATAAAGGAGAATTCTTGAGTTTAATTTATTAGATGAATGGAGGAATGAAGCTTATGAGAGTGCAAGATTTTTAAAAGAAAAAGGTTAGAATTTGGCATGAAAATAAAATAAAAAGAATGGAGTTTAAAGTGGATGACCAAGTGTTATCGTTCAACTCTCATTATAAGTTTTGTGTAGGGAAGTTAGCATCAAAATGACAAGGACCATTAGTGATACAAGAGGTGTACCGCTCGGGAGCCATCATACTTCATGGAGATGTCAAAGGTAAACCTCATGTAGTTAATGGAAACGTCTTAAATATTATATTTCAGGTAAAAAATTTGTTGGATTCGTGGAGGAGATGAATCTCCAAAGTCCATAAATGTGATCGCCAAGAAATATCCCCTGCCAGAACTCCGAAATCAACAAAAGGTAACTTTGAGGTTTGTAATTGTATACCGTATTCTCCTTTAGTTTTTTCTCTATCTAGAAGTGGAATGGAATAACCCGGTTGAAGGGTAATGATCATACGTCTGTAATGCATTGTATGTCCCAGAATAGGTCCTATTCTTCTACCCTTTCCAGGTAGTCGATGGCTATTCATAGCTACTACCTTAGCACCAAAGAAGAGTTCGACCCAATGCTTGATTTCTGTCTTAGTGAATCCCGATTCGACAATAAAAGTATATTTATTCTTTCCCAATAAACGAAGACTTTTTTCTGTAAATATTGTGTATTTGATTCCATCCATAAATCGACTTTCCCTCGTGGGATTCTAGGAAATTCATTATTTTGGAAATTTAAGCCGTGTCACAAAAGAATTGGAAGAAACAAAATCCTCGAGGAGGAAAGAGCAGTGGCGGACCCTCCTGGCCACACCACCTAGGCTCTTTCATCCTCCCGAACTCTGTTTCGACTCAAACTCTTCATATCACCCTAAGAACCGTCAATATATACCTCCCTCTGTCGATCCAATCTTGCATTGAGTCTTCTCTAGGCGAACATTGTTTCTCTTTCCATCCTGTCAGCTTTTTGCCATGGAGAGCTTCAGATCTAATCTGGAAGGTGATGTTGCTAAGAAGAAGGACGTGGTTAACCATTACCTCAACTATGTGGTGGCTCCTATGAATACCTTGACCTTCAAGGAGGGTGATACTCGTGGAGGAGGTGAAAGCCCCAAAGACCGAAGGCACCATTGAGGAGAGGTTGCGAATTTAGAGGATGCTACTTTCAAGTATGGCGTGGTTGAGAGCATCCTTGATGCTCATCACTTCATGAACCTAGAGCTGGAAAAGAAGGTTGAAGCCTATGAAGGAGGATCAAAGATCCGAGGAGAAGTATGCATACACCCTCTCACGGATGGATGTTCCAAGCCCTCATGTGGTATGTGGAGAACCAAAACTATGAGTATGAATATCACTTCAAGAAAAATTATGAGGTTGCCTCTATCAAATTCAATGATCCACCTCTATCCTTGTACAATGGGAGACCTTATCCTTGGAAGATCAAGGAGCGGTATGCTCATTACGAGGAGAATGATGCACAAGAGGAGGAACATGCTGCAACAATCTAAGCCTTGGGGAGTTTCACCTAGTATTTTATGCTTTTTAGTTTATCATATGCATCTAGTTATGGTTTTTAGTTTGGGACTGTCTTTTATCTATCTTTTATTTTAGTTTATGCAGAGCTCTTAGAGCATTATCATGCACCCTTGGTCGAGTGTATCTTAAATGAAATATAAAGTATGGTGTCATCCATGGTTCCATTAGAGGCTTTAGTTACATCCTGCCTTGAAATAAATTAACTTGAGTATGTTGTACAAGCATCAAATTAATCTAAATAAATAAAAGTAGAATAGGTGGAAGTCTCAAAGGAAGTTGTGTGGTGATGAAGTTTAAATTTGGAATTTGGAGCATAGATGTGGTTTTGTAGGATAAAAAGCTAGGAAGAGGTGTTAACAAGGGGGCATGAGATACTGATGGCGCCTAAGTTGATGTAGGAGCGCTTTGTTGGAAATCCCAAGAGCAAGGTGTGAAGCAGCAAGTCTTCCCTCATTAGAGACCGAGGTTATCGAACCAGTTCTCTGGATCCGCCATCAAAAGCATGGTCAATTTTCTTGCTTCTAGCTGTAATGAAGCCTCCTTTTTCATCTCTTATTAGTAGGAAGGAAACGTCACACAGGTGTTGCTGGCAACATGGAGACCTGCACAACACAAACTCAAGACTTTGCCCCAACGATTCAGTGAGGTTGTCAAGATCACCGGTTTGTTGTAACAAATAATTAAACGTATGGTATGGAAGGTAATGGTTTGCAGCAAGTAAACAAGTAACAGTGAAAGATGTATTGATGGTAAATATTGGACTGGGGTCCATAGTTCACTATAGGTGGTCTCCTTAGATAAACAACATGGCATGAAGGGTAAACAAATTACAGCAGGGCAATTGACAGGAACTAAGCAAGGCATAACAATGCAATTACTAGTCAGGAAGATCCTATGAGATTCGATTGGGCAATACAACAAGATACATAGACCGCCATCCAACTGCATCTATGACTAGAAGTCCACCTTCAGGTTATCATCCGAACCCCCTCCAGTATTAAGTTGCAAGCAACAGACAACTGCTTTAAGCAAAGTGTGTAAGGTAAACAGTCCACATGTTCCATGAACAAGAGACCGTTGTTTTTTCCCTAGTAGCAACATCACATCTACAACTGAAGAGATTTCTGTCACTTCCCTTGGAAACTAGAGGCATGAACCCACTATCGAGCATAAATACACCCTCTTGGAGTCACTAGCAACTACTTGGCAAAGATAGCTACTAACAATGGAGAGCATGCAATGTCACAAACAACACATACATGATAGAATCATAAAGATAAAACCATTAATCAAACCAACATAATAATCTCAATATCCATTGGATCCCCGCAAACACAACATGCATGATTACAAATAGATTAGATCTTGATCATGAACGGAGCTCACAAGATCTATACATGAAAGCACAAAGGAGGAGATATAACCATCTAGCTACTACATGGACCCATAGTCCAAGGTGGAACTACTCACGCATCATACCGTAGAGAAGGCCTCCGGGATGATCTCCTCCGGTGTGGTGTCTGAAGAACTTTAGATCCCCCCCCCGATCTAGGGACGATGGTGGTGGCGGCTATAGACGGTTTTGTGGATATTTGATCGGGTACTCGGGGTTTCTGCATCGGGGTCTTCTTATAGGCGAAGGGGGAGGCCGAAGAGGCGACCAGGGCAGACAAACCCTAGACAGGCGCGGGCTAGGGCCCACCCGCGCCTAGGGTGGGTTTGGCCCCCCTGGCTGGCCCCTCTGGCTCCCCTCTGGACTTCTTGTTCCCCATGGAAAGTAATTGACTTTGGCTTTTGTCCCGTCTAATTCCGAGAATATTTCTTTACTAACTTTTCTGAAACCAAAAACAACAGAAACAGCATCCGCACTTGTGCAACTTGTTAGTAGGTTAGTACCAGAAAACATGTAAAAAGCACCTCAAAGTGTGGACAAGTAAATAAAAGTAGATACTAAACAAGCATGGAGCATAAAAAATTATAGATACGTTTCCGACGTATCAACATCCCCAAGCTTAACTCCTTCTCGTCCTCGAGTAGGTAAGTGTCAACACCCGGATTTTTAATCCCAGATGCCTGTTATGCCATACATCGCAATCCCAGGATTACCATTTTTGCGAGACATAACAGAATTGGATACCATAGTACATCATCCATTACAAAACATACATAAGGTCTTACATAAATAAGGATCTCATGATCCAGTTCTTAATACAACTCAAGCAGCGGAAATACGTAATAATAATTCAGAAGGGCGTAAGCTCCATCTTCGGGGTCATAAGCAATGCTGACGATGGAGATGATCCTAGTTGTCGTAACCTTCCTGGGGTCCATCCTCCTGGTATTCCTCTTCATAGTCTGGCCACGGGAATAGCCAGGGACAAATCCATGAGTACTCTTTAAGTACTCGCAAACTAAGACTAACAGGTGAAAGGGGTTTTTGTAATAGGACACTAAGCTCTAGGGTTATTTTGCAAAAAGCCAGATTTACCTCTACTAAGTTCAGAAGCAAAGAATGCTAGTTGAAGTTTTATAACACCTAAGTGGGAACTTGTATTTCATATCACAACTCTGTTGTGGTCAAGACAAAATCTCAATTCATTTCATAAGTCATTTTGAAAACATCTGACGGAGGAACAGCATGGCCACTCCAACTGTCCATAACCACGGACGCGGCTATTTGAATAGTTTGACACTCTGTAGAGATTGTACACTTTCAGCACAACATTCGATACATCCGTCAGGAACAAATCCTGAATTCACCATACTCAATATGCGGATAATCAATCCTAACCTTTCAATTGCACGCCCTAGTATAGGCACCTCTCCTGTGAGTTTGGCCTCCCAACCATGACCAACTGTCATCTTGGGTACTGCACAGGTGGACAATCTTCACAAGGTAGCCTCAGCTCACCTTGGCCGTGAGGCAACCAATACTAAGGTATATAAGTTTCCAGTCAAGCCCTACCCAATTTTCGGGTATTGTGGTTGTACGGTAAAATTGGAATGGTATCACATCCAGACAACCATCAGTTTTATAAAGGGCTAAGGCTCATGCCTCAACATTTTCATCACCAAAATCATCTGGTGTTTGGAAACACATGTCAAAACATCTCAATAGAATGATCCATCATTCCAAGGTTTTCATAACCATTTTTCCACCAAGTATTCCCATCTAAAGTTGATCAAGTTTTATGCTTAGCACTAGAATCTATAGGTGGGGGTAAGTACTAATGAGGGGTGGTAAACTAGTGGAGTTAACTAAGTTCAATCTCATGCCTTAGGATGACATAAAGATTATCTAGCTTAGGCCAAGTTTTATGTTCTTTATGCAACCTTCAATTATCTTCCTAGAATCTACAATTCACTTAAGTAACCTCTAAGTAATAGCTTTGATAAAGAAATAAAGTATAAAGCTTGTAGGTAAAACTAGGATTGGTTGAGCAAGTGGGTATGATCATATATGCTTAAAGCATATAGTTGGCATGGTAACTAGCAAGTATCAGCTTGCAAGTATTGGCTTGCATAGGTATAGTATCAGCTTGCTAATGTAGGGTATCTTACAAGTGTTAGCTTGCCTTGTGCAGAGCAGTGGTAAAAGTTCTCCTCGGCTTCTTCTTCGTAGTATCCTCCTTCCTCCTCGTATCCTTGGTCGGTACTAGCGTCTATAAATAAATACGAGGTACACAATCACCAAACAATACTTAACTACTTTCAATCATCACACAAAGGGGTTCTATAGATGATCTAGCATCATCACTAACATTACAAGCACTTGACTTAATGATTTTATTTTTAGAAAAGTAATTTCTACTCATTGAAAAACTACTTAAGATTTAATATTCTCCAAATCAAACATGGGATCCTGTTGACACATGTCATCACCACATATATCAGTTCATGGGAATGTGATTTAAAGTGGTGTCACAATTTAATAAGGTTTAACCTTTTTATTTTAAATAAAATAAGTGACTAGAAATGCCTATGTGGCATCCTTTTATTACTTGAACATTATTTCTGTAAGTAAACCCATATATTTTTATATATTCTGAAAGATATGATCAAATGTGATTTTTGAGAGTTGGAATCAACTCAAAAGCTATTATGGTTTAAATTTGAAAAATGTTTGAATGCAGAAAAGGTTCTGCCTTGTTATTTTTACCAAGGGTGATCTACAAATCCAAATGATTTGAATCCAACGGGCTTGAATTCATCATTTCCAGACCTTTCTAACAAAATTGGTTTCATTCAATTTGGTTCACTGAATCGAGCTGGGTTGATTTTTGAAACTAGGTACAGAACTGTGTTTGAATTAAATGGAAAAAGTTAAATTCAAACTACTGGGCTGCGCGGGAACTGCTAATGGGCCGGCCTGCTACGCACAGCGCTTATGCGGGCTGGTTAAGTTGTTGTCCCCACGCTTCAGTGAGACGGGGGTGCGAAGTGGTACGAGGCAACGTGGTGCGTTGGATCTAGTTCTAATCCAAAAGCTCTGGTTCATCGTCCACGTCGGGTAGCACCGGCAGATGTAACCCTAACGCTTCTGTGGGGGTCGTGGGAGGCTCACGGGCTCAGCGAAGGTCGGCGATGCGGCAAACGACAAAGTCGACGACGCGAACCTCCGGTACCGACAACTTCTCCTAGGGCGCCCAATCACGGCTCCCTTCTTCTCCAAAGAACAAGGGCTCCAGCCAAATTCCGCGATGCGCTCAGCCTTGCTCGGAAAGGGTGGAACGATCGGAGGAGAGGGAGGAATGGTGAAGAAATCGAGCGGGAGGCCTCTATTTATAGTCTCGACGGTGAGACCGAACGGATGGGCAGCGGTGGCGACATGGCTACGGCCGCTAGAGGCATGGCCGAGGGTGGCGATCGATCGGTGGTCTCTGGCGATGCTCTATGGCTTTGATGCGCTGTAGGGGCGGTGGCGAACGGCCGATGTTCTCAGGCGGTGGCGGCGCTCGACGGCGAAGCGGTGTCTGCTGTGGCACGGGCATATGGGCATGTCCTGGACGGTTCCCGGGGGGAGCATGTTGGCGGGTGGCGAGGGCTCGAGGTGGTCGGGTTGCGTGGGGAACGGTGAGTGCTCATGCGCGACGCCAAGATGGTCGACAACGCACGGGCGCGACGCCCGGGCGGTTTTGGGCATTGTCGCAAGGCGTGGCTGGTCGAGAGGGGGCGGTGAGGCATGGGCTACCTCCCAGACATGCTGGCTAGGCTTGGTGCTTCTCCTAGCTCGTTGTCGACATGTGGGTGGCAAGGGTGCACTCGGTTGTTCACCATTGATGACATTGGCGAGCTCACAGTGGTGCTAGTGATTAGTTAAGTTCGTTAGATGATCTATTAAGGCTAGTGGTGTCCAGAGAGGGAACAAGTTTGGCCCAAAACACTGCACACTATAGTGTTTGTGATTTTGTTGATTTGAATCTGCAAGGTGTTTGATGAAATGGCCGCATGAATTCAAGTTTTGAATTTTGAAAAGATTTTTGGTGGGTGTGCTAGGCATGTGCTAGGGAGTCTATAGATGCTTGGGTTTTGAAAGTTGAGCTTGTTTGAGTGGTTTTTGAAAAAGTGGGATCTTCCCATATGATATAGATTCAATTTTAAACTGTCATTTAAACTATGCATTTGAATGTTTCTGGATGATCACAAGGTGTACCTTGATACTTTGTTATGAGTACTATCAAGGGGTGCAAAGATCCAAACAAGTTTATGTTAAGTTCTGAAAGTTAGAGATAGCCAAAGTAGGCATGGGAGTTAATTTGGCCAAAGTGACCATTCCCTTATTTTGTTTGTTTTGATTTATTTGTCTTTGGGAAAAGTGTGGGGATTGTTTAGATGATGTTTATTTCACCTAAGAATCATTTTACAAGCAAAGAAACACACAATCATGGCCATTCAAAAGAATCCAAATTGTCATGCTTACACACGTGCATGCTTTCATATTTTTATTTAGAAAAGTTTTTATTAACCCTAATTTTGATGATTAGAGTTTGATGATTCTAGTTCAATATTTTTGGTATGTTACAATAAGTGATAAACAGAATAATTTTTTAGGTGAACATGCAAACTCACAATAAAGATCTAACCATTTGCAAGCATTGAAAGCTGGGATCAAAGAACTCTAAACATGTGCATGAAAGAATGGAGTTCTAACAGTAGAACATAGTAACTATGCATGCAACATGGCAAGCTACAAACAAAGATCATGAATAACATGCATTGAAGAACATTTGTTTGTTTCACATACAGAAAACATAGCATAGTGGTAATCAGATTGTCCCTCATAGAGTAGCAATATAGATGCATGGGACACCTGCAAAGTTCACAAGGGTGACTAGAAACAAATAGCACAAGAACAATTAATATCACAATATGCATCAATTAATAAGCTTTGGAACACTGCACACAAGATGACAACTATGCTCTCTTAATGGTTCCTAAAGGTAGAAGGTGGAGACTCAATAGTGGTGGAAGAAAGGCCTTTTTGTAAAGGAAGCGGGGATTACAAGTTTCAAAAAGAGCTTTCAAAAATTATGGTACTTATTAGCTTTCAGCCTTCATTGCCCCTATCATAAGCATCTTGAAGTGGTTAAGGTTAAAGTGGCAAAGCTAGATTATATGCTTGACGAAGTATAAGTTGGCAATCTCAAGTCCCTTGAATATGAGGGCCACACCTCATGGATACTCAACTTTGGGCCCATGCAAGTTCTTGTCACTGTAAGTATTTGCATATCATTGAGAACCGCCAACAGGGTACCCCTTGCACATGGTACATGAGTTTTCCCATAACCAAAATTACAAGGCAAGCAGACAATGAGCATCTCAAAGAATCTTTTATTTACCATATGCATAGCTTTTTATTGAGGATGCTTCATAGATAGCTCACTATGGTGATGCTGCAAGTTTCCACCATGATTAGGCATGGCTTAGGCTAGCGGCCCAGGCGTTTATCCAACATATAATACAAACTCCATGGACTTACAAGTTCCAACTTCATTTCACACCGGTGACATCCATAGACAAAAGAGCATGATATCAACTGAGTACAAAAGTACAAGTGCAATTTTGAAAACGTTCCCCGTGACAGCACAATTATGCTAATTCCAACTTATAAGTGCAAGCATATACAACAAAGTTGTCACAATGGTTAAAGTTTATTAGGGGCAAAGTATAAAATGTGCCATCAAGTTCGTGAGGGCCTTAATCACTAAGTTTTCACATAACAAAACAGTTTTTAATTGGAAGATAGTTGAAAACAAGAATATACTTGGAATGGTGTAACACACCATACATAGGAGTTTATAGTGGACACTTTGGAATAACTTGGTTTCTTGGGAGTTGGAAGCATGAGTATAACTTACTCATACAAGTGGAGGCTAGCAAAAGACTGGGAGCAACCAACTAAGAGAGCATAATGGTCATAATCATGCAATGCAACAAAACATACTAATCAAAGCAAAGAGTGGTACTACAAGTCAAGGACTAAATGATCATAGAGGCTAATGGTGACTTGTGGGAGTCATAACATGGTGTAATCATGCGCCAAGTTGTAACACCCTCGGAATCGGACCTATGCAAGTTTGAGCGAAACCCGCCAAACCCGCATAGAAACGATTCAAAGGTGCCCACCAGGCACTTTCGTGCGGGTGGAAAACGAAGTAATAACATTACACAACAGTCCTCGATGGGACCCACAAAACAGATATATATATATATAACAGCGACTCCATGAGTCAAGAATACAGATATACGGTACAAAGATCCAAATCACCTTGAGAACGATATAGCGTCCAGCTACGGACAACATGCAAATGGGGCTAAGAGCCCTGAAGAATAACCAATGGCGTCCATAACCCTGCCCAGGCCAAGCCGGAAGGGTAACCCTGCTAACGACGTCGATCTCAAAACCTGCTTAAACAAAAAAGGGTGCCAAAGGGCAAAGGAAAAAGAGGAGCGTCAAGATCGAGGCCAGACATCGAGGCTAGAATTCATGGCCCCTCGCCACAGGTATGGTGGTGGATCGAAGGCAAAGATGCACGAAACAACCTATAGAGACTCGATACGATCAAGGTTATCGAGAGGGATAAGAATGACCTATCCGGATCCAACCTGAAACTAACACCAAACAAACCCATCTCGTGTTTCCTCGATACCAAACGAGGAAGTCAACCGAGGAACTCACACTGGCGCTTTATTTATTCGCCATCACAGCCATTACTAGTCAGGTATAGATAATTGTCCTGATAAAAGAAGCAGTGGACCCTTTTAGTTTTTCATTCCGTTGTAGTTGCAGCAATTACTAATCAGATACAGATAGCATGATGTAAACCCAAAATCCAGCAGTTGTTGGTACTTTTATTTAGCCATTCCGTTGTAGTTGCAATACTTACTAGTCAGGTACAATGGTCGCAAGCGACAATCCAACAAGAAATTGTGGGCAGTATTATTTAGCCATTCCATTATAGTGAAGCTGATTACTAGTCATTATAAAGTCAAATTTACAGCAATAAACTTTAGTTATGCTTGTCTATGGTCGAGATATCAGGCTCCAAGTCGCCCATAATCATGACACGGCTTTCAGAAAGTTTTACCCGCGGGTGCACCAATAGCAACACACGCCGATAAACCTCTAAAACCAAATCAAAACCCAACGAGGCCTTCACGACTAAGCAATCACAGGATTTAGAAATATTTCAGGCCACCCCATTGAGTAGACCAACGTAAGCAAGCTTCGAGACGGACTCAAGGTTTGCGCTAATGGTCAGAAACGACCGGGAACCCGAAAGTGTGGCTGGGCTTGTCGACACCACGAAACATTCGCCACCTAAACAGAGAAAGGTGCTCCTCGCACAAACGTAAATACATAAGTAGTATGGCATAAGTACAGATAGTAAATAAATCCTCAAACTAGTTTGTGGCCCCAAGAAATAAGATCAATCAAGCTCGCTGGGGGTCCCATATACCTCCCGGGTGTGGATAGCGCGATAAATCAAGGAACAGGTATCAAGTACTCGGGGTCCTACGGGACACAAGTGGGCGTTCGGAAACCAAATATTATCTATCACCCACCGATGCCTCTACTTATTTCAATTTTAGTTGTTAAACAGGAATTTAAGTGAACGATAAGTAAAACTGTGATCATCCCCAACATCAACATGCGGCAATACATCAACAACTGTGGCACTTGACGACCCGCAACAACACTTGAGCAAGCGACTACGACGCGCAAGTCCAACTATCTACCAAACAACAAGTAATAGGATGTGTCCAAGGCAATATATGGCTGCAAGGGATATCAAGGGTACGGAATCTAGAGCATCGCAATACGTAGCAATAGATCAACAGAGGGAATAAATACTATAAAAGTAAGATAGGTAGAAAGGGGAGATGCTCACGAAAACATTGCCAAGGTTCAACCAAGATCGGGTCGACACTGCATCAACTCAACGGCCTTATCCGCCAAGAAGCAAAACACTAGAATAAACACCGATGCAATATTTAATACAACGGCAAGATCGGCATGATGCATGTATGATGCAAGACATGGCAAGGGTGCGATGCGATTAGGTCATATTAAGTGGAACCGGGGTCCCGACAATTAATTAGGTGGTTCATGTTATATAGCAACCCCGCAATTTAAATGTTGTTTTAACATGGCGAAATATAGCACCGCTCACTACATCAATTTTAAATGAGGCCAATATAAGACTAGATTTGCCCGATATGGGCCCCATATTTAATTATGAGGTGAATCGCATAAGGCCCCCAAACCACATGACAATATGCATGCAAGACAATTATTATGAGACAAGTTATATTATGTTATAAAATAGGGTTTCAAGGATTCACATTAGGGTTCGACGAACTTGGGGATCCGGTTCGGTCGGTCTCTGGGTCCGTGGTTCGACAGATCGTTCTTGACCGGGTTAGGGTCTGACCTGGTAGATCTTGCTCTAGACGAACTTGGCGTAGGGCGATCGGTCTCGCTTCACGGTGTCAAACTTGTCGGGCGCAATGATCTTGGCGTTCCGGATGATCTTGCTGACTCCATGCGAAGGCCTTGGTGCTCTAGATCGGCCTCGTGGTCTCGCCATATCCGTGGACTTGGCCCGTGTCGGCGAACTTGGGAATCCTCGTCGAGATCTTGGGGCACCAAATTTCGTCCCATAATGGCGATCTTGGCGTCCGAGGGTCTTGTGTGCGACGGGGTTCGGGCGCGCCGGGATCGGTCTTCGGATGGTAGCATACTATCTTCCCACGGTCACCATATTGCATCTTCACCTCACCAACGCAAGTCCAGGGAGCCGAAGGAATCGCCCCAGGAACGATCACCGGGCGTAACTCGCGCATGGCCACGCGCTGGGGTTTGAGCAGGCCGGTGCCGTGAGGCGCTGTTGCAGACGCCGGTGAGCGCGAGCACACGCTGGGCGCGAGACAGCGGACGGGACCGCACCTGTGGGTTCGGTGACATGGCGATGGCGATGTTGACACGGCTGGAGCGGCTTATCGGGCCAGAGGGACCACGTGATTTGCCTGAGGCGGGCCATGGCTGGATAGGCGCAGGCCGGAGCAGAGGTAGGCGACACGGTGGGGGAAGGGGCTGCGGGACAGAGGCGCGCACGGTGGAGATGGGGCGAGCCGGTTGTCAGTGAGGGTTCGCGGCGACGACGGAGAAGGGACGCTGGCGGCGAGGAAGGGCGCCCTGGAGGAGGAGGTCGACGGGACACGGCAGAGGCGGGAGGGTCGCGAGGATGTGGAGGCGGCGTGTTTTGGGAGACGGCGGACGCTGGCCGGAGCTGGAGGAGGCGGGAGAGGCGACGCACGCCGGCTGCGAGCGGGGAGGCGAGGCGAGGCGAGATGCGCCCAGAAGGGGCCTGAGGAGGAGAAGGCGGGGTCACGGAGGCGCCAGCGAGTGGGCGCATGGAAATGGGGCTGGCGGGGCGCAAAGCGAGCAGAGGTGGTGGCGGAGGCCGGGCCTGGCGCGGGAAGGGCGAGGGCGCCGGCTGAGATGGTCCAAGGGGAAAACGCAGAGAGGGAGGGAGGAGGAGGAGGCGAGGAGGCTACCGCGGCCGGCGGTTGCTGAGGGAGGGAGGTGGAGGCGAGCGCTGGAGGAAGGAGGGATGGCAGGAGTGACGGGTGCGACGAGGGAGAAGAGAGGATAGGAGGAGCGGGACAGGGGCTGGGGTGGGACCAGGGTGGCAGGGGGGTCAGGGTGGGAAGGCAGGAGGTGGGTCCCAGGAGGCGGGTCGCGCAGGTGGACCGGCTCTGTGGTGTTGTGGCCGTGTGTGTGTGCGCTGGGAGTGGGTGAGGGCCACTGAGGGAGAGAGAGGGGTGACCAAAGGTGGGGTGGTTGGTGGGAATCTGGATGGGCTGATGTATGCTCGAGGATTGGTGGACCGAGGTGGTCAGGGCAGTAGGATTAGGATAGGTGACTTAGGAATTCAAGTGGACTGGTTAGATATTTTAGGATTAAGGGTGGCCGATTATAATTTCGGGGTCGCTGCTCGGTCGAATCGCCTGCTCGACCGCCCCTAAAATAATAAATATTTTTATTTATTTCAAACAAGACTTTTCGCAAACCGATATCGATAAAACAAAATATTCCTGCCCGGATTTTGGTGTTTGAATAAATATGCTTTTAGAAAACACAAAATAGGTTTTCAAATAGTTTTATGCAAGCAATGCAAGACGATGACGATGCTCAAATGCAATGTGGCATGATGACATGAGCATGCGGTCATGATGATGCAATGCACAAAACAACGCGATTTTCTAGTAGTGGTTTAGGGATGCCACAAGTCAACCCAAGCAAAGCATCAAAGGAGAATACCACAATACTATGCTTTTGCATGCTAAAACAACACATAATTTCTTCAAGACACACTACAATCCCAATTTTGTAACAAGACAAGCTACAATAATAATCACTAAGAATAATGCTAAAAACACCTAGCATGTCATGCTAAAGTCTAAGTCACTACCAATGCAAGCCCTCTTGCACTTCAAGCAAGAACTTACTACTCCTTTCCAACACCAAGCAAACTTATTTGCAAAATAACACAGCGAGAACGGGGTACAAACTACTTTTTTCAAGAAACTAAACAACCTAAGCAAAACAAACGAAGACTAAGACACTCCAAGAACAACACAACAATGCATGAAACAATAAAATGAAGTGTCTAGAGCACTGAGCTTTTATTGATGATGAAGAAGGGATGCCTTGGGCATCCCCAAGCTTTGACCCTTGTAACTCTTGATATTTATTGGGTGACACCATGGTGGCATCCCCAAGCTTGAGCTTTTGTACATTCTTCATCTTATTGCATCATTCTCTCTCTACACCGAATTTTTCCTTCATACAAAACTTCACACAATCTTCATTAGCAACATTAGCTTATTCAAAAGATATTAGACCACTGAAAAGCTTCAAACATCAAGGCTTTTCACTAAAAACACAAGCTACTATAGCAACTCCTTCAAAATCTCAATTTACCTCAAGATAACTCAAAATGAATCAATAAGAAGCAAATACAAATAATGGCAGAAATCTGTCAAAACAGACCAGCAGGTAAAAATCGATTTTTTTCGAACATCTTCTGTTGCTCAAATCAAAAAGTGTTGAACTAACGAAAGTTATCTAACATACTGGGGGATTTATTTGTAAATTTCGAGCTCAATCCGAGTTACAGATACTCCTCACGATTTTTTTTTTGGTGGAGGACAGAAATCTGTTTCGGGACAACAACTCCCCAAATCTTACTTCCCTCTTATTAGAGGTCATTCTTGGCACAAAAAGCAAACAAAAAGGATAAGGAGAGGTCATTACTGAAGTAATAACTTCCAAGACTCAAGGAAACTCTTAGGTTATCTCCCAACAAGTACTTTTCTCTAACGCCTTTAAGTTAGGCACAAGAAACAAGAAGAATCAAGTATTTTCAAATGAAGAAGCATTAATATCAAATCTTGCTTTGAAAGGAGGAGGAGAAAAAGCAACTTATCTCTCCTCATAGGGAAGTGTTCAATAACTTTTTTGAATGGAAATTTATATTTGATAGTGCCTTCTTTCATATCAATGATGGCACCAACTGTTCTAAGAAAAGGTCTTCCCAAAGTGATAGGACAAGAAGCACTGTAATCAACATCCAAAACATAGAAATCCACAGGGACATAAGTATTATTAACCATAATGAGAACATTATTAATACTCCCCATGAGTTTCTTCTTAGCATTATCATTGAGTGGGACATCCAAATAACAATCTTCTAATGGTGGCAAATCAAGCATTTCATAAATCTTCCTAGGCATAATAGAGACACTAGAACCAAGATCACATGAAGCTTTGAGATCAAAGTCATTCACTTGCATATTAGTAATGGGTTCCCAACTATCTTCTACTTTCCTAGGAATAGAAGCTTTGTGTTTTAGCTTCTCTTCCTTAATCTTAACAAGAGCATTTGTAATATGTTTGGTAAAGGCAACATGCATATCACTAGCATCAGGACTTCTAGCAAGCTTTTGTAGGAACATAATCACTTCAGAAATATTGCAACCATCAATATCAAAGTCAAACTTAGCATCACTAGTAGTAGGCTCAATAGGCTTAGGCATAGTAGGAGGACGAATAGGGACTACTTGAGTTTTAGTGGTGATGGTGCACACACTATTGTTTCTATCAACTTCAGCTTCTCTTCCCCACCTAGCGTGAAGTTGAGCTAGCAGCCTAACATTTTCATCAATAGTAACTTGTATGGCATGAGCAGTAGCAAAGGTGTTTTCCATAGTTTTAGGTTTAGCAGCCATTTTATTAATCAAGGAGGACTGAGCTTCAGACAAAGAGGATATGTTTTTCTCAACAGTTAAAAGCTTTTCCTCTATAGTCTTATTGAAAGTGGTTTGTAAGAGCTTCCATAGGAATTGCCATTATTAGGAGGATAAGGCCTATAATTGTTGTTGCCACCAAAATTATTCCTATAGGCATTGTTGTTGAAATTGTTGTTTCTAATGAAGTTCACATCAACTTGCTCTTCTTGAGCAACCAAAGAGGCTAAGGGAACACTATTAGGATCTAGAGGAGCTTTCCCATTAACAAGCATAGCCATAATAACATCAATCTTTTCACTCAAAGAGGAAGTTTCCTCAATAGAATTTACCTTCTTACCATGTGGAGCTCTCTCAACATGCCATTCACAGTAGTTAAGCATCATATTGTCAAGTAGTCTTGTTGCAGCACCCAAGGTGAGGCCCATGAAAGTACCTCCAGCAGCTGAATCCAGTAGGTTCCTTGAAGAGTAGTTCAAACCTGCATAAAAAGTCTGGATAGTCATCCAAGCAGTGAGTCCATGAGCGGAAATCCTAGACGTACGGACGTTTTGGCTACAAAAACTCCTACGGACTGACGTGGAATGAGCCTGTTGGTTCAGTTTAAATTCCGAGCTTAAAAATCGGAAACAACTTCCCCGTCATTGTAAAGGCCGAGTCCGTAGCTGATTCCGTAGAGAAAATTCCGTACGTGTAGCATTACTCGTCCATGAGTGGGACAATTCCTAACCAAAGTTTTCATTCTTTCCCAAGCTTGAACAACATGTTCATTATCAAGTTGTTTAAATTTCATAATGTCACTTCTCATAGCAATAATCTTAGCAGGAGGATAGTACTTTCCAATAAAAGCATCTTTGCACTTAGTCCAAGAATCAATACAATTTTTAGGCAAAGAAAGTAACTATTCTTAGCTTTTCCTCTCAAGGATAAAGGAAAATCTTGAGCTTAATAATATCTCCATCTACATCCTTATACTTTTGCATTTCACAAAGTTCAACAAAGCTATTGAGATGGGCAGGATCATCGTAACCAGACTAAAATTGCTCTCTCATCACAAGATTCAACAAAGCAGGCTTAATTTCATAAGAGGTAGCATCAGGAGCGGGTGGAGCAATAGGTGTGCTAAGGAAATCATTGTTGTTGATGCTAGTGAAGTGTCACAACTTGGTGTTCTTAGAAGAGTTCATTTTGGCAAAGGTGGGCAAGCCAAAAACAGCAGCAGCAGCTAGAGCAGGAACTATTTTTTTTTTGTTTTTTTTTTAGAGACGCAAACAAAACCAAGCAAAAGAAACAAAATAAACTAAAAACAAAGTAAAGAGAAAGGAAGTGAATGACTCACCTTGTGAAGACGTCCTTGGCCTCCCCGGCAACGGCGCCAGAAAACTTGTTGATGGCGCCTAAGTTGATGTAGGAGCGCTTCGTTGGAAACCCCAAGAGCAAGGTGTGAAGTAGCACAGTAGCAAGTCTTCCCTCAGTAGAGACCGAGGTTATCGAACCATTAGGAGGAAGGAAACGTCACACATGTGTTGCTGGCAACGTGGAGAGCTGCACAACACAAACTCAAGACTTTGCCACAACGAATCATTGAGGTTGTCAAGATCACTGTTTTGTTGTAATAAAGGATTAAATGTATGGTGTGGAAGGTAATGGTTTGCAACAAGTAAACAAGTAACAGTGGAAGATGTATTGATAGTAAAGATTGGACCGGGGTCCATAGTTCACTAGAGGTGCTCTCCTTAGATAAACAACATGGCATGAAGGGTAAACAAATTACAACCGGCAATTATGTGAATCGAGCAAGGCATAACAATGCAATTACTAGTCGAAAGATCCTATGAGATTCGATTGGGCAATACAACAAGATACATAGACCGCCATCCAATCAGATCTATGACTAGAAGTCCATCTTCGTGTTATCATTCAACCCTCCAATATTAAGTTGCAAGCAATGAGATAAATGCTTTAAGCAAAGTGTGTAAGGTAAAAAATTCAAATGTTCCATGAACAAGAGACCGTTGTTTTCCCTAGTAGCAACAACACATCTACAACCAAAGATATTTCACTACTCTTAGAAACTAGAGGCATGAACCAACTATCGAGCATAAATACCCCCTCTTAGAGTCACTAGCAACTACTTGGCCAAGATAGCTACTAACAACGAAGAGCATAAAAGATCACAAACAACACAGACATGATAGAATCACTAGTCTACTTACACGTGTGCATCGCACGTCTTAAACATCATAGATTAATCTTTATAAAAGGAAAAATCCATAGGCCGACAATATAGTAGATTCAATAAAAAATAGTATCGTTGATGTCCAATGCAGAAATTAAGTAGGACCCACTATTATGAAAAAATAGAAAATAGTAAGCATGTCCTGTAGGGGTTCGTAGCATGGAAAACAAAAAATTTCTATCGCATACAAACAAACAAGCCAAGATCTATCTACTATATTGTAGCAACGAGTCGATGGAATAACTTACCCTCGAAGATTCCAAAGCGTTAATCTAGAGCAGATTCTCGTGGGTGATGTAGTCGACACTTCCGATCTCAAGATCACAGAGACGATCCTTCCGGCCACGCTCGGGCAGCGCCCGTAGTCGGTCACATCGCTCGGATCGACAAAGACCTTCCTCTCCCTTGTTCCAAAGAAAATGGAGGTTGTAGCACTCTCTCGCGATTCCCAAAGACAACGGCGGTACCTAAGTAGAGGGAGATCCCGCAGGCTTCGCCAAGCCAAAGTAGTATGGTGGAGCTTATGAGAGAGGCTATTAGTGGTCTAGTAATTAGACACACCAATTAGAAGGCTCTAAACCAATTAGAAGGCTCTAAACCGCAGTTAAAGCAATTAGAAGCTCTAAACCAAAACGGCTCTAAACCGAGATTTAGAGGTAGAAAGTTGTGTGTCTAGGAGGAGCCCCGCCTCCTTTTATGGGAGGGGGGCTGCTGGCCAGGAGGGAGGGAGTCCTCCCCAACTCGGCCTAGGTGGCTGGCGCCGAGGAGTCCAACTCCTCCTCCGTGTTGGTTCCAACTCCTCTTGCTTGTTTCCCAGCTTGTTTTGGCGCTTGACTTTCAAACCGACATTTGACTTTTCTGCTTTAGGATTCAATTTAATCCTTTATTTGGGACAGCAAGAACACTTAGTACATGATGCAATCATTCCAATAAGTAATGACACATTCATGTACCCTCCCCGAGTGCCGACAATCCTAACCTTCTAGAACATTCCCGATGAAAACACCTAATCATTCCCAACTCAAACGGACTTTCCTTATATGAATCTTATTCTCCTAACCATTCCGGATCACCTCGTGATATCCCCATCCCATACGAGACCAACAACATTCGTCTCTTTCTCATAATACCATAACTACTCAAACAACGTCAATCCTTATGTGTCTCCCTACGGCTCGTGAATTATGAGGACATGATCGAGACACTTCTCCTAACAATAACCAATAGAGGAATCTGAAATTCATATGGTTCTACATATTTCTACGATTACTTATGATCGAATGAACCACTTACATACGATACCAATTTCCCTTTGTCTCACGACATGTTACTTATCCGAGGTTATGATCGCTTGATCTCTCGCATACCTAGTTCAACCTCATTATCGATAAGTACTCTTTCGCTCCGTGATATGTGATCCCTTGTGACCAAGTCACATGCTTGCAAGCTAATTGATGACATTCCACCGAGAGGGCCTGAGTATATCTATCCGCCATGTGGATGGACAAATCCCACTCTTGATCCATGTGTCTCAACCAATACTTTCCGAACACTTAATGCCACCTTTATAACCACCCGCCACGGTGTGGTGTTTGATGTCATCAAAGCATCCATCCCAGAAAGGTGATATGCATGATCTCATGGTCGAAGGAATTAGGTTACTATGTATCGTAAAGCATATAGCAATTGAACTATTGAAATGACTTGATCTTTATGCTACGCTTATTTATAGGAGTATGTCCATCACATCATTCTCCTAATGATATGATCCTCGTTGTTAATAATATCTCTATGTTCATGATCGAAACCATGATCATATATTAACCAACAAGCTAGTTTAACAAGAGGCTATACTAGGACTCTTATTTTAGTTTACAAATCACACAAGTATTAATGTTTCCTTAATACAATTATAGCATGGTATGTAAACATTTATCATAAGTGTGAAGATATGATAATAACCACTTTATTATTGCCTCTTGGGCATATCTCCAACAGTCTCTCACTTGCACTAGAGTCAATAATCTAGTTTCAAACCTTTGTGTATTCAACACCTATGGCTTTCCGGTGTTGTATGTACACGATTGCTAGTGGTCAACTCGATCTCCTGATCCGACACTCTGTGTCCGTGTAATTGTATGTCTTTGCCTCTCACGCATCACCCATTCTCTAATGAGATGGCTTTGTATGAATTTGGTCATTCTGTGACCTTTAGTTCTTTGGGGTTAAAACATGTTGATAATATTGTCGCACAATATATCTTCATAGTATTATCCTCCGTGAACTACACCTAGTTTGATAACAAACTACTTGACACAATGCCTCTTTGGCTATAATAGCAGCATATACTTAGCCTTTTGTTGTAGTATCTCACAATGTCTTAACTTTGAACTCATCCAAATCCATTATGGAACTCACATTCCATTATATTGTGCCACCCTTAGTTTAGATTGAGATAAACTTAATTTGTACTTTGTGACAAAGCTAGTATCAATGTAGTACTTTTACAATGAACTAACCATCTATTTGTCACTTCTACAAATATTATACTCTTAGTTCTTCCAAAAGATCATAAGAATATCCTTACTATTGTCCAATGATCATCTTAATAATCATTCGTATATGCTCACAACATTTAGAGCATAGGACATATCTCGATTTGTACATATCACAAAGATGATATAAATACTTTTGTGATTTTATACATCAAGTATCAATCTATACTTGATTATTTGTTTCACTTTACCAAATGTCAATACACTTGAATATATCATCAACATTGAATTTATTCAATCCTTTCTCGCGACAAGAACCTCTCTTGTAGTTTCTATATTGAACTCATTCAATATCTTGTCTATGTACTTCCGCACAACCATATTAGCGCCTATTGATGCCAAATATTTAGGTTTTGCCTAAGTCTTTCATCGGGATGAAATTCTTAATATGTGTTAATAAAAGATACATTATTTCCAATCAACAATATGTCTTCCACATAATGTATTAGAAACATGTCTTAGCGCCCCACTTAATTTCTTGCAAATGCAAGCATCTTCATTGTATCTAATGAACTTTTAAACTCCTTTAACAGCTTCATCATAGTGAAGATTCCAACTCCGCAATGCTCACTTCAACCATTGAAGTTTGCATATGCTTAGCATCCTTTGAATTAACAAAACCCTATGGACCGTGTTATGCACATGTCCTAGGTAATGATTCTATTAGAAGAACTTGTTTTGTTTATTCAACTACCATATAACAAATTATATGTAGTGGTTGCTACATTAATCCGCTCTAGACTAAATATCACTATGAAAGATCAAATCTTGTCATAGTCAACCTTTGAACATTGTTGTGAACTCTTTCCCAACATGTCGATTATTTCATAGATGTGAAACATCCATGTCTATTTATTTATAGATCCAAACACAACCGTAAGGTCTTACACCTTTCTTGAGGGTCTTTCAAGTTCAAAACTTGATTTCTCGTATGGAACTATCACGGATTTTATGGCTTCAAGCCATTTGATCGAGTGGCTCATCATCGCTTCTTTGCATGTAGTACGCTCATTATTCTCAACAATGATTCAACCTCAAATCTTGGTATTTGATTGTTTACTTGACCTACTTGTTTCAATAGGAACTTAGATCTCCGTGACCATAACCTTTGAGGCACGTGAGCTATGAGCATTGTTGCCTCCTAACACTTTTCGCTACAATCCTCGCATATAGCTAAGGTTCTTTCAACCTTATCAAAGTTCTATTGTCCTCCCACTTAACTTTTCACTAAAAATTCCTTCTTAAAGAAACTTGACGCTCTAAGCGACAAACACTTTTGTCTCCTAGGTTATGGAGAAATACTTAACAAAGACAGATTCATCCGACTTTGGTTGCACACATCTTTCTTATGCATAGCATACCAATGTTTAAGAAAGCACAACTTGGGTTTTATCCCAAACCATAACCTTATATGGTGTCATTTCAACGGATTATGATGGAGATCTTTTCATGGAAAACGTAATCTCTAAAGCTTTTAATCTTTAAAATATAATGGCAGTTTATAAATTATACCTTGATCTCACCATGTCAAACAAGGTTTAATTACATATCTCAATGCTCCATACTCTTATGGTGTTTCGAAATGCAAATCCACCTAACGATTCCTTAAATCTTAGGTATTATGCTAAACTCAGAACTCAAATATCTTCCTTTATGATCTTTATCATAAACTTTATATTCTTGTTACAATGATTTTGCACTTCATCTTGAAAGTCTTGAACTTTTCAAATGTTTCATACTTCATCCTTATTAAGTAAATATTCATATATTCACTCAAATTTTCGAGAAAGTATATGAAGTTGAAATCCATCGCCGACTACACATGATGGTCTTTGTACAACAATATGTACAATTTCCAATAAGCTAGTCATTCGCTCCTTTGGCCTATGAACAAGTTTTAATTATCTCTAGGAAAGTTTCACAAGCGCCATTTGATCAAAAATCAAAAGACTCCAAAATTCCATCCACATGGAGTTTCTTCATGTGTTCTTTCCAATATAATTTAAACCACATGTCACTTCCTAAGTGATCTTTCAATCAATTTGTCTTTCACATTTTAGCACTAGTTTTATGGATGTGATTTCTCCAACGAGATTTTGTGAATCATCCATCTTTTATGGATTACGCAATTATTTGAACAACCCTTTGTTCTCATAATACCGATAAAACAAATCTTGAAGGCAAGCTTTGATGTTTAACTAGCAACACCATAACCTCTTTATTTGTTCTCGATGAACATCATCACATATTCTTTGCTAGTTACTTAGGCCATTGTAGTTCATGAATTTTGTTTCGTATGACAATTCATACCAACAAATTCAAGATTAAATACTTAAGAACCACATTGTTTAATAAGCAAAGAATATAGCCATAACACGATATCATCTATATACTTAAACCGAATAATTCTAGTCTTTTCTTTCGCCATATACTTATGAGATTCTCTTTCAAAGATTTCTTTTCCGCTTGAAAGAATCTATCAACATCAATTAGTGGAGTCATACATATGACATATAGTCCAAAGCGTATAGTTAAATACCAATGTCTTTGGACTTGCACTTTGAAGTAGATCACCATCATCAAATGTTTGGTGTTCTTTCAAATTCCTTTCTTTAGTAATCTCTTGGTGTAGTAAACATTTTACCTACATCAAATATTCACCCTTAACATGGAATCGCCCATGATCAAGCTACTTTTAGCTTATAACGATGAATTATGAGTATAATGTTGCTATCCAAAACCTTTTGGAGGATCAGACAACAAGTGTCTCCAACCTTGCAAATTCTCATCAAATATGAGAACATGACTTTGCCATATTATACTCTATCATGTTGCAACTAAAACTTTGTTTCAGATATCACAATATCTTCCACACATCATGGTTTCAAATAATCTTTCAGATCCTAGATAACCTTGATATTAAGAGAACTTTGAATATCAAGAATCGTGGAGACAAACATGATACTTATATACTAACTTGGAATTGTCACCTTGATTTAATACCAATTATTAAACTTCATGGAGTAACCTAACTTACCTAAAGTTTGCAATAGACTTTTAAACTTTAGATTAACACTTCAAAACAATACGATACCAACAGAAAGTAAATAACTGCACTATATAGTTCTATCATCTCAATTATAACTAAGCTTATGGTAAACGGATGCCAATGACTACAACAACTATGCAAATTCACTTTGATTAAGTTTATGATAAATTGAGTTCTAATTAATAATCAAATTAATCTAGGTGAACTCCCACCAAAACAATATCCTCACATTGTTTTAGTGATCACACGAACCAAATCCACCACATCAAAACCGATCATCACGAGAGTTGATGTAGCTTCAATGGCGAACAATCGACATGTTCATCATATCTACTATATGACTCATGCTCTACCTTTAATCCGTGTTCCCGAGGCCATGTCAGACATGCTAGGCTCATCAAGATCAAACCTTAGTTTCGCATGAGCAACTGCTTGCTCACGCTTGTATACACTTGCGAATCTAGCACACCCGATCATCACGTGGTGTTTCAAACAACAAGCTTTAGCAACGGTGCTAACTAAGGGTGAACACTTTATGACTTGAAATTCATGTGTATGAGGGATCATCTTATAATGCTACCGCTGCCTACTAAGCAATACAAGATGCATAAAGGATTAACATCACATGCAATTCATAATATGTGATATGATATGGTTTTCTTCTTTGTGCTTCCGATCTCCATCTTCAAGCACCTAACATGATTCCATCATCACCGCATTGCATCAAGGTCAATGACGCCGCCCATGGTTGTCGCCCACCGGCTTCAACTATTACAACTACTTTGAATAGACACGCTGGTCTTAATATAAATTAAAGACAACCATATATTTCCCGGCTGCCTACTTACAATAAGGAACATTGCATACATCATATATAATCACAATCATGGCCATATCACATCATCGACACCCCGCAAAACAAAGTTAGACGCTTCTACTTTTGCATATTTTACGTGGTTTGGGGCTTTCAATAAGTGTCGCTCTAACTTACTTAACAAGAACCACAACATTGATACTAGTATTGTTGATCACCCGTTGTAAATTGATCTTAACTATGCTAGGAGAAACAGCAAGAAAGCCACTTATGCAATACAAGTTGCATGTCAAGCGTGGAGCAAGTCTCATGAACGATGTCATGTAAGGTTAGCCCGGCCGCTTCATCCCAACATACCGCAAGATGCAAAGTACACAAGAAGCAATCGACAATAAAAGCATCAACGCCCACAATGACCATTGTGTTCTACTCAGGCAACAGATCTACATATAGACACGGCTCGACACATCAGGGTTCGTAGCATGGAAAACAAAATTTTCTATCGTGATACAAACAAACAAGCCAAGATCTATCTACTAGATTGTAGCAACGAGTCGATGGAATAACTTACCTCAAGATTCCAAAGCGTTAACGAGAGCATTCTCGTGGGTGATGTAGTCGACACTTCCGATCTCAAGATCGCAGACGATCCTTCCAAGGCGCTGCTCGCAGCGCCCCGTAGTCGGTCACACGCTCACTGACGAAGACCTTCCTCTCCTTGTTCCAAAGAAAATGGAGGTTGTAGCACTCTCGCGATTCCTAAGCAAGACAACGCGTGGTACCTAAGTAGAGGGGAGATCCCAGGCTTCGCCTTTAAGCCAAGTAGTATGGTGGAGCTTATGAGAGAGGCTATTAGTGGTCTAGTATTAGACACACCAATTAGAAGGCTCTAAACCAATTAGAAGGCTCTAAACCGTGCTAAAGCAATTAGAAGCTCTAAACCAAAATGGCTCTAAACCGGAGATTTAGAGGTAGAAAGTTGTGTGTCTAGGAGGAGCCCCGCCTCCTTTTATGGGAGGGGGTCCATGCTGCCAGGAGGGAGGAGTCCTCCCAACTCGGCCTAGGGTTGGCGCCGCCCGGAGGAGTCCAACTCCTCCTCCAAAGTTGGTTCCAACTCCTCTTGCTTGTTTCCACAGCTTGTTTTGGCTTGACTTTCAAACCGACATTTGACTTTTCTGCTTTAGGATTCAATTTAACTTTATTTGGGACAGCAAGAACACTTAGTACATGATGCAATCATTCCAATAAGTAATGACACATTCATGTACCCTCCTGAGTGCGGACAATCCGAACCTTCTAGAACATTCCCATGAAAACACCCTAATCATTCCGAACTCCAAACGGACTTTCCTTATATGAATCTTATTCTCCCACCATTCCGGATCACCTCGTGATATCCCGGATCCCATCCGAGACCAACAACATTCCGTCTCTTTCTCATAATACCATAACTACTCAAACAACGTCAATCCTTAAGTGTGTCTCCTCACGGTTCGTGAATTATGCGTATATGATCGAGACACTTCCTAACAATAACCAATAGAGGAATCTGGAAATTCATATGTCTCCCACATATTTCTACGATTACTTGCGATCGAATGAACCACTTACATACGATACCAATTTCCCTTTGTCTCACGATATGTTACTTATCCGAGGTTATGATCGCTTATCTCGCATACCTAGTTCAACCTCACATCGAGCAAGTACTCTTTCTCGCTCCTGATATGTGATCCCCAGACCAAGTCACATGCTTGCAAGCTAATTGATGACATTCCACCGAGAGGGCCTGTGAGTATATCTATCCGCCATGTGGATGGACAACCCACTCTTGATCCATGTGTCTCAACCAATACTTTCCTAACACTTAATGCCACCTTTATAACCACCCACATACGGTGTGGTGTTTGATGTCATCAAAGCATCCATCCGTAAAGGTGATATGCATGATCTCATGGTCGAAGGAATTAGGTTACTATGTATCGTAAAGCATAGCAATTGAACTATTGAAATGACTTGATCTTTATGCTACGCTTATTTATAGGAGTATGTCCATCACATCATTCTCCTAATGATATGATCCTTGTTAATAATATCTCTATGTTCATGATCAGAAACCATGATCATATATTAACCAACAAGCTAGTTTAACAAGAGGCTATACTAGGACTCTTATTTTAGTTTACAAATCACACAAGTATTAATGTTTCCTAATACAATTATAGCATGGTATATAAACATTTATCATAAGTGTGAAGATATGATAATAACCACTTTATTATTGCCTCTTGGGCATATCTCCAACATGTTCCAGTGTCTATGAGATGAATTAAAAAACGATAATGAGATATGTGCCCTGTCGGGCCACGTATTTTAGTTGTTTATTTTGTCTGTGATAGAGAGAAGAATTAAAGAAGAGAATGAAATATACAACCTGTGGAATCCTAGGTTTGATACGTAAGGTATAAAAAATGAATATTCTTTAGTGGGAGGCTAATGCCTCAGCCTCTTGTGGTGATTTCTTGTCAA